>JAFEMH010002749.1:162500-302500 GCA_022495995.1 Adenophora triphylla var. japonica
CGAAGAGTTTGAAGACATTGTTTGTGGCTGCCGCCTTGCACCTTGTGGCCTGTGGGTCTGTCTGGGTGTGTTTTAGCTTTTCTCCCCAAGTCCCTAGAAAGCCAAAGAACTGAAAGAAGTCTTTCAGATTTTTTGTTCCTTTTATTTGCACTTTAATACTATTATTAAAAGTGTTACATTTTTTTTTTTGTATTTTTAACTATACCTCCTAAGATTAAAAAACAAGAATCTAGTTATAAAATTAGAAAACAAGAATCTGATCAAGAAAAGCGTAAGAAAAGAAAAAGAATTGAAAATTTGAATAAATCTCAAAGAGGAGCACTTAATAGAGTTATTATAAAAGACTCACAGTCACAAATTTTGGTTGAAGGCCAAAATCTTGATAATGTGTCTATTGATGCTAGTTTGTTTATTGATGTTAGTTTGTCTATTGATACTAGTTTGCATATTGAAAAGGATAGTATTTTTATATATATTAAGGGCACATTATTTATATTAGCACAAAGCCTAAAAAATTATTGAGACGGGCTTGAGTATTGATGACATTTTCATGACATCAGCACTAACAATTTATAACCAGAATCACAATTGTTCTTGCCATAAATTTTTTCTAATTATCTTCATATCGAGAATAATATCTTACATTCATCAAATAGTACATTTGAATTACACATATTTGATCCTCCTATCAATCAAGGAATAAAATTGGTAGTAGGATGAACATGGGTATCTTTAGCTTTTAGTACTATTGGTGAATGGGGCCGGGGATGCTCTCAGCCACACATTTTATATATGAATTGTCATCTTCAAATTATAGTAACTGTTTATTTAATCAAGTAAGAATCAATCCAAAATTGATTTGTCTGGTTCATTATCTTTACTACTTTTGGGTTGTCCCATGTCTATTTTCTAGGCAAGTTGCATCCATAAGGAAAGGCTCTTGTGGCCCATGATTGTTCTTGAACTTGACTTTTTTTGTCTTTTTCATTTATTTGGACCAGAAATGTGGTTCCGCTTTATTACATCTTTTGTTCTAAACTTTAAAAACAAGATATTGCCCTACCTATTGATCCATATAGAATCTTTTTTCAAATAATTCATAAAAAAAAAAATATTCTCAAAATAATAATTCTTTCAAACTATTTGTTAAAATAATTATTTTAAAAAAAAAAAAAAACTTGCTACTAGAAGTTGCGAGTTTATATTTTTCTTGCTCAAACTCGATACTCCAAGTAGAAAATTTAAATTTCCACAATTTTATTATTGATATTTATAAAAAAACAAAATTAAAAGAGTAGGTCTGCTGAGAAACGCGTTTCTCCATAACTATGGAGAAACGCGTTTTTAATAGCCAGAAACTATACGTTTGATAACCAGAAAAAAATTTCTGGATATCAGTCTCAAAGGGTTCTGATATCCGGAAGGCTTTGAACGGATATCCGTAAGCCTTTGGGCGGATATCCGAAACATATTTGAAGCCAAATCCAAGGCCAAGACCACAAATTGCTTATTGAAGGTTCTACGGATATCCGAAACCTTCAAATGGATATCCAGAAACCATCAAATGAATATCCAGAAACATATTTGAAGCCAAATCCAAGGCCAAGACCGAAAATGCTTATTGAAGGTTTACGGATATCCGAAACCTTCAAATGTATATCCGAAACCATCAAATGAATATCCGAAACATTTTGAAAGTTTCTGATATCATTTTGAAGGTTTCTGGATATCACTTTCAAAGGGTTACGGATATCCTTTCAAAGGGTTCGATATCCGTAACCTTCGAGACTGATATCCAGAAGTAACCATGGGACAAGGTCATGGCCAATACAAAAAGTTTCTGGATATCCTTTCAATAGCTTCTGGATACCCGTAACCCGTTTCTCCATAACTTATGGAGAAACGCGTTTCTCCCTAGATTTTACGAAATTAAAATCACTACTTGAAGTAAGCAAGCGTTGAAGTAGCGATTTCAAGTAGAATTTATGAAAAGAATACTTCTCCGCCCCACCTCAAATTACAAAATAATCGATTTGATACGAAAATTATGTCTTGATAAAGGAAATTAAGAGGAAGTTTTAATGTCGTAAACTAAATATTTTGAAAAAAAAATCTACTTATTTAAAAAATCATTTCCTTCATTTCAAAAATGACTATTATTTTCGTTCCAAAATGAATAACTAAAAAAATACTACTATTACTCTTTTTGTCCAAAAATTTAATATTACTTTCCCAATAATATTTTAGAAAAGAATACAATCTCATTCGTCTCAAAAATTAATAAATTAATGTTAACACCTTCGTCCCAAAATAAATTGTTTTTTATTATCATTTTAGGACAATTTTTTTTTTATCGAGAACATATATTTTAGGCGAAGGAAGGAAGTAGTATTCATTTTCTGAAGAAAACAAAAGTAGTATTATTTTTTTAGTTATTTATTTTGGGAACAAAATATTATTCATTTTTGAGAAAGGAACAGAAAAGGTCAACATAGAGACTGCAGAAAAGCTGGAGAAGCTGGCACAGAACCTCAAACGTTTCAGAGAACTTAGGGCCAACCCAATAAGGGGAGCATTCCTCGACGTCACTACAATACCTGGACCCATCACCACCACCGTTCAGCATGAGTTCTCGTTCAAAGGGATACCCGACATTGAAGAACAACTTGAAACGCTCTTCTTGGGAGACAGACTGTTTGGTCCAATCCACGAAGCAACATTTGAAACAACGGTCCCGAGGAAGAAGGAACCAGAATTTGTGGAGAATGCTCTAAGTGGGCCTGCTCTGCAAAACCTCTTCGAAGAAGTCATGGAAATGTCAAACCTGTTTGATTTGAGCTCCGAGAACAGCATGATAGCCATGATCGGGACGGGAGAAGCCAAGCCTTTTGACCCACGAACCCTCGTCAAAAATTCTTCAATGCCATTAAAGAATTGGGTGACTTTCACCGGACAATGGCGAGCAAGAAGGAGATGATAGAAAAATTTGGGCTACTCCCTTGTCCCCCAGAGTCTAGTTTTGAACCTTCTGGGTCTCTCGTTGTTGAATTCGAGTCCTCTGAGTCGTCTAAAGGGGAATACAATGTAGACAACATTGTATTCCCCTTTGTCTTGAATGAAAAGTTCGACCTTTAGGATTATCCCCTCATTGCCACTTTAACAACTGATAAATTAACTAACAACTTAAAAGAAGTTAATAATGATTCACTTGATAAAGAAACAGATACTCTAAAACGAAGAATACATTAAAGAAATCTTCAAGCAGGTAGTTGACCGAGAGGAAAATCGTGCCCAAGCTGCCGAAAAGGTTTTGACCAAAGTGAATCTAGGGTTAACGCGAGAGCCTAAAGAGACACAAGTTGGCAGTTTCTTCACTAGTACAGAGAAAGAAGCCCTGGTAAATATCCTCAAAGAATATGTTGATATGTTCGCTTGGTCCTACCAAGACATGTCAGGACTCGATCCCTCCATCGTGGAACATCGAATCCCTCTGGATCCTGTGGCCATGCCCGTCAAGCAGAAACTACGCAAAATCAAGTCGGATTGGTCCCTGCAAGTAAAGGAAGAAATCGAGAAGATGTTCCACGTCGGCTTCATCAGAGTGATCGAGTACCCGACTTGGCTCTCCAACATCGTGATAGTCATCAAGGCCAATGGAAAGGTCAGATGCTGCGTAGACTTTCGAGACCTTAACAAAGCCAGCCCAAAGGATGACTTCCTGCTGCCAAACATCAACGTGTTGGTTGACACCACGGTCAATTACGAAGTAAAATCCTTTGTAGATGGTTTTTCCAGATACAACCAGATCAAAATGTCCGAAGAAGATCATGCCAAGACTTCCTTCACCATTCCATGGGGAACATGCTGTTATACGATAATACCATTTAGCTTAAAGAATGTCGGGGCTACCTATCTAAGGGTTGCAACCGCACTCTTTCATGACATGATCCCCAAAGATATCGAGGTTTACATAGACGACATGATCATACACTCGAAAGGATCTGACATACAGCACATGATTGACTTGAGAAAGTTCTTCAATCGGCTCAGAAAGCACTCCATGAGACTGAACCTGCAAAGTGCACCTTCGGCATGAAATGAGGCAAAGTACTAGGGTATGGTCACGAAAAGAGGCATCCAAGATAACCCCTAGAAAATCAAGGCCATCATCGAGATGAAACCACCTCGAACACTGAAAGACGTGAAAAGTTTCATGGGAAGACTTCAATACATCAGTCAATTTGTAAACCAGCTGACGTCTCTCTATGAGCCAATCTTCAAGCTAATGAAGAAGAATGATGATATCGAATGGAACGCTGAATGCCAAGAAGCTTTCGAGAAAATCAAGGCATACCTGGTAAAGCCCCCGATCCTATGCCCGCCGCATGGAGATAAGCCACTCCTCTTATACCTGACTGTGACTGATACATCAATTGGGGCTATGCTGGCGCAAGAGAAGAAGGATTCAAAAGTTGATAATGCAATCTACTACGTGAGTCGAAAGCTTCAAGGAAGCAAACTCAACTACTCAGCCTTAGAAAAACCTGTACCACTTTGGTATGGGTAGTCGGAAATCTGAAACACTACATGCAATCCCATTCAGTATTCCTGGTCTCCAAGATGGATCCAGTCAAATATCTCTTCGATAAGATCATTGTTCATGAGACTAGCCAAGTGGTCATTTTTCCTGGCCGAGTTCGACATCAAGTACATGACCAGGAATTCAATGAAGGGTCGAGTAATGGCAGACCAACTGGCAGACTTCCAAAGCAACAAACCCAAGGGTCCCGATCCACAATTCCCCGATGACGGAATCTTTTCGCTTGACAGTGAGAACCACTGGTAACTCTTCTTTGATGGAGCAGCCAACAAGAAAGGGAATGGTATTGGAATGCTCCTAGTCGATCCAAGAGACGAGCATACTCCCATAGCCATAAAGTTAAATTTCGAAGTAACCAACAACGCGGCAGAATATGAAGCATGTGTAGCCGATTTAGAAGCTTCTTTTGAACGTAACATCAAAGAGTTGGAAGTATACGGAGACTCGGCACTGATCATCAATCAAGTTTCTAACAGATGGAAGACGATAGACCATGGTCTCGAGAAGTACCACGCATACATGGAAGAACTCATCGCTCAATTCAAGGAAGTTTCCTTTCGCTACTTGCCAAGAGATAGGAACTGCTTCGCTGATCCCTTGGCTACTCTAGCCTCTCTCGTTGAAATTCCCGAGGGGAAATCAGTAAAGCCATTCAGGGTAGGGAGACGGGAAACCCCGACCTACTATTGTGAGATCGAAGTTGTACCCAAGCATATCAACGAACTCTGGTACAACCAAGTGTACCAGTACCTCAAAAGTGGAGAAGCTTCTTTCATGAACGAAGAAGGAAACTACGAAGAAGGCATCAAAGCCAAAAGCATGGTGGCTTTAAAATGCCTAGCATCCCACTTTGTCATTTTGGGAGGCATGCTATACAAGAAGCGTCACCAGGGATCACTCCTTCGATGTGTAAGCAAAGAGAAAGCCATCGAGTTGATGAACGAAGCTCACAACGGAGCCTGCGGCCCCCACATGAACGCCCGAGCATTGATGCAAATCATCCTCCGTATGGGCTATTATTGGATATCAATGGAAACAGACTGCATTCAGTTTGTTAGAAGTTGCGACAAGTGCCAACGGTTTTCCAACCTCAATCACATTCCCCCTCACGAGCTCTATAGCATGACTACGTCATGGCTTTTCGCCACATGGGAAATCGACGTCATTGGCAAGATCACCCCCTCCGGAAGCAACTTCCACGAGTTCATATTAGTCGTTGTCGACTACTTCACCAAATGGGTAGAAGTAAAATCCTACAAAGTATTGAATTCCAAGAAGGTGGCCGAGTTCATCAGGGAAAACATCATGTGCAGATACGGAGTCCCCAATGAGATCATATCTGATAATGGAACCCACTTTGAAGTAGATTGCGACTAGCTGCTAACCGAGTTTAGAGTCACTCGCCACAAGTCCTTTCCCTATAGACCATAGACTAACGGTGCAGTAGAGGCAGAAAACAAAAACCTCGCAAGGATAATAAAGAAGATGGCCATACGAGGACGGGATTGGCCCGAAAAGTTGCATTTGGCACTTTGGGCATACCAAACATTAGTCAGAAATGCCACAGGGAAACTCCTTTCGCGCTAACCTATGGAATGGAAGCCATGTTGCCTGTTGAACTAGAAATCCCCTCTCTACGAGTCCTCTTAGAAAATGGGGTCAACGAAGTTGAATGGCTCCAAAGCCGTCATGACGAGTTGGCTCTACTCAATGAGCGGAGATTGAAGGCCATGGATCATACTCATGCCAACCAAAGTCGAATGGCCCAAGCTTTTGATAAAAAGTCAAGACCCGAGACATTATAGAGGGTGACTTAGTGCTTAAAGAAAAGCCTCTACACAGACCAATCCCCTCGAAAAATGGGAACCTACCTGGATAGGCCCGTTCGTGATACAGAAGATCTTCTCAGGAGGAGCAATGAAGCTAGCAGATTTGGATGGAAACCTTTTCGTCAACCCAGTAAACGGAAGCAAGCTTCACAGATACTTCATTTGAAGAAGAAATCGAGTCAACTCTCTTTCCCCCTCTATTCTCTAAACAATAATATATATATATATATATATATATATATATATATATATATATATATATATATATATATATCAAAGTGCTAAAAGAGTAATACCCAACTAGACCCATCCTCAAAATGGTCTAGATAAAAATCAGGGTTGCACTATTCTTTCCGCTTCTATCTTTCCCTTTCTTAAAAAAGTCGAACTACGATGACCTGAGCCCCTTAGTCCATTTGTAAAAAGGGGAACGTAGGCAGCCATTATTGGTTCGGTCTAAAAAACGAATAAAATTCCAAATTCGGCACTAATCGCTTGTGTCTCGAAAAACTCTTAAATTAAACCACGATTCATTACAGTTAAACACTTTTTGATGAGTTCAAGCACGGTCTACTCTCCACTCACTACATGCTTGCAAAGCGAAATAAAAAACTTAATTAAACCTAATGTGTCCGCAATAACAGTGGGTGGATACTTCGTACTGCAAGATCAATCTAGCCACTTGTGCTCGGTCCTTCATCTTTCCTTCCCTTCCCCTTTCCACGGCGGGTGTTCTTCTCTTTCAAAGGAAATATCCCTGTCGATCTCCTGCCAGGCTCTGGGATCCTTCCCTATGCCCCTGTCAAACTCGTCGCTGCCAATGCAGCCCTTTCCCTAGGTCTACTACGAACTGCCTCTCTTTGAGCCATCATATCCGTGCCCCCTATCTGTCAATCAGCTCGCTTTTACCTCGTAGTCTGCCATGTCATCCCCCGTACTGTCTTGAGGGTTAGCCATAGCCTCGGCCCTTCACAAAGTTGAGCTGTCACGGCAGTTAAGACCCAAAAGCTCACTCCGCCTCCACAAAAGTACCATTTGAGTCTCCCCCAGATATTTCTCATACCAGTTCAAGTAGCATGTGGACAAAATGGTTCTCCCCCTCCAGTGAAAGAGAACCTAACTGGAAAAGATGAATACTGCCACAATTTCATGAAAAGAAAGAATGTCGAAGGATCATCCATAGAAAGTGATCCCACCTCGAAGGTGGCAACATCGCTCAAATCCTTCAAAGGAACCTGTTCCATCCCAAACTACCGTGAGACCAAAGACGTGATATAAAAGGAAGACCGGGAATGTCCTGGAACTCTTACAATAAGAAGACCATCCTGAACGATCCGACACGTTTGCAATTTCCAATGAGGAACCTCGTATGTTTCAGCAACTCCGGTTTGAGGCGCCACACGCCCTCGTAAGTTCCAGTCACTCCGGTTTGAGGTGCCACACGCCCTCGTAAGTTCCAGCCACTCCGGTCTGAAGCGCCGAACGCCCTCGAAGGTTTCAGAAATCCCAGGTTCAGACGCCTCACAATAGTCTCCATTCAGGTACAGCTACCTCGCAGTGGTCTCATTCAGGTTCAGACGCCTCCCAGCAGTCTCGCTCAGGTCAAGGTCCCCACGCACGGCCCCTTGCACCTACGAACTACGACCGGCTTGATTCTCGCTCGGGATACGTAGGAATCCTTTCGCTAAGGGTCCAGCCAGCTGACCGCCCAGGTCTCTTTCAAAGTAAGGCATCCCCCGATTTGGATCCTTATCTTTTTCAACGATCCCACATCAGAGGGGCTAACTGTAAGTACCTAAATCCGGATTGCCAAAATCCGTTAGAAGTTAATCGGAATCCGTTAACTGGCCCGCTCCAGGTTAACTGGAACCTGTTAAGCTCCCCGTTCTCAAGCCAATGAGACGTCTCGGGACTGCCCCGTGCATCCCAATGTCGAAACGTACTCAACACACCTCATCGCACGTAAAAGTACGGCTTTCCCTGAAAAATGCACTTTTCGGCACTTTTTGGGGGCATTTCGGACAATTTCCGAACAGTTATTTTAAAAAGGGATAAAACCGGGGATAATGGCACGAACTCCCATGACCTGGTGAGTCACAGGGACACGTGGCTTGCATGCCACAGCTCCCTAGTCACCTTTCAATCAAATTCAGAAAGAAAAGACAAAAATACCCCTGGTGTGCAGTCTCAGTCCGGCCGGACTCATTTGTAGACAATCCAGAATTGCCAACAAGTCCCTCCAGTTTCCATATTTTCACAAAACCCCCTGATTTCACCCTCAGTCCGTCCGGACTCATGCTGAAATTTTACCTATAAATACAGAGGCTGTCAAAGCCATTTATAACAACAAAATTTACTCCCTTTCACCCAAAACCCACGGCCTAAACTGGTTTCACCTCTTCCCGAGCCCCAGTTTACCTCGTTTTGCGTGAAAACTCCGTATTTCGATCAAATACGACCCCCGCCACCTCGAAACACCATTCCAAACACACTTTCGTATCCCGTATATGCCCCCCCAAGCCAAAGGAGCCGACCCTAGCCATAGGTAGCTCCCTCTCTCTTTAAACTCTCGTTCCGTCTCGGTTTACGCGCCAGTCGCTACAACCGTTTCGAACGATGTTGTTGAAATGTAGACGTCATCGTCTAACGGGGTCCGATACGTTTTAGTCCGCGATCCTCTTCTCTTCCCGTAAGAGAAGTAATCTCGGGTTAAAAAGGTGTTCCGGCCCCGTTCCGTTCACTTTTATGTCATTTACCAATTTCGGATCGTTTGATCTGTTGATCGTCATTTACTTTCCATGTCATTTACAAATTCCGGATTGTTTGATCCGTCAAACGTCCTTTACTTTCATGCAACTTTACAATTCCGAGCCGTTTGGCTCGTCGATCGTACTTTACAATTCCGGATCGTTTGATTCCGTTGATACCGCACTTTAAATAATGTCATTTACAAGTTCGACCTATTTGGATCGTGATAGTATTTACTTTTCAAAGTCCGAGTCGCAAGTCGATTCGTTGATCGCATATCATTTAATACGTTTTTCCCGTAAAATCGTTAACAACGTAATGCCCGGTTCAAAACCGGAGTTCTACCTTCGAACTCTCTTTCAAAACGCGCGAAATGACGTTTGACATTCAAATGCTCATCTTCAAACTTAAAAGCCGCCATTTGACACTCAAAATCATTTAATACGTTTTTACCGTAAAATCGTTAACAATGACACGCCCGGTTCAAAATCGGAGTTCGACCTTCGAACTCTCTTTCAAAACGCGCGAAAAGACGTTTGGCATTCAAACGCTCATCTTTAAACTTAAAAGCCGCCATTTGACACTCAAAATCATTTAATACGTTTTTCCCGTAAAATCGTTAACAATGACACGCTCGATTCAAAACCGGAGTTCGACCTTCGAACTCTCTTTCAAAACGCGCAAAATGACGTTTGGCATCCAAAGGCTCATCTTCAAACTCAAAATCCGACGTTTGACAATCAAACGCTCTTTTCTTAAAAGTCAACATTTGACACTTAAGATAAACGGTTAAAATCAGCACTCTTTCCACTTTTCCTAAAACTTCCAAAACCGACGTTTGTCAATCAAACGCTCGCCTTTTCAAACAGAACCATAATCAACGTTTGACATTCAAACCAAGATTAAGCTTGTCATTCAAGCCCCCATTTCAAAATACAAATACACACACACACGCACACGATTTCGAGAAAGGTAGAAAGACTCGTCATACGAGGCATTTCGGGTGATCTCAATATACTCTTCCCAAAACGTAACGTGACCTCCGAACCTAACAATCTCTGGTACTAAAAATCTTTTTACTCGTTTTTGCTACCAATAAAAATGACCCCCCATTTTCAAAAGCCTTTTCCTATGTTTTTGCTACCAATAAAAACGACACCATTTTCAACCAATAGCCGTTTCTCAACGTTTGGGCTCAAAATACAAAAACCGCGTGGCGACTCCTCTCCTTCCCGAAAGCGAGGTCTCAGACACCAACCCTCCGCGAAAGACAACCGCCTTTTCACCGCGCGTGAAAATCCGGGTAATTTCTGAGGTATCAACATCCCGTAGGCCTCTTCAATAAAAATGCCGAGAAAAGATGTCAACTTTTCAACAGTCGTCATCCCTCCCATCAAAGGAAGTGCAACCTATTCAAATTCAGGTCCTCCAAGAATAGCACGAAAGTCTTCAAACGTAGGCGTGATCTCGTTATACGAGAAACTGTAAACGTGCCTTCTCACGTCCCAAAAAGGGCAACAGCTCTAAGAAGATCCCAGTCTGGAGAAAGCTCCTTCAAAGTCCAAACGGATTTCACCATGTAGTGATCCTCGAAGAACTCTTTGTTGTGCCTCATATGGTGCCTTGTCCACATATTGAACCTATCTAGGAAATACTCTTGCATTTGAGTAGTCAATTTTGGAAATGTGGCCATGAGAAGTGAAGAAATTCAAGGTTTTAAATGAAAGAAATTGATTTCAGCTTCAGAATGCAGTGGAAATGGCTTTGAGTTTTTGAAAATGAGCAAAGACTGAAGCTGCAATTTAAAGGAGTCAAAACTGAAGAAGAGGCCGGCCGACCTGTTTTGCAGTTTGACTCAGTCAACCTGTAGCCTTGCTGCATTGTGTTCCCTTGTTCTTTCCAAAACACCTCCTATTAAAATCCTATTCAAACCAGCAAACAAGTCCGTGAAGCATTACCCATGCAATGCCAAATCCGTCCCGTGCTCGTGCGACAGTGCAAAATAATATATATATATATATATATATATATATATATATATATATATATATAATAGCAGTAACTTAGGAAGATGAACATATGAAATCCCGGCATGGTCTGTTGGGTCATTAGTTGTTCAAATCTGTTATTCAGTTTGTTTTCATCATTATTTATTTCGTTTCATTTACTTGCTTATCTTGTTTCGTTAAAATGCCAAAAGTAAATAAAAGCAGTCATAATAATAATAAAGTGTACAAAGTCTCGCCCCAGAACAAGGGCTTCCCAAATAGAAATAAACAGTATCCAAAATAAGCTGTACATATAGAGAAATAGCTACCTAAAATACTACATGACTACTCTGAATCCTGCTCCTAATCCGCTGCATTCGGCTCATCATCTGCTGAATCCTGCTCGTCGTCCGAGCACTCAATGAACTTTGTCTCCACAACAGGATCTGTGGCAAAGAGATAGTTCACCAAGTCATCCACTCCGGTGATCGAAGAATAGCGACCCTGTGTCTGGGATCCTGAAGCCCCGCCATAATCAAATCCCGAATAAGAAGAGCGATGGGTCTGCGACTCCGAAGTCTCACCCTGGCAACAAGAAGACTGGTCAACGAGCCGCTCTGCATCTGTCCCGCCAATCACAGAAGCAGATGATTCCCTAGCAACAGATGGCCTATGGGGCATAGGCTCATGAACCGCCTTGCTTCTACTGGAACCACACTGAATGTAATCGAGAAGCCGCCTAGCGAAACCAGTCACTCCATCCACTTGCCGGACCGTCAAGTCATGAGTACGTCCAGAGACCTGCACATCAAGGAAATTATCAAAAGATTGAAAGAACAATGCAGATACACACATGCAGAAAATGAGTACATATACATGATCAACAGAATACTCACAGTAGCACCAGGATCGACTTGGTATCGAGGCCTCGCCTGCTCAGGAATCGGGATCATCAACCGCCTGCGGGAACTACCAGCACCCTCATATGCAAAACGAGTACGGGGGACAAGAGGATCTCTGGGACGTAAAGGATCTTCCCCCCTCTAGCAATCACCTGCGGGCTCCTCAACCTCATCCTTCTGAAAATGTCATAGTCAGCCCCATCAATGAAATTCTCAATAAAATAGACTCCCAGCCTATAGCGGAACAACTCTTCCTCATCTATGTCGAAAGACTGCAGCATGTGGGTGGGAGGATCCCTAGGAACCATGAGATCCGATCCCCTAGCATACTGGCGAGTCACCCTCTCGCCCAAATACATAATATCACAAGAGAGCCCCACCAGAATCTTCCTCTTGTTCGTCACCTGCTTGGAGGCATCAATGATCTCATGATCGAGCATGTGCCACCATGCCAAATTCACCCTTTGTGAAAAATCCCGCTCCAAAGCCTCAGACGCCTCCTCATAAGTGACCCTCGTACTATCCCTCATCTTACCCGATTTCATGGCCTCCTTCTACCAAGTCAGCATGGTTGGAAACATGACAACATAGTCATCCTTAATGCCCCACCGCTGTGGGCAGAACACCTCGAAACACCACACCTGAAAAGAAAATAGGACAGAGCGTCATTCACATATATATAGAGAATAATATAAACACACACACACACACACACACACATATATATATATATATAAATATATATATATATATATATATATATATATATATATATATATATATATATATATATATATATATATATATATATATATATATATATATATATATTTACATATATATATATACACACACACAACGAATGAATGAATGATAAGGCAAGGAAGAGAAAAAGAAGACTCACATCCAAAGCAAACTGGAAGCAGCAGAGAGAATTCTCTTCTCCTCGAGAATACTTATCCAGTGCAAAGTAAAGCTAGGCCAAGCCAGCCTCCCCCCAGGAAAATCCTCTCACCGCCTCCAAATCAATCTGAGAGCCTAGCAGAGCAAACTGGCACTTCGTGTCAGCATTGGGAAAGATGGTCGCTGACAAAGCAAACCATAAGAACCCCCGAGCCAACCGCTCGGCTGTCATCCTCTCAGAACCAGCCAAATAATCATCAATGCCTCTTCTGAGATACCCCTCCATCAGACGATACAATATGCCAGTACCCTTGGCATTCGTAATGTCAAAACCCAACAAACCCGTGAGCTGCTCCGTGGTAAACTCCTCAAACCACTCTATAGGATTTCCCCGAAAGGACAACCCGGTAATAGCAGCAAAGTCTGTAGGAGTAATCGTAGCCTCCCCCCACCTGAAATGGAAAGTGTGGGTAGTATCCCACCAGCGCTCGCTCAGGGCCACGTGACTGACTTTGATCCTCTGCGTCGAAGCCACTACAGCCACCGCATTGATAAAGCCCCCTAGACCGAAATCTACCACTATCTGTCAAGGACTTCTCCCCTCACCCCGAGCCACATCTGTGAGCATACCCCATAACTCGCTCACTGCCTCAACATTCCTCCTACTCTTTGTGGTGAACAAGTCTATTGGCCCTTTCCCTTGCAGGTAAGACATAGCGAATGTATATTAATACACAAATAATGTATCCAAGATATATATGACATAAAATGAAAGCACATAAAAATATCATCACAAAGAAATATAATTCATAATCTAAAAAAATTTCGTTCTAATTCGGAGTTTTTTCCCACATCATTCCAAAAAATTTATGTCCCAATTCGGAGTTTTTTCCACATCATTCCAAAAAAATTCCGTCCCAGTTCGGTGTTTTTTCCACATCATTCCAAAAATTTCCGTCCCAATTCAGAGTTTTTTCCACATCATTCCAAAAAAAATTCCGTTCCATTCGGAGTTTTTTCCAACAAGATTGATCACAAAAGATGGCATGTTTCAAAGAGAATAAAATTCCCAAATAACAACCAAGCATCATCTCCCCCATTCTTCTTTATTTTACCACATTTGGAAAATCCAAGACAAGGAAAAATTGAACATACTCCAAAATTGATCAAAAAATTCAAGAATACTTACCCTCCTCGCAATCCCCTCCTTAGATTTGTGATTATCCCGTGCCTTGTAGAACTCGGATGAAACCAAAGAAATCTTAGTCGCTCGCATCGTCCTTTTAAGCTTCTTTCTATCATTATCGGTCCTCCTATGCAAGTTTGTTTGGAAGATTTCCATGACACCGCTCTTCCACCTATTGTGAAAATATATCCACTTGTGGACTTGGAGTCTTTTTGTATCAGATATCCAATTAGCATCACATTATCCTTCTGATACTACTGGATATCTTCTATGAAGTAACCCATAATTCATTGTATATTTTAGATATCTCAATACTCTCGTTAAGGCTTTCCAATGATCATTACTGGGATTACTTGTGAACCTATTCAGTTTGCTCACTGAATATGCGATGTCTGGACGTGTACAGTTTGTTAAGTACATTAGACTTCCAATTATCCTAGCATATTCCAGTTGAGAAACTAGTTCACCAACGTTCTTGACTAAGTGTAGACTCATGTCTACTGGAGTCTTAGTCGGTGGACTGTCAATGGCATTAAATTTTCGAAGAACATTTTCAAGATAATGGGACTGTGATAGGATTATTCCTTCTGATGTTCTAGAAATCTTTATTCCTAATATAACATCAGCTAATCCCATATCCTTCATGTCAAAGTTTTTCTTTAACATGGCCTTAGTATTCATGATTAATTCATGAGTACTTCTCATTATCAACATGTCTATATAAAGACAAACTATTACAAATGATTTAGATGTCCCTTTAATGTAGACACACTTGTCACATTCTTACATTCATTTATCTTGAATCCATTTGACAACATTGTTCGGTCAAACTTCTGATGCCATTGTTTAGGTGCTTGTTTTAGTCCATACAATGACTTTACAAGTTTACACACCTTTTTCTCTTTTCTAGGAGCAACAAACTCTTCAGGTTGTTCCATGTAAATCTCTTCATATAGCTCTCAATTCAAGAAAGCTATTTTCACGTTCATTTGATGTATCTCAAGGTTATGCATTGCAGAAATAGCAATGAGAACACGAATGGATGTGATCCTCGTAACAGGGGAATATGTATCGAAGAAATCATATCCCTCCTTTTGGTTAAACCCTTTGGCTACCAATCGAGCTTTAAACTTATCAATATATCCATCTGCCTTATTGTAAGTACTCAAATTCAGTTCGTAAAAATATATTAAAAATACATTAATTCACACTTTCCAAATTAACGAGATTTTTTGGGACTGTCCGGATCATCCAAAATTATAGTGTATTAAAAATACGTTAGAACACGTTAAAAATATTACTTTTCAAAAATAAGCGATTTTCGAGACTATTCCTAAATTTATTCAGACAGTTAATTAACAAAACTGTCAAAATCCGGATAAAAGACGAATTAATACCAAAATTTTAGATAAACTTGCCTCAAAAGTCATCCAATGGTCAAATCAATGGTCAAAATCATGTCAAAATATAAAATGACTAAAATGCCCTCAGGTTGAAGAACAGGCCGGTCGGCCTGTCACTACCAGAAAAACATGCTTTAGCGGCGGAAATTTGCGCCGCTAAAGTCAAAATTTCGTCGCTAAAGTTAAACACCGACATAATTTTTCCGTCGGTGGTCCGCCGCTATCATCCCGCCGCAGTGGTCCAGAGGATCAAATTTCGCCGGTATATTTTGATTTTACCGACGGAATTAATTTCGTCGGCGATATTTTGACATTAGCGACAGAAATTTCCGTTGCTGTATTAATTAATTTTAATTAAATTTTTATTTCAACGACGGAAATTTTCGCCGGTGAAATAAAAATTTAATTAAATTAATTAATACAACGACGGAAATTTCCGTCGCTGAATTAATATGATTTAATTAAATTTTTATTCCAGCGACGGAATATTCCGCCGGTGAAAATAAAAATTAAATTAAAATTAATTGATATAGTGGCGGAAATTTCCGTCGCTGGAATAAAAATTTAATTAAAATTAATTAATACAGCGATGGAAATTTCCGTCGATGATAATGCAATAAATTAAAAAAAAATAATTTAAAATATCAATTAACCAATTTTTTTGTACCTGATATAACAATTCAATTGATAAAACTAAAACTATAAAACTAAAAACCAAATATCAGCGTACCAAACTAAAAACCAAATATCACCGTACCAAATCGGGAGGGGGGAGGGGGGGGAGAGGGTGGGGAGGGGGGAGGGGGGCGGGCTCCCGTGGGTACCAAATATCACAAATGTTTACAATCAAGTATAAAATAGTACCAATCAGCGTACCAAACTAAAAACCAAATCACCGTACCAAATCGGGAGGGGGAGGGGGGGGAGGAGGGGGCCGGGGCTCCCGCGGGTACCAAATATCACAAATGTTATTACAAACAAGTCTAAAATAGTACATAATCAACTCGGGGGGAATTGGGGGGGGGCGCTGGAAATTACCCTGGTGCAGATTCTCCATATGGGCCATCAACATCGCAAATTTTCTATCAGTCTCTGACTGACGCTGATCATTCTCCTCCTGCATCTGCGCCTGAGCCTCCAAAGCCTCCGCAAGCTTTGCCCTAGCCTCTGCAGCGTCGTGTTTCTCCTCAGCCAACTCAGCCTGCAGAGTGTCGATCCTCGGATCATTATACCTGGGCGGGAAAACATTTGGCCGACGGACGGTCGACGTCGATGGGCATTGCCGCCCGTAATACCCCATCCCTAACACTCGGTCTCCTCTCTTTGGATGTCCCTCCGAGGTGACCGAGCGCCAAACATCAGGCACGAAGGGAACGGGCTGGCCGGGAGGCGTACCTTCGGGAATAACGGCGGCTTGATATGTACTCTGTCAAAATAAAACAAACAATTATAATCATATACACAATGTAATGTACATAAATAAATTTACATATTCAAAATCAAGTCATTTAATGATAGTTTACTTACAAAGGCCAATGTAGAGCGATCGTCAACTCATTGCGGAGTTTGATCGGGCGATGTAGGAGTTCGAACATGGGTGCTAACGAAAACATCCAAAAAACTGACATCCGAGCCATGTTCCTTTTCCTATAAATAAAATAAGCGAGATTATTATTTTGAAATTGTATAAATGCAACATACGTACATAAATCTATTTAAAAGCATGCATACGCTACTACATTTAAACTAACATACATACCATACGGTAGTGAT
Source organism: Adenophora triphylla var. japonica (assembly GCA_022495995.1). Lineage (NCBI taxonomy): Eukaryota > Viridiplantae > Streptophyta > Magnoliopsida > Asterales > Campanulaceae > Adenophora > Adenophora triphylla. The sequence continues at coordinate 179,833 of JAFEMH010002749.1, forward strand.
GCTCGCCGACCCCGATCGTCCCCATCGTATGCTTTGTCGCCGACCCCGAGGAGCCTGCTCTATTTGCCTTAGCCTGTTCGGCGATAGCTATCGCCCCATCCGATGCCCAATGTTCGCAAAATTTAAGAAACACCTCCTCGGTTATCCAAGGAGGTGTCAAGGGCTGTAATTTCGCCTCGAGCCGCTTAATATAAAATTTAAACTTCGTGTTACCTATAAAAATATGAATATCTCGTAAACATATAATGATGACATTATAAAATTAAAAGAGTATAATCATTGTTAATTAAACTAATTAAGGATAGATAAATATGTTACCAATATGATCCCGAAATAACTTCGAACACTGTTTATTGAAAACATATCTAGCCGTCGCCTCGTCGATATCCAGCGTCCATGTAAATTTCCCCTACAACATATAATGATAACATTACAAAACTAAAAGAGTATAATCATTATTAATTATAACATTTTAATAACAAACTAACATTTAAGATTTAAATAAAAACCATTAACACATTACCTTAAACTCCTCCCAAGCATTCTCCTTCTCCCCGGTGGCAATGATTTCCAGTTGGGCCAAAATTCTGCCATGACCCGAGATCGCCAATACTGCCCAATCTTTATCACTGGGGTAGGGTATCCACCTACAAACCTGCCAAGTATATTTATACAATAACATTTTAACTTAAATAATGAATTATATATAAAATAAAAAGGAACCAACTTATATCAAATTAATGAACAGTTACTTACTGGTCATAAAGTGGCGATATCTGGAGAAACGTCCACCCCTCAGAATCGACAGGAGTAGGAGTATCGACCCCAGAGGTGGAGCTGGTACTACTAAGTGTAGGGTCGACATCAGAAGTACCGGCAGCACCTGTACTGGATCGGGACGGTTGCGTCCTAGTAATACATGTGTACACGGGGCGTGTCTTCTTGCCCGCTCTACTAGAACTCATATCTAAATACACTAAAAATATTAAAATATACAACTTTAACAATAGGAAACAATATATTCACAATACATATAAAACTTTAAAGTTCTAATAATCTAAAGCATTCACAACACATATAAAACTTTAAACTATTAATAATATAAAGCATTCACAATACATATAAAACTTTAAAGTTCTAATAATCTAAAGCATTCACAATACATAAAAAACTTTAAACTATTAATAATATAAAGCATTCACAATACATATAAAACTTTAAAGTTCTAATAATCTAAAGCATTCACAATACATATAAAACTTTAAACTATTAATAATATAAAGCATTCACAATACATATAAAACTTTAAAGTTCTAATAATCTAAAGCATTCACAATACATATAAAACTTTAAACTATTAATAATATAAAGCATTCACAATACATATAAAACTTTAAAGTTATAATAATTTAAAGCATTCAAAATACATATAAAACTTTAAACTATTAATAACATAAAGCAGTCACAATACATATAAAACTTTAAAGTTCTAATAATCTAAAGCATTCACAATACATATAAAACTTTAAACTATTATTAATATAATGCATTCACAATACATATAAAACATTAAAGTTTTAATAATCTAAAGCATTCACAATACATATAAAACTTTAAACTATTATTAATCTTCGTCCCCATCATCATCACTGGACTCTGAATTACTACAAAACTCGAGTTCTTCATCTTCGTCTTCAGACTCTGATGAATCAAACTCTAGTTCGACGTCCTCTTCTTCTTCCTCTTCCTCTGATTCATCAATATCAATGTGCGCGAGATGACCTGAACGAGGTGGAGGAGGTGGCAAATTCACTGGTAAGAAATCCTCCTCGGATTCATCAACATTTTGAGGAATATGGGTGACATCATCTAATAGATGATTAGCTGATGAAACGTTAGGTGGCACTGGCATTTCATCCTCTTGATAGGGTGTTTCTAATGACGACTCTGTAGTTGTCGACGAGGGTAGGTTGTCAATCATGCTCCTAGCCTTGGTCATCCAGACAGCCCACCATCCGTCGGGTGGCCGACGAGGGTAGGGAGTCATGTATACCTGTTGTGCTTGAGATGCTAAGATGAAGATGTCGTCTCCATTATGTCTGGATGAGTCCTTTACATCGACGAGGTCAAATATGGCATGCTTCTTAACACCTCACACAACATCTCGCCAATCACAATTGAAGAAGACAACATTGTTTCCACCCAAATACTCCACCTCGACTACTTCTTTCAGGACGCCATAATAATCAAGGTTTCCATTAAGCTTCACACCGCTATTCCACGTTAATTTAGAGCCCCCGTAAGCTTTGGTATGAAACACATAGCCATTCACGAAATAACCATTGTATAAATTAACGTTCAGGTACGGAGTTGCTACTAAATGTCTTAACCTCCCAGCTTTGGCATCACCCGGATGTTCAGCTATCTATAAGACAATATGTAACCAATTAATACAATTTTAAGATTGAATGTTTAAAAAAGTGTATAGAATAAATTTGAATGAAACGAAATATTTACATATTTCCTTAGCCAGTTTGGAAATTCTCTGTCTGTCCTAGTTGCGATGAGTTCTGGAGATAAATCCTGAGCTAAATCTTCAAACATTCTGCAATAGGGTTAAACAAGACATTTCATATGCAGGTAATTAAACATGCATAATTTAATCGACGAGGCGTAAACATAACATCAATGACTTACTTGATATATTCCCCAACCTCTTCACAGTTAAGAAGAACATAGAGTGAGACCGCGGCGAACTCTTTAGTGGTTAACGTACGCGTACCAACCCGTTTGTCGAGGAACCGACCAAGGGATGAAAATACAGAGATGTTTCCCTTAGACGGACAACCACCATCATAATTGCGGCCAACCCTAGTCAATCTCGTATCAACATCAGGAGGAAAATATGTTCCGACAAAGGCAACAATCTCATCTATAATAACAGCCTCTGAAATTGAGGCCTCGACCATGGCCCTATTGCTCATCTTCCTTTCAATTGGCCTAGATACCTAAAAGTCATTCGTAGGTTAAAACATAAATAATGTTAAAGAAGGTATATTGTTAACGCTCAAATTATTTAGAAATAGAATAAATTCAATTACCTCTCAAATGGATACATCCATCTGTATTGAACTAGACCACCGACTCTAGCTTCATATGCCAAGTGGACCGGTAAATGCTCCATAGAATCAAAGAATGAAGTAGGAAATATCTTCTCAAGTTTGCACAAATTAACGATGCTCTCCTCAAGCTTTTACATGTGATCAACACGCAGTGTGGTCGATGTTAACGCTCGGAAAAACTCACTAACTCTGTTAACGCCACCCAGATATTGTCAGGCAAGAGACCCTTAAGAGCAATCGGAAGTAGTCTATCCAGCAAAATGTGACAATCGTGACTCTTTAAACCCTGCACTTTCCCCTCCTCTACATTGACACAGTTACCATTGTTAGACACGTAACCTTCTGGAAGCTTTAAATCCTTGAGCCATTTCAGGAGGAGGAGTTTGTTTTCCTTTGTAAGCACATATTGAGCCACCGGTCTAACTGGTTTACCATTGACGTATGCCAAGTCTAAGGCCGGCCATTTACAGATTTCCTTAAGGTCCATTTGAGCTTTTTCGTTGTCTTTAGTTGTTGCCTTGAAATCTATCAACGTGTTAAAAACATTATCGAATACATTCTTCTCAATGTGCATCACGTCAAGGTTATGTCGAATGAGATTTGTTTTCCAGTATGGCAGCTCCCAAAATATACTCCTCTTGGTCCAGTTATGGGAAGTCCCAAACCCTTGTATTTTGGTCTTCGAAAACTTTGTCCCCCACCGAGGATCGGGCAATCTAGATACCTTCTCATAGACCGTGTCACCACTTAAACGAATCGGGGCCTCATCATGGTCAATCTTGTTCTTATTAAATGCATTCTTCTGGGTCCTGAATTGTGGGTGGTCCTCCGAAAGAAATTGTCTATGGCAATCGAACCAACATGGTTTTCCAGAGTGCTTGAGCGTGAAAGACTTTGTGTCACTCATACAATACAGACAGGCCAACTTCCCGTGGGTGCTCCAACCCGATAACATCCCATATGCAGGGAAGTCATTAACTGTCCACATCAACGCAGCCTTCATGCTGAAATTCTCTCTCTTGAAAGCATCCCACGTTTCGACCCCATCCTCCCAAAGCTGTTTCAATTCGTCCATCAAAGGTCGGAGATAGACGTCAATGTTCCTCCCAGGGTTGTTTGGTTCGGGGATGAATAACGACAAGAACTTGTAGGGATCACTCATACACAGCTAGGGGGGAAGATTGTAGACAGTGGCTATAACCGGCCAACAAGAGTAAGTTTTTGCCCCAGAACCAAACGGATTGAAACCATCAGAGCAGATGCATAACCGTATATTTCTTGCTTCAGACATAAAGTCAGGATAAGTCTTATCAAAGTGTTTCCATGCCTCCCCATCACTGGGATGAATCAACACACCCTCTTCACGCAAACTTTCCTTATGCCAACGCATTGCTTCTGTAGTAGATTTAGACGCGTAGAGGCATTGCAGTCTTGGAATCAACGGCATGTAACGCAACTTCTTATGTGGTTTGTTTTTCTTATGTTTTGAACTACTCCTCCGATTTGGCATATATCTACTTTGTCCGCAAATTGAACACTCTGTCTTCTATGAATCTTTCTTGTAGAATAGCATGCAATCATTCTTACACGCATCAATCTTTTCATAACATAGCCCAATCTGCCCAACCAACTTCTTTGTCTCATAAAAGTTTGTAACCATCTTATTCTCTTTCGACAACATCCGCTTAATTGCTTTCATGATATGATTATAAGCAGACTGGCTAATATTGCAATCAGCCTTTATGTTAAGGAGCTCAGCCACAGCCTCCAACACACTGATCTCGCAACCTGGATAGACCTTCTCTTTTGCAGAGTCCATAGCATCAATAAATTTCTTGGCTGGGGTTGGTTCTTGCTGTTGGTTCTCTGACCAATCAAATTCAGGACCGGCTGCATCCCTAACCATATCTTCCATATTCAAAGGTGGTTCTTCATTGTCCTGAATAATAGGTTCGGGTTCGGGAGGTACATGAATATTCCTGGGGGGATTATTCGCAACATTTGTGCGCAATATCATTTGCTCACCATGACGAGTCCACCGTTTGTACCCAACTTCAAACCCGTTACGCAAAAGATGTTTCTGAGTATCGATCAAGCTTAGATACTTGACATTACAACACCTGGTGCATGGACACCTAATCTTACCATCATCATTCATGTGACTGGAATTTGATTCAGCAAATTCAATAAACCCCTTCAACCCTCTTATAAACTCAGGATTGATACTGCTATAATTCGGCAACTTCCGCTTGTACATCTAACTATGATCATCGTTGACAGACATCACTCCTGCATTGCAATCCATATATTATACGTGCACTCAATTTAATCGACGGATGAAACAAAATTGGGATGTTAATAATTATTTGATTTCATAATATATTAACAGTTTAGAAGTAATTAACGTATTACCATTCCCTAAATTTGAATTACAAACTTAAAAGCAACACAGATCTTCTTAAAATAAATTTAAAGCTTCTATCTCATATTTAACAATATATTAACAGATCTTCTTAAAAGTGTCTAGGAACTCGTTCCCGCTCCCGAACTCGAATCTTTACTTTTCCTCTGCCTCGGTCCCCGGGAGGTCTTTGGTCTAGGTATGTCGAAAAAGTCAGTCTGACCTCGTCCTGGCTCAGGTATCGTGTGAGCCGGTGGATCAATCAGTCTGGTAGCTCTCAGTACTGCTCTTTCCTGCCTCAAGGCCTCTCTGCGAGCTATCACTTCGGGTTCATTTCTCAAAGCAGCTCTCCGAAGCTCCCGTCTCTCATAATCTGCTGCATAATCGCCAGTGATTTCATCAGGGTTGCTCTTGGCCTCTATGTCTCTTAATGTCCGGCAGGAAGAATAGTCTACCCCAAAATACTCTCGGCGTCGAGCCTCTATCATCAGCTGTACGGGACCTTGCTGCTCCTCGTACCATATCAGATACTTAGTGGTCAGAAATGTGCTACCTCTAGTCTGACGGAGTAGTGGTCGTATCAGAAGAAAGCCCTCTAGAAATGCTCTGCCAAAGAAATGTGTAGTCTGAGGCTGAGTCATAATCATCGGCATGGTATTAGTCGTCAACTGCTCTCTCAAAGTCTGAATGGTCTGCTGCGGGTATTCGTACTGTCTGCTCACTATAGATGGAATGCAAAAGGATGATACATGTATTCTCGGAAGTCGAACAATCAGTGACTCGTCCTGAATATCTCTCATAGTCTACAATCCCCATGTCGGAATCCAATAGTACAGGTTTGCGGTCTCATATCGGGCCAAGGCCAACCTCCTATGCCAACTCTCAGTAGCGGCATTCCTCAATATCCTGCGATGTCCAGTTTCCCAAGGTAATTCCGTCTGCCCCTGTGGCAGTGGCGATATCAAGCGCAATCTCTCATACAGCCACAATGATAGTAATCTGGGGCTGCCTGAACCCATGTACTCGGATCCTCCAGCTAATCTATCAATGCCGTGGTATATCTCCGCTAGCAACAGTGGAATGATGTCCATCGCTCCCTGTCCAGATTGAATATGCCGGATGTCAACTCCTCGATCACCTCTCAGCTGCCTGATGATCTCTAACAGCATAGCTGGACACACTCCGATGTAGCCGCAAAAGTAGTGCGCAGACAGAATGAGCAACATGAATATATCTAAGGAAGTGTATAGATCAAACAGTCTGGGGCTGGTCCGACTCAATCTGGCTATATGAGTTAAGTCTATGAATCTATCATCAACGACAATGTCTGATACCCAGTCTGCTGATAATCCCAAGAATTCAGATAGTTGCTCCGTAACTGATCGTCTGTCTCGGGGAAATGCCATAGTCCTCGACTCAGCCACACCAGTCAGTGCTCGGAAATCCTCCATCGTTGGCATCAGATTGTTGTACGATAGGGTGAATACATGTCGCTCCGAATCCCAAAAGCACGAAGCAGCTCGGAGCAGATCCCAATCAATCTTCCAATCTTTTAGAGACTAGATGCATGGCATGCTATACCTCCTGTCAATAAGTTTTCGGTGTTGTTTTTGGTGAAAGCGCGAGAGTTCAAGAATGTCTTATTGAAATTGATACTCTCGGGAAACAATTTCTCTATTGTAATGCTCCATGTTGCCTTAAATTGGGGCTGCTGAGATTTTTTACCTATTAATATTGTGAATAATTGTAAATTGTTAATATTTAAAATTAGGTTTAGAATTGGGGTTGACTTTATAATATCAACAAATCTTGAGCTCTAGTTCAAACTAAACTAAAGGAAAATGGTGTCCCTACCTAACCACTTACGCCCCTAGATATAACTTTATACAAATTAATTGTCATATAGGTTTCAAATTTCACAATTCTTTAGCAATATAATTATTAAGCAAACAGTATATGCTTCCAACCAGCTTTAATCCAGCATGAAACCTAATTAAGCCAGAACATTTACTAATTTATTTTTATCTCTTGTTATAGCAATATAATTATTGTGCACTTTATTAATATATGTTTCAGGCAGCTTAGTTGGTTAGGTACTTTTAAGTGCCTGTTTGATAAACCTATCCCATCCCGAAATGCACGATTATATGAAATGCAAATATCACTTTGTCTACTTGCTTTATAATCGAAAATAAAGAAATTTCGGCTTTTGGATAGACCTAAATTATTATTATTGTGAATAATTTTAATTATTAACATTTAATTCTTTGTTGTAAAATATATAATTTTACAATGATGAATTAAATTAACATTTATAAACAAGATGAGAGTCTTTCTCATCCACAACTATCAAAACCCTATCCAATCTTTGACCAAGAAAGACAGAGCAAACAAATTCTCGACTGTCTGAGCAAAAGATTTTCTGTTTAATAAGAAATTTTTCCAGTTTCACTGTCCTCTTCTCTCTAAGGATCTCAAACATCACAGCCATGTTTGTGACGATTACTGTTTTCTCTTCACTGGTGTTATACGGTCACAAGTAAAAACAAGGTAACAGTATAACACCAGTGAAGAGAAAACAGACACTGTCACAAACATGGCTGTGATGTTTGAGATCCTTAGAGAGAAGAGGACAGTGAAACTGGAAAAACTCTTATTAAACAGAAAATCCTTTGCTCAAACAGTGGAAAACTTGTTTGCTCTGTCTTTCGAAACGAAAGATGGACGGATTTTGATAGCTGTGGATAAGAAAGGCTCTCATCTTGTTTATATATTAAGATGTTAACCACCAACCACAATACCCTATAAGCAGTGCCACTAAGAGTTTTCTTCCTAATTTTAGAAAATGAATAGGAGTCTAATTCCTTAACAATACTTCCATCCAAGTCTTCCTAATTTTAGACATTCACCCCCTCCCCCTTTGACTTTACACAAGATCCGACCTAAGATGCATCTAGGGTGCCAAGATTGATATCAGACGCTCAAACGTAGGCGACATACATCGCCGTCCGCGATGCCGTCAATCGCCCCAAAATGGGATCTAGAACTAGATGTTCCTAAACTCTTTCATCCACAGTTTTCTTACTTATTTGTTTCTAACTGAAGCAAATAAACCATAAAGAGTATCTATGTAAAGCCATTTCAAATATGACATAAGCGAAGTTCCTAAACTCTTTCATCCACAGTTATCCCACTAGATGTAAGAATCATGGTGCTGCTAAATAGCTCTTTATCAATTATTTTTGTGATTTTCATAGATACTCTTTATTCTCAGTTATGGTTCTCAAAGCACATTTTATGATTTCAGGTACTACACCTTAAATGTTGGTTTACTTATTTACGTGACACGTATATACAGAAACTGTATTCTAGTTTGTTTCATATAAATGGATTTGCAACAAAAACTTATCCTGATCAACAACGATGCCTTTTATCAACTACCCCCTTCTCCAACAATAAGGTCTCAGCTTGTCTTTACACAAATTTTAAAAATGTCTTTGACTTCAGATGCTTTTCCTTTAATGCCCTAATATGTATCATGTATTGGTTTCTCTACCTCATCAAAAAAAAATTGATAAGAAAAGAAGTGTATATATTATCTCTAACTCAACAATTAAAAAAGGCACTTTAGACTCCCCAAAACAAAACACATATCCTGACTCAATTTCATATCAACTTCTCCCTCCATCCAAATTTAAGCATCTCAAATTGTCTTTACACGATTTTAAGAAAGTCCTTCACTTCAAATTGATAAGAAAAGAAGTGTATATATTTTGTTTCTTATTTATGTTTTGCATTAATCTGGTTCACGGATCATAGGCACGGAGTGGTAAGGTTACTCTACAGCTGATAATCCTAGACCCACTGAGTCCTTGCAAGTTAATAGCTCAGCTAGCTGCAAATGAACAAGCCTACAACTTTCAACGCCAAAGGACAAGGTTTCCATTTTCATGTTTCAGTTAACTCTTTAATCTACTGTTCGACATTAACAAAAACAGAAATGAAGGGATTAAACCTAAGATTAGAGTAGACGAAATTCGCATCAAACTCAAGCAGCATCGTAACAGCAAAAATAATAAAACATTTACATGAAACATCAAAAGAAGAAATCCGTAACTTCTCAGTTCATCAAGCGAACATTCAGCAACCAGGCAAATCGAAACCGAGCACGAAGACAAGTGAAGTAAATAAATCAAATCTTGGAACCAATTCTTTATTAAAAAATTTCAATACTGAAAATTTACTCATATACACACAAAACACAAACGCAAATCATAAATAGCTCATGACAGAGAGACAATTGTATCACGAAATTTACCGTTAAAGGATCTCACCGGCGACTGAAGAATCGATGGAGAGGACGGCGTGGCGGCAGCAGCTCGAGACGGAAACGGTGGTGAGGGTGGATGGCGAAGCTTCGTCACCGGAGAGGGTGGAGGCGGCGGCGTACGCGTGACCGTGAGCGAGGGAAGAGAGAGAGATGAGAGATCGCTAGCTGTGGCGGGGAGAGAGCGAAAAATTAGGGCGTAAATGATTTCAGAGAGGGAAAATTAGTATTTATATTTAACCTCAGCGGCGGAATTATTCCGCCGCTAAAAATTAATTCTACCGACGGAATTAAAATTCCGCCGCTAGAATTAATTTTTAGCGGCGGAATAATTCCGCCGCTGATGTTAATTAATACTAATTTAATAAATATCATTATTTTTATTTATATAAAACATGAAAATTATTTTAAATTACTCTCAAAAAAATAAATATGAGTCAATAAATATTATTTTTGAAAAAATAAATAAATCATAAATATTAATTAATTTTAATTTAATAAATATCATTAATTTTAATTATATAAAACATGAAAATTATTTTAAATAAAATTATTTTAAATTACACTCAAAAAAATAAATATGAGTCAATAAATATTATTTTTGAAAAATAAATAAATCATAAATTAAAATAAATTAAAAATAGAGCTAAACAAATTTAAAAAAATCTAATTAACACCGACATAATTATTCCGCCGCTACTACCACCACCATCACTATCATCACTACAATCACTACTACCACCACCACCACGCACCACCCCCATCACTATCACAACTAAAATCACTACCATCACTATCATCACTACAATCACTACTACCACCACCAACACGCACCACCACCACCACTATCACCACCACCACTCCACCACTACTATCACGTACAACCACTAGCACCATTACTATACCACACCACAACTATTACTACTACCACCACTACTACCACCACCACCACGCACCACCACCACCACTATATATCACCACTACAATCACTACAACCACCATGTACTACCACCACCACAACTCCACCACTACTATCACAACCACTACCACCATTACTATACCACACCACAACTATTACTATTACCAACACGACTACCACAACCACCACGCACCACCACCACCACCACCACTATACCCCTAGCACAACCATAACCACCATTATTATACCCCTAAACCCTAAACACTATATCCCTAACCTCTAACCCCTAAACCCTAAACCCTAACCCCTAAATCCTAAACCCTACACACTAAACCCTAATCCTTAAACCCTAAACCCTAAACCCTAAACCCTAACCCCTAAACCCTAAACCCTAAACCCTAAACCCTAACCCCTAAACCCTAAACTCTAAACCCTAACCCCTAAATCCTAAAACCTAAACCCTAACCCCTAAACCTTAAACCCTAACCCCTAAATCCTAAACCCTAAACCCTAAAGCCTAAACCCTAACCCCTAAACCCTAAACCCTAACCCTAAACCCTAACCCCTAAACCCTAACCCCTAAACCCTAACCCGTAAACCCTAAACCCTAACCCCTAAACCCTAAATCCTAAACCCTAACCCCTAACCCCTATACAATATACCCTATACCACATACTATATACCATATACCATATACTACATACCCTATACCATATACCATATACTATATACCCTATACCATATACTATATACCCTATACCCTATACCCTATACTATAAACCATATACCATATACTATATACCCTACCATATACCATATACTATATACCCTATACCCTATACTATATACCCTATACAACATACTGTATACCATATACCCTATATACCCTATACCCTATACCATATATTATATATCCTATACCATATACTATATACCCTATACCCTATACCCTATACTATATACCCTATACCATATACTATATACCCTATACCCTATACCCTATACCCTATACCCTATACTATATACCCTATACCCTATACTATACATATACCCTAAACCCTATACTACCCTATATCATATACTATATACCCTATACCCTATACCCTATACTATATACCCTATACCATATACTATATAACATATACCCTATATACCCTATACCATATACTATATATATACTATGCTTTATACCTTATATTATATACCCTATACCATATACTATATACCATATACCCTAAACCCTATATCCTACACTCTATACACAATTGGTTTTTTTTTATCGGTGCTTGCATTAATAACTGGAATATGGGTGGGTGCAACCATGCAAGTAATAATTGTACTTGCAACAATAATAGAACTTGGGCAATTAACGTTTTTAGTCAGTTTTTTAACGTTTTCAGTTAGTTTTTTGAAATTCCAGTCAGTTTTTTAACGTTTCCAATTAGTTTTTTAACGTTTTCAGTTAGTTTTTTTGAAATTCGAGTCAATTTTCTAACGTTTCAGTTAAATTTTTTAATGTTTTCAGTTAGTTATTTTATTAATTAGTTCTAAAAATAATTAAAAAATAAATTTTATAATCACCGACGGAATGTTTCCGTCGCTGATAAATAAAAAAAAAAACCCAAAAAATATTTATCTCCGACGGATTATATCCGTCGCTGATAAATTAAAAAAAATTAATTAATCACCGACGAAATTATTCCGTCGCTGATTAATTAAAAATAATTAAAAATTATATAATCACCGACGTAATAATTTCGTCGCTGATAAATTAAAAAAAATCATTTATCACCGACGGAATATTCCGTCGCTGATTTATTTAAAACAAAATTAAAAAATATTTAATTTTTATCGACGGAATTATTGCGTCAGTGATTAATAAAATAATTAAAAATTATTTATTATAATCACCGACGGAATAATTTCGTCGGTGATAAATAAAAAAAAAAATAATAATAATAACTTTTCACCGACGGAATAATTCCGTCGCTGAGAAAGAACTAGCGACGAAATATTTCGTCGGTAAATCAGGCGCCAATTTAGTGGCGGTAAAGAAACGAATATTCGAGGAATATTCATTTTTAGCGATGAAAGTTAGCGACGGAATTCAATTCCGTCGCTAAAGTTGACGCCAAAATCATTCCGGCGCTATAGGATAATTTTCGTCGCTAAATAGCGACGGAATGCTTCCGTCGCTAAAGCATCAGTTTCTGGTAATGTGTTTTGCATGTTTAATCAGCCTATAAATAGCAGCCTCAAATTCAGTTTTCACCCCAACATTTTCACCCCATTTTCTGTTTCAATCCAAGAAAATTTACAGCCTTCAGCCCAGAAAGATCGGAGAGAGAGAATTTGTCTCGATTTGCGTGAAAATCCCAATTTTTTCCAAAATAAAACTCTAATCCAAACACTCTCATATCCGACCTACAAACCCTAAGAAGATAGAGCCAAAATCAAACATTGGTAAACTTTCCTTCTAATCCTAAATTTCCATCTTTTACCTGTTAGTCAATTATTTCATGTCATTATCATAAAATGTAAACATTATAGATATCCGTTCCAAGTTCGGAAATGATCAATTCTCTATTAATTTTCTTATAAGTAATTTAGAGATAAAAGTGGGGAGATCCCGATTTGTTGATTGTCATTTTTATCTTACTTAAAATGTCATTTACCTTCCAAATCGTTTGATTTGTTAATCGTCATTTAAATAACGTCTTTTACCTTTCAAATCGTTTGATTTGTTGATCGTCATTTAAATATTGCATTTACATTAAATGTTCGAGTCAAGAAATTGACTTGTCGATCGTCATTTCATTATTGCCAATTACCTTCCAATAATGCCCGATTTATATCAAGAAATGATTTCTAAAAATTCCCTACACTTTACTCTTTGGAGATAAGGTTGAATAATAGAAAATCTTGATATAACATATATATATATATATATATATATATATATATATATATATATATATATATATATATATATATATATATATATATATATATATATATATATATATATATATATATATATATATATATATATATATATATATATATATATATATATATATATTATGTCATTATTTTATTTATCATAATATTTATCATTTTAAACCTTCCATCCAAACTCATTTTTAACGAATTTACACACACACGCACAATTTTCGAGAAAGGTAAATAGACTTGTCAATACGAGGCGTTTCGGGTGAGCATAAATATTCTCTTCCCGAGGCTTAACGTGACCTCCGAACCTAACAATCTCTTTTCATCCTTTTTCAAAGTTTTGGTTTATAATAAAAATGGCGTGGCGACTCTTTTTTTTTTTTAGAAATTCATCCGTTCCTGTTTTTCGTGATTTCAAACAATCTGATGCGTCAGGCCCATTTCGAATTGGGGGTAATTTCACCTATACTTCCTTTTAAGGATCCATTTGCAACCCAACGGTTTGCATCCTTTAGGAAGATCAACCAACTCCCAAGTATGATTGTTCATAATGAACTCTATTTCACTGTTAATAGCTTCTTTCTAGAACGGAGCATTCGGACTGGATAATGCTTGTTTAACACTTGCAGGTTCGTTTTCTAACATGAAAGAAAGAAAATCAGGACCAAAAGATTTTTCAACTCTTGACCTCTTACTGGGCCTGGATCCTTTTTCTTCTACTACTTCTTTATCTTGTGAAGAACCATTCGCAGTTTCATAAGTTCTCTTGTTAGAACTTATTTTTTTTCCATTCCTTAGAAGGAAAGATATTTTAAAAGAATATAGCATTCCTTGATTCTATCATCATTCCTTCATTCATATCAGGAATGTCTGATTTGTGCACTATAAATCAATATACACTACTATTGTTCGCATATCCTATGAAAATGCAGTCAATCGTCTTAGGTCCGATCTTGACTTGCTTAGACTTAGGTACTTCAACCTTAGCCAAACACCCCCACACTTTGAGATATTTATAAGAAGGCTTACGATGATGCCATAATTTGTAAGGAGTCTTATCAATTACTTTCTTAGGTATTTTATTAAGAGTATAGTTGGAAGAGAGTATGGCTTCCCCCCACAAGTTATCGGGTAAGCCAAAGCTTATCAACATTGCATTCATCATCTCTTTAAGAGTACAATTCTTGCGTTCAGCTACTCCATTAGACTGAGGTGTATATAGTGTTGTTGTTTGATGAATTATGCCAGATTCCCAGCTTAAGTCTTCAAACGGAGCAACGTATTCTCCTCCTCTATCACTTCGAATCTTCTTAATTTTTACATTAAGTTGTCAACTTCATTCTTATAAGTTTGAAAATACCTTAAGGCTTCATCCTTACATTTCAATAGATATACATAACAATATTTTGTGCAATCGTCTATAAATGTAATGAAAAACTTTTTTCCCACTTCGAGTTTGTACTAACTTTAAATCACAAATATATGTGTGAATCAATTCAAGAGGTGTTGTGTTTCTTATTACGGCATTATATGGTGCCTTAGTCATTTTTGCCTCAACGCAATTTCATACTTGTCAATCGAATCGGATTTAGACATCTGAATTAAATCTTGATTCTCTAACTTCTTAATTGTGTTAAAATTTACGTTTCCTAATCTATCATGTCATAAGCTAGGACTATCCAACAAGTAAACATAAAAAACAACACTTTTATTCTTCGCCTCAGGACGGATTACGTTCATTATATTCATCTTGAAAAGGCCCTTCTCGAGGTAACCTTTTTTAAGGAAAAGACCATTTTTGGTCAACACAAACTTGTCGGATTATAAACACTAATCTAAAACCGACCTTGCTCAATAGAGCATCGGAAACCAGGTTCTTACGGATGTTTGGGACATACAACACATCCAGTAAAGTCAACTCCTTGCCTGAAGTCATCTTTAACAAAACTTTTCCAATGCCCACAACATTGGAAATAGTAGAGTTTCCCATATAAAGCTTCCTTCCGAAAATTGGAGTGTAGGACGGGAAGCTTTCCTTATATGCACAAATATGGCGGGTAGCACCTTTATCTATCCACCATTCCTTTGGATTGTCATCCAACTTAGCCAAATTGACTTCAAACACCACAGCAGCAAAATCAAGCTCCATGTCATCAACTACGTTGGCTTGATTTCTGTTGCCTCTTTGGTCTTCCCTTCTTGGGTGACGGCAGTCCTTTTCTATATGGCCATGTTTGCCACAGTTATAGCAATCTCTTGTCGGCTTCTTGGCCGGCATCTTCCTAGCATTCTCTGAATGCTTCCTCTTCTTATTATTGCTTGTGCTAGTTTCAACAAGATTGACTTTTGCTTCCATTTTGTCTTTGTTAGCCTTGGCTTCAGCCTTAGCATCATTCTTCCTGTTGTTCTCCGCAATTTGAAGACGAATTATCAGGTCTTATAGTCCCATCTCCTTGCGCTTATGCTTGAGATAGTTCTTGAAGTCCTTCCAGGCAGGTGGCAATTTCTCAATGATTGAAGCCACCTTGAATGGTTCATTCATAACCATTCCTTCAGCAGTTAATCCATGCAGAATCAACTGAAACTCATCAACTTGGCTGGCAACGGTCTTCGAGTCAACCATCTTGAAATCAAGGTACTTGCCAACTACAAACTTTTTTGAACCGGCATCTTCGATTTTGTACTTTCGCTCCAAAGTGTTCCATAACTCTTTGACCGTTGCAACCAGACAATACACACTGTATAGTACATCATCTAGTCCATTTAGATGTAATTTATGCACAAGAAATTACCATGATCCCACACCTCCTTGGCAATCGATCTTGGCTGGTCATGATCATCAATATCAATTGAAGGGGGGTCCTCTTGTAAGAACTTCTGCAAACTGAGGGTCGTAAGATAAAACAACATCTTTTACTTCCATCTTTTGAAGTCCACCCTAGTAAACTTCGCTGGTTTCTCACCATGTGTCGAATGAGTCGGAGCAGAAGTAGGTGCAACAATCTAGGTAGTTGCATCGGGGTTCGGGTTGGGAGTAGCCCAAGAAGATTGGGATGACCCTTTTTCATTAGCCATTCTCAAGAAAACTTTTTTTAAAACCAAGACACTTCTTCTTACGATTGTTATCGAAAGTATTTTGAAAATTGAAATAATTTCAAAATAAAATAATTTCTTGAAATGGAAAATCAGAAAACAAGAAGAAGATGAAAAAACGAAAAAAGATAATTGGAAAAAATTAACGGAATAGAATTAACAGGACTAAGTCGAGTCTTGTGAAAACACAATCTCCGTAAGAAGAATTTGCCCCGCACGGTGATAACGGTTGAAACGGAAATCTTCTCATAAGATGAAATGACTTTTCAAATCCTGATAGAAGCACTTCAAATCAGAAAACCTATGAACTAACGATGTTCATAATTTTTGAACTTGGAGGGAGGAGAATGCAACAATATGCTTTCAACTAACTGAACACTCTAATACTTGATTGCTTGAATGATTTGGATGATATAAACTGACATTTTGGGGGTATATTTATAGTTTTTGAAGAGTCAGAGGAACCTGTTGGGTAGTAGGCATAATTTGATCCGGGTGAATCTGGGTTGTCCGATCGCACCTGATCGATGAACCAGATTCTGTAAACTGGCCCAAACTAGTGCCAATGGGTACATCCGTACCAACCCGCACTTGGAAAAAGGGTCACGGACCAACCAGATTCATGTACAGATCAAATCCGCGGATCGGACCCGAACCAGCCCTAAACTCGTCCTAGCCGAGTCAATCTCACACCAAACCCGGTCCAACCTAATCTGACCGAACCATGCCACGAACCGAACCAACTTCCGTCAAAAGTTTAAGGCTCTAATCGCTCCTAGCGACAATGCGAAGTGCAAAGTGCGCCCTAAAATGCCCAATATGCCCTTCGCGGTTGTAGAGTAATTTTGGGCTAGTCCAAAATTAGCATAATTGGGCCAATACTTGCATGGTTGGCCCAATGCTCCACTAGGTTACATGGTAAGGAGGATACCACTTGATTGTTACCTCCTTCAACTTGATGATTTAAAAAACTCTCCTACCTTTTGGTTTCTAGGCAATGTGGGATATGGCATTCCATATTCAAAAACTCTTCATAAACCCATTTCAAATTACATACTTTGAGCATTAATTTCTCATTCACCGAAAATTGGTTTTGAGAAAATAAATATATCACGTTAATCTACTCCAAATGTAGATTATAAATATGTAATTTATTTTTCATTTACACAAAATGAAAATACATTTAATTTCGGTCAAATATTGATCAAACCAATATTTCCAACAATCCCCCACATGAATGACAATTAATGCATGCATGATTGCAAATTCGTTCAGAAATCCCGGCGAACTATTATTGCATTGGGTGGGATAGATAGCTTGTGGCCTTGAATCTTCCCTAGTGTAAGCACTTAAGGCATTTGGTGCTGCCATGGCATGGGCGAGGCATGTCATGGCCGAGTGATGGGATGCAGGGCTGCATGGCCAAACGATGGGCAATGGGGTTGCGATAAAGGCGGATGCACACGCATGCTATGTAAGTCGGACATAGGCGTGGGCTGTTGACAACTTAGGATGTGGGCAAAGGCATTGGCTAACGGGATACGACTTGACAGACCAATGGGCGAGCATGGCGGTGTGGCTGGACTGAGTTGGTTGCTTTGCGAAATTGCAAGGCCAAGACTGCCCTAACAGGTGTCGACAAAATGAAATGAGCAGTTGGAAGGATAATGTTGTAAGGCTGTTATGGGCAGTTTTGGGCCATAAAACTGCCATCAAATATGGCAGCCATGTGTCCCGACAGTTTGAAGTGGTTTTGCTTGTCCTAGGCAATCATTTAAAGGGCTGGTCTTAGCTGTTCATGATCAAATCCGAATTAGAGCAATTTGATAGGGAAAGAAAGGCAAGGTTGGCCTTACTCTCTTGTATAAACGTTGCTGTAATCCTTTGTATTATTTGGTAATAAAAGGTTGGGCATTTGACCCATAAACCTCGCGTGTATTGATTTTTCGTGAGTGTGCCTTGTTTATTATCATTGCTGTAAATCCAATTAAAGAAGGGCTACTGTTCTTGGGGCATGGGCAGGCAGCATAGGCGTTGTTGATTGTAAAAATTAAATAACCCTGTGACAATTGGTATCAGAGCTCTGGTTCTGATATTGATGTTCCGCTGCGTTAATCAGGTTCGTGACTTGCGAACTGATTTGACAGAGGTAAAGGCTGTGGTTGAAGCCATTATAATGTCTGATGGTGGGAGTATATCAGACCGTGTTGCTGCAACCACGTTGACTTCAGAAGATCTGAAGGAGCAAATGCAAAGGATGATGGATGAGATGATAATCCTAAAGAGGGCTGTGGCAGAAGGTTCATCGAGTGGGTTCACTGAGGGACGCTCAAAATACAAGATTCAGACCCGAAGGCATTTGAGGGGAAACGTGATGTAAAGGAATTGGAAAACTTCATATGGGATATGGAGCAATATTTTAAGGCTACCGGGATTAACGACATTGAAAAGGTGAATGTAACTTCAATGTATTTAATTGGCGATGCCAGACTGTGGTGGCGTACTCGTACGAATGAAGTGGCGTCGGGAAACCCCTACATTGATTCATGGGAGATGCTGCGCAAGGAACTTCGGGAACAATTTTTGCCTTGTAATGCTTCGTGGTTGGCTTGGGAAGGCTTAAAGAGCCTGCGACAAACTGGGACTGTTCGTGAGTACGTGAAGCAATTCAGTTCATTGTTGCTAGACATTAGGAACTTGTCTGAGGAGGACAAGCTATTCAACTTTGTGTCGGGATTGAAGCCGTGGGCGCAGCCCGAGTTGAGAAGGCAGAATGTTAAGGACTTATCTGCCGCAATTGCTGTTGCGGATGGCTTAGTCGACTACAAGTTGGGGCCTTCAGATGATGTTGCGACGAAAAAAAGTTCAGCCGGGAAATGGAAGTCTGATGTGAAAGACAAGAAGGACGGTGAACACTCGGGTAATTCCAAGAATGAAGGCAATGGGAAGAAGTCCAAGACATGTTACATTTGTGGCGGTGGTCACTTTATGAGGGAATGTCCAAGAAAGGAAAAACTGAATGCAATGATCGAAACGGATGAGAATGAGGAGGATCAGGATGAACCGAGGAGAGTTAATCCCATACGCTTGATGAATGCATTGCAAACAGAAGAAAAAGTTCAAAATCATAGGCTGATGTACGTGAAGGTATTGGTACAAGGACATGAGGTGTTGGCTTTAGTAGATACGGGTGCTACTAATTCTTTTGTTGCAAAAAGGAACGTGGAGTTGCTGGGAATCGAGTTGACTCCTTGTAAAAGTCGGATTAAAGCGGTTAATTTGGGTGCTCAACAAGTCGGGGGTGCGGCTTGTGTGAATATGTCTATTGGGTCATGGCATGGTGTGTGTAATATGATGGCCATGAAATTAGACGTCTTTGACATGATTTTGGGTATTGATTTTCTGTCCAAAATAAAGTGTTCGATTATACCCCATCTCGGTGGTTTGCTGATTGCAGACGAAGGTGGGCCATGTTTTGTTAAAGTTGTTTCTGTGAGGCGGACTAAGGGTGGAAGTGTCGAAAGCGGGACCAAGTCGGCCATACAAATTGAGTCTGGGTTGAAGCATGAGAAAGAGGGCTATGTTTCTTTCCTTGTCGAGATAAATGAGGATCAGTTTGTAGAAGGGACCGACGAAGTGGGTACAGTCCTTGAAGGGGTCGAGGGTGTGATGCAACCAGAGTTGCCGACACAGTTGCTACCAGGAAGTCCTATTGATGTGGATTCGAGGGAACAAGTAGTTGGGATGCTTGAATCGGGGCAGTGGCATTCCCCGATGAATCCTTATGTTGCGGTGAAAATCTGCGTTGATTATCGAGCGCTTATTAAGGAAATGAGGATGAACAGTTATCTGGTTTTGGATGTGGTGGAGTTGTTCGAAAGGCTGTCTCATGCCAAGTACTTTATGAAGCTTGGCCTATGGTCGGAACAGAGGCAAGTACAAATTGCAGCAGAAGACGATCCCGAGACGTCCATGTTGGGTCGTTCGGTTAAATAAACGTCTTTACTACTTTTTGTAATTTGTTAAAAAATGTTTGTAGGACTATTTAGTTAAGTTCGTAGTTGTATTTGGATAGTGTAGTTGTGTATATTTAGACTCAAGGAACATGTAAACCATTAAAACAGGTACTTGTAAGGCTGTAGGAACTTTTGCAATGATGGATGCAAGGAAATACCGGGCCATTGTTAATCTGCCCCAACAAAACGATAAAGCTGTGATCATTCTTGGGCTTGGCAAACTGTTATGGGAAGTTCGCGCAAGGGTACTTAAGAGTGGACCATGGGTTGGCTGGCTGACTTACTTCAGAAAGGGCATAGAGTGCTGCGGCTGATGCTTTGATGCCTTGGGCAATGAAGGTGGTCGAGGAAACTTATTTGCTGCTTTGAAAATGGTAGATCCAGAATTTGTTGGGGAAATCAGGCCGTGTTACGTGGAGCAACGGTCCGATGAGGGCATCAGACTCTCCTAGTGGGGGAGAGTTTGTAAGCACTTAAGGCATTGGGTGCTGCCATGGCATGGGCGGGGCATGTCATGGCCGAGTGATGGGATGCAGGGCTGCGTGGCCAAACGATGGGCAACGGGGCTGCAATAAAGGTGGATGCATACGCAGGCTATGGCAGTCGGACATAGGCGTGGGCTGTTGATAACTTAGGACGTGGGCAAAGGCATTGGCTAACGAGATACGACTTGACAGACCAACGGGCGAGCATGGCTGGACTGAGTTGGCTGCTTGGCGAAATTGCAAGGTCAAGACAGCCCGAACAGGTGTCGACAAAATGCAATGGGCAGTTGGAAGGATAAGGCTGTTGGGCAGTTATGGGCAGTTTTGGGCTATAAAACTGCCATCAAATCTGGCAGCCATGTGTCTCGGCAGTTTGAAGCAGTTTTACTTGTCCTAGGCAGTCATTTAAAGGGCTGGTCTTAGCTGTTTATGATCAGATCCGAATTAGACCAATTTGATAGGGAAAAAAAGGCAAGGTTGGCCTTATTCTCTTGTATAAATGTTGTTGTAATCCTTTGTATTATTTAGTAAATAAAAGGTTGAGCGTTTGATCCGTAAACCTCGCGTGTATTGCTGTTTCGTGAGTGTGCCTTGTTTATTATCATTGCTGTAAATCCAATTAATGAAGGGCTGTTGTTCTTGGGGCAAGGGCAGGCCGTATAGGCGTTGTTGATTGTAAAAATTAAATAACCCTGTGACACCTAGTAAGATACTATCGGATATACTAGCCTTTTAGTAGCGCGATGCTTTGAACTAACTTGACTGTATAGTGTATGTCGAGACAATAGTATACACTATACTTAATTTATCATATTTGTCATGTTACTCCAATTGTTAATTTTTATTAGGTTTTTTTGTTTGAAAATATTAGTGTGCCCATGATTATTTAAATACGATTTGTACTACTCTAAGTATCAAATGCTAACCTAAGTTACATTTTGAATCTAGCATAAATTAGACTAACACTATCAGACCAATTTGTGCATCAGAGAACTAGTTAAATAAAACTAAGTAGTGATAAAAAATAATTTCACTGAAAATTTTGTTGGAGCTCATCACAGAATTCGAAGTTATGTTTATTAATATTGCATATGCAAATTTGAAGATAAACAATGTAAAGACTATTTAGTAGCAAAAATATTACATGGAAAAAGAAAGAAAGGAACACAAATTGTATATCAACTAACTTATTATCAATTATAACATTAAAAATAATAATATTTATGCATATGAGTATTGAGTAACTTTTAATCTAGTGAAAGTATACTAAAAAATTCATTTCAAATAATGTCTAACATTGGATAAATTGTAATTCTCAAATTTACAAATATGTACTTATGCGAAGAAAAAAAATTGACTTATAATTACTAGTAATATTAGAACTTCATCCATCCAAAAGTTTATTTTTGATAAGTTATTTTTAAGAATAATACTAAATTTGTGTCTTTCTTCTTTGAATAGCACTAAAATTATTAGTTTTCTTTCTAACATTTTGATTTATGAATCGTTTTGAAGGTATTTGATATTTACAAAATCTAATAACAAATTGCAAATGATGCCCCTTTAGTATCTAAATAAATGTCCAAATTTCTTTTTAAAAGATAATTTGAAAATTTGTATTTTTCATAAATTATAATGACAAAGATGAATAAATATTATTGTTTGATAAAATATGAAGATCCCAAAAATATTATGTGTTGTTTTTGCTTCAAAATTTACATAATCTAGACTATTAGTGTTACACATGTGTTGCCACTGGTGTTGTTTCATGTGTTGCTACACCAGTGTTGTCACTGGTGTTGCCTCATGTGTTGCCGTCGTGCTGGCAATTTAAAATGAGGTATTGCTACATATTATTCATAAATTACAAAGTGATAACTAATTATTATATGTCTGCTATTAGTTTGTTTGATTTATGGTTGAACATGTCAAAGACAATGCTATAGGCGTGATTTGCGAGGAGAAAGAAAGTTACACATAAATCATTATGTATGTGTAATTGTGTAGACGAAGTAAACATTGTTAGGAGATTATCTACTTAGGGGGACTGAATATAAGGTGTACAAGGTTGATACAACTTGGCGGTACAAGTGGTGAAGCCTAGGATGACCTAGTATTCAACGCACAAGGAAGGTGGAGCTAAAATGAAGGTTTCTATCTCATGGCTGATTTTCTAGTTAGTTTGAGTATGCTCCAAGTTCTAGCATCCTATAAATAATCCAAGCATTCGACAACTTCAATTACCCAATTCAGAAGTTGAGATTTGCACAAGTCAAGAACACAGCTCTTTAGTGTTGTCCCATGTGTTGGCAACATACTGTCCAACACCATTAAGTTATCACGAATAACTTTCATTCCTAGAGTGTTTTTGAGCGTTAGATAGTGAATTCTTGTAAAAAAGAGTATGTTCTTAAATAATTGTTCTACTATACCCTCGATAGAAAATCATTAGGAAACTTTTTGACCTTGTACCAAAAACTTATTATTAAGAAAGGTCTTTTCATTCGGGCACCACTCAAGTTATATGTGTGTATATATATATATATATGTATACATATATATATATATATATATATACATATGTATATATATACACATGTCACAATACTTAGAAAGTATGATTCATTAAGTTCTTCTAATGATATATGCTTTTATGGTTCTGTGAGTTTTAATACAAATGATTCATTGGAGGATGAGCTTGACAAAGACGAGCTTATTAATGAATTAAAAAACCTATGTGAGTCACTTCTCATAGAATGGAAAAAGGAGAACAAGATGGTGGTACTCTTGACCAAGGAGAACCAGGAGCTTAAGGACTCTAGGACTCGGCTAGAGGTTCAACTTACTAGAAGGATGCAGAACTTGATAAATTCAAGTCCAAACTAAGCTAGCCGAATCAATCTTCGTGAAGCTCAACGCGGGTTCTTCAAAATTGAATTAGATACTTAACTTGAGTAAGCCTCTCAAAGCAGGTATTGGTTTTAAAGAATCACAAGAAAAAAATTACTTTTACCATATTTAATGAGGAAACTAAGACTAGTTTGGTAAAATAACATGTTAAGGAAAAAGGTAGTTCTTCTAGAAATGTTTCTGATCTTACCTTTGAGTGTGAGTACTATCACAAAGTTGGACAGAATAAATCAGAACGTTTTATTCTTCAAAAGAAAAAGTCTAGTTCTCAAGTATTGCCTCAAGTGTTGCCAAATTCTCAAGACAACACTCGAGCAACGCAGGTGGTCAGAAAAACTGAAATTCAAAAGAAAAAGTTTGGTTTCCCAAGGCTAATCTAAAGTGTAATGTTATCTATGATGCCTTAAGGACTAACGTTTCAGGTGCTTGGTACTTTGATAATGGTTGTTCATGTCACATGATGGGAACAAGATCATTCTTGAAGGAATATCAACCTATTCACGGAGGCTCAGTAACCTATGGAGGTGAAGGCAAGAGTAACATAATAGGAAAATGAACACTTGATGTCATCGGTTTTCCTCCTTTAAAAAACGCCTTACATGTAGATGGATTGGTTGCTAATCTAATTAGCATTAGCCAATTATGTGATGGCAATTTGGAGGTAAAATTTGATAAGGATACTTGTGAAGTTTTTGACAACACTAACTTTTGTGTTATGACAGGTACAAGATCGAGTGATAATTGCTACCTTGTTGGTAAAAAACAAGTGTGCAACTCGACGAAAATTTATGACTCAATTTTATGGCATAAACAGTTAGGACATGCTCATTATAGGAATATTGAGAAGCTTGTCAAACTTAGTGATGATAAAGGTGTTCCCAATCTCAATCTCAAGAATACCATGGTGAGTGGTGACTGCCAAAAAGGTAAACAGACTCGTGTTGCTCACAATGTTGGACAACATAGTGAACAACACTCGGGAGCAATACATTGTTTTCAGCTTGTACATATGGACTTAATGGGTCCAATTGAAGTAGAAAGCTTGGGAGGTAAGAGGTTTATTTATGTGATAGTGTATGATTTTTCTAGGTTTAATTAGGTCTATTTTTTAAAAGAAAAATCTGAAACTTTTGATAAATTTAAACACTTATTTTCCAAAATAAAAAACATCTTTTGTTCACCTATTTTCCGTATAAGATCAGTTCATGGTAAGGAATTTGATAACATTTCTTTCTCTACATTTTGTAGTAAAAAAGGAATACACCATGAATTTTCGGCACCTAAAACACCACAAAAATGGTGTTGCCGAAAGGAAAAATAGGACTTTACTACAGATGGTTCATGTTATGCTAATTTCTAGAAAAAAATTCTAAAGGTTTTTGGGCCGAAGCATTAAACACGGCATGTCACACTTCAAATAGAGATTTCTTAACAACTGTTACAACTATGACACCCTATGAGATTTTAAACGGAAAGAAACCTACCGTACTGTGAATGTGTGCCCAAAATTTTCGTTTATTGGAATTCACGCGAGTTTGAAGACATCCGAGTTATTTGAAAAACGGAGTCGCCACGCCATTTTGATTACCTCAAAACTTTGAAAAAAAGGTTTTATGGGTTCGGAGGTTAAGTTACCCCTTGGGAAGAACGTTTGGCGTTCACCCAAAGTGCCTTGCCGGAGCAAGTCTCCCTAGATTTCATTAATCGTGTTTGCTTGCGTGCTTTCTTTGTGTGCATGTGTTTGAAAATAAGGGGGGGAATGTCCCAAGTTGTCTTCCGGACGTACAAACCATTTGTTGGTTGTCGCTCGGGATTCCTTGGAATTTATGTATTTGGGATTATGATCCCGTCCTCATCTTATGACTTATGATCATCGCATTTTTAAGCCTTGGGACCCTCGGGACTTGCGTGATCGAGAGAATGACTCTCTTTAGGGTCAAAGATGAGGTTCTTTAGGAAGGAATGTCCTTAGCCCATCAATCCTACGCTTTAAGACGGTCGAGCTCGTATAGAGGCTTCATACTCATTCTTAAGCGATAATCGGAGATATAGGGTTCAAGGTTATCCTTTTCCTAAAGAAATCATGAACCTTTAATGGAAGGAACGATGCAAAGATGAGAACTTTTACACCGGTCCGTTCCAAGGTTGGGGGAAAGGGGAAATGCATGAAAAAAATGACTCTTTAATGAAAAGATGACATTTTGGTTTTAGCAAATGATGCTTTTTGATTGAAAGAAATGATCTTTATGCAAATGATGCATAAAGATTTGATTTTTATGCAAATGATGCATTGAAAAAGGGGTTTTGATGCAAAGGATGCGTTTTCATTGAAAAAGGTTTGATCTTTGTATGCAAATGATGCATAAAGATGACATTTTTATTGGAAAATAGGGATTTTAGGTGCAAAGGATGCACCTTTATGAAAAAGACTACATTTTTATGACAAATGAGGTCTTAATGCATGCAAAGGGGAAAGGGGGTGATAAAGATATGATCTTTATGAATAAATGCCAAGTCCCAAGCAAGATATATTAATGCAATGAGCAAGTATATCAATTAAAATGCAAGGTTAGGGCGTGCGAGGTTACCAATCGTTTCCTTCGCTTCTTCGGACGGAGCTAAGAGGAGAGGTTCTTCTTGGGTCTTCAAGGAGGAGGGAGATGGCTTCTTGAGCTTCTTCTTCACCTTCTTGGACTTCCAGCAGCTCCTTGGGGGATCTTCTTCGTATTATGAGAGTATTATGCTTCTTGTTGATGATTAAAATGGGTAGAGGAGGGCTCTATTTATAGGCGAGCCTGGATAAGGCTAATGAAGCCGTGCTCAGGCTCTTTGCAAATGAGGCCGTGCGGGCTTATCCACAATGACTCGGCATTCTAGAACCATGCAAGGTGGCATCATTCTAGAAGCTTCCCTCCTAATTAAAAACGTGTTTCTTAATTAGGAAGGATTCCCTTCAGCCTTTATTTAATTAAAAACAGTTCCGGAATGTTTCCTAACGCCGGGAAGGTCTGGGAATTACCGGAAAATTTACCGAAATTGCCGGGAAATTTAACCTAAGGCATGAGCCGATTTGGGTACTTACGAAGCCCCTCGGCAACGTCACTTGCAAGGCGAGTGGGGTTGTCGATAGAAAAGGATCCGATCTCGGCGAATGCCGAGACGGATTGGGTGACCAAGGTGGTCGAGTGGCCGAACCTTTTGGAAGGCTACCTACGTATCCCTGAGGAATCAAGCCAGCCGTAGTTCGGAATTAGGATCCGCTGGGGGAGGAAGAAGAGAAACTGGTCTCTTGCTGGGGACATAGAAGAGAAAATGACCTAGGAGGTCAAGCAATTGATCCTACTGGGGACATGCTAGGAGTGACCCAGGTGGTCGAATATTTGAACTTTTATGAGGGGGCGCTTTATCACTGAGGAGTGACAAAGAAACAGGGTGACCAAAGTGGTCGAATGGCTGGACCTTTTATAAAAGGCTACCTACGTATCCCGGAGGAATCAAGCCTTGATCGTAGTTCAAGCATCACTAGATAGTTAGGAACGATGTCTAGGATCCTTGAGATTTTGACAATTCGGAGGCTGTCACCTGAGGAAGCTAGAGCTTACGGCACTATCTCTTTATGACGGAGATAGAGGTAACTTAAGTTGGGAAACTTGAGCGTACGTCACTATTCGCGGATAGTGGTAGCACAAGTTGGAATGACTTAGGCATGCGTCACTATTCGCGGATAGTGATAGCACAATTTGAAATGACTTGGGCATTCGTCACTATTCGCGGATAGTGGTAGCACAAGTTGAAATGATTTAGGCATGTGTCACTATTCGCGGATGGTGATAGCACAATTTGAAATGACTTGGGCATTCGTCACTATTCGCGGATAGTGGTAGCACAAGTTGAAATGACTTGGGCATTCGTCACTATTCGCGGATAGTGGTAGCACAAGTTGAAATGACTTGGGCATTCGTCACTATTCGCGGATAGTGGTAGCACAAGTTGGAATGACTTGGGCATACGTCACTATTCGCGGATAGAGGTAGCACAAGTTGGAATGACTTGGGCATACGTCACTATTCGCGGATAGAGGTAGCACAAGTTGGAATGACTTGGGCATACGTCACTATTCGCGGATAGAGGTAGCACAAGTTGGAATGACTTGGGCATACGTCACTATTCGCGGATAGAGGTAGCACAAGTTGGAATGACTTGGGCATACGTCACTATTCGCGGATAGAGGTAGCACAAGTTTAGAGTTCTGACAATTCGGAGGTTGTCACCTAGGGTTATCCCGTTATAACGGAATTAACGGAGGCGACTGGGAATAAAGCTTGATTGCTAAAGAGATAAGGGATATTTTCTGAAAAGATGTTATCTTGGTTAAAAGATAACGGAAATTGCATGCCCAAGTGGAAGGTCCAGGGGCAGGATTGTAATTTATGCTCAGAGCGAATGAAGCCGCCCGGCATGAGATGGAGAAAAAGAAGCCGTACGGCTAGAAGCCTGTTTTTTCCAGATTATTTAAAATCAGGTTTTGAACGGGCATTGGGCACTTGTTGCCGCCCACTTCAGCCGAGAGAGAGAGAAGAGAGAGAGAATTTTCGAAATTCTTCAACCCCTTTTGCTTCCCTTTGATTTGAAATGGATCCGGAGGGCAATCCCATACCAAGGCAAGCAAGGAGAAACATCTCGGCGGCCGCGAGAAGGAGGAGGAAGGAGCTCGTGAGGACGGAGAGGAAGTATGACTTCCTTACGCCTCCATCGGAGCTTTACCCGGGGAGGAGGGAGCATAAATCAACGAACCCGCGATCGGTTGGGGTAAGCATTCTCATTTTGCTCAAATCCGATGATTTTGCTTGAATTTTGAATGATTTAGGGCTTGACCCGAATTTTAGGATTTTTGAATGATTTTTTGAATGATTTTGAGATGCATGAACAACCTATGAGGCTAAGAATATGCAATGTGCAATTTTATTTGATGAAAAATATGAGAATGACTCACTTTTTTCTCGCAAAATGAAGTAAGAATTTTTTTTTTTCAAAATATGAGACGGAGTTCTTGCCTTGTGCTAGAACTAGGTCAAAATTCTGATTTTCAATGAGAAAACATGATTTTGGAAGATGAAAATGATTCATGCATGCCATTTTTTTGAAAAATAATGCTTATGTGCGAAAAATTGTGATTTTGTGCTTTAGGAAAGCAATGACGCGTTTCAAGTGATGAAAGACACGTTTTTATGCAAAAGTTATGCTAGAAAAACTTTTATGAATGCTTTTCTTTTGAAAATATGTGCACTTTTGAATATATGCATGCTTTTGAAATGATATGAAGGACTGACGCTTCTTTTGATGTGCTTGTCTACAGGAGAACAAGTCTAGAGGACCGTCGGAGATAGCGGTCAAGCTTTGGCAGAGGATGCCAGACTTTGAGAAGGATGGGATGAATCCCAAGCAGCTGGTGAGGGCTACCGGCTTGGATGCATTTGTAGAGGCTATCGGCCGGGGTGTCCACATCACCTCGAAGAGCAAGGGCTTGGTCCAGGCCCTATCTGAGTTCTGGTGGGACAGTACACATAGCTTTCACCGAGCCGGAGAGCCGACAGCTGACTCGCCGATTTCACCGCTTATTACGGGCTTACAGCTCACTCGGGAGGCCCGTGACTTGGAGGGACCACATCACAAATGGAGGAGTTCCAGCTTTGGTAGGGTTTGAGCCGATTCCGAAGGGGCCGGGATGGAGACACGGAATGTCGAGGTGGCGCTCGTACTAGTATGCAGAATTTTGTCGTTAATGATGTGGACTCGCCTAGAAACTGCTAGAGCATTCATATGGTTAATGCTATCACCACCATCTTTGCCAATTCTGGGACGATAGCTATGACTTGCCTCCTCGACTCCTGGAGGATGTTGATGGGATTGGGACGGTCTCTTGGGGAGATGCCGGATTGGCGGAGCTCTACTTCTCGTTGGACATGTACAGTCGGAACAAGGCTGCTTCGATGGACTGCTTTTCTTTTGCCCTTGAGGTAGTCTCCTTTCTTTTCTCTTTTCTTTTTCTGTCTTGAGACTTTTATGAGAGAGAGAATGACATTTTTTGATGTTTTGAACATGCAGGCCTGGTTTTGCGAGGTGATCGGGCTCTTCCCTTGGAACCAGCAGAGTGATGTCACCATCTTCCCTGCTATGGTTCGCTGGAGGGGAGATGCGAGAGATAAATTCACGGGGAAGACCCGGATTACCTTCGATTACAAAATGGTGAGGCCGGTCATCAACAGTGGATGGGCACGACGGAGTGGACTTCTACCCCGGGGCAGGTATCCAGAGATCTTCTTTGGGAGATGCTATAGAGGTGACGAGGCGCAGGAGGTGGCTTACCGGGGCCGACATGTGATGTCATCTACTTGGGACCGCTTCTCGAGACAAAGATGGTCATGTTCCCCCACTAGATGCCATTACTCCTTCGACCCTCCAAAGACGGATGCCGCAGCCTGTGGACCGGCCGGAGGATGAGATTGCTAGGTACTGTGCGGTGCGTGGCCGCGGAGGAGTACTTCGACATGGACACCCCTACGCCGTGTTTGTGGAGCAGCGCCCGAGGACGCCACGAGTGCAGCGAAGCCGGCGGTCACTGTGGATACGGGGAGGATGAGCCTACCGACCCGCCGATCCCTCCCGCACATTTGTCCTACGTGGTCCATGGAGTGCCGAGGAGGATGAGGATACTGTCCCCGATGCTAGGGAGCCCCAAGACACCTTGCCGCCCGATAGCACCGTAAGTGTACTCTTAGGGTCTTATTCCCTTTTTTAGCTTTCAGATTTTCTCGCCTTTTTTTGCTATTTTCCGAGATTTTCCGAGATTTTTCTCTTTTTCTCGTGTTCCACTCGCACTTACGATAGGCCGGTCGGGCGTAATAGGCCGGAAGGACATGTGCCGGTCTCTTCGAGGAAGCCGGCTCGCGCTTCGAAGGCGGCAGCGGATGCACAGAGCCCGGGCGCAAGAGACGGCACGTCGGGGCACAGCCGTCTACCTCATCGGCCTCGGAGTACTCTTCCAAAGTGCCATGCCTCGGGGCGGGGACCCAACGCCGACATTCTGAGCAAACTGGCCGAGTATGGGCACGATAATGTCCATCTATCTCGATGTGAGCGACCGGGAGGACTGATGAGGGAGGCTAGCATCTACGAGCCGAGCAAATGATGAAGATGAAGAAAAATAGGAGGCCTAGGAGGTCTCTAGAGTAGATTTGGAACAAAAACAAACAATTTACAATTTTTATGCACACTTTGTTTATTTTTTGCTTTATTTGGGCGCCGATGGGGCGAAAACATTGTATTTATGTTTTATTTGCTTTTCTAATTCATGCTTTTTCAATTTGCATATTATCCGAGCCTTGGGGCGACTTTTTTGCTTGGAATTGGGGGGGTGAAAATGGGCCAAAATGATTTATAATGGTGTATAAATGCTTGAATGGCTTCGGATATGTTTTTGTACAGTTTTGGTTGAAAAAGTGGGGTGAAAACTCCCTTGGGCAGCAACTTTGGTTGCCGCAGAATTTTTCGCAGAAAGCTAATGTAGCCGTGCGGCATGGCCTTGAGGGCAAATGTAGCCGTGCGGCTAACGCCTGTCTCGAGCCGGTTATTTTCTCGAATAAAAGCAAGGCTTGGCCATTTCATTTCATTTTCACTCTAGACTTGCCCCAATTGTTCCTGCAGCATATTTTGGACCTAAAAGCACCATCTTTGATCATTTTGCGATGGAGAATCCCGTTAGATTGCAAAGGGGGAAACGAGACCATTTTCTATCCGGTCTTCAATCTTGGGCGAGATATAACTTCCAAAATCACAAGGGGCTGCTTGATTCTTCCTTCAAGATCAAGTCTTTATGGCATTTGAGGGATCTCCCCGCCCGATTGGGATCTGTTGAGAGCCGCAAAGAAAGTTCGGACGTCCGGAGACATGTTTACTGTTTCTCTTACAACGAAATCGTCCCAACGCACGAAGACTTCGTGAGCCTTGATTGGGGGTCCCGAGATTGAGGCTATATCTACTCCGCTGATCGGAGACGTGCCGCTGACGGTAAAGCTTGCATCTTTTACGCAGATTCCTTTGGGAGAGGCCGAGAGGATGATGGTAGCCCCGGATAGGATTGACCTTTCGATATCCCGGGCAGGTTTGGGTTTCCAGATATGGCGGCGACCACGTTGGCTATGGATGCTTTCATTCTCTGCGTATTCTCTATTTTGTTCACCGCTGAGTCCGTGGGGATCTGCCATAGTGGTCTCTTGGACATGGTCGAGACCGCAGTGGCCGGGAAGGATATTGTCCCGCCGGTTTTGGGAGAGACATTTCATGGGATCGACAGGATGGCTCGGGAGACCGTTTCATGAGGTCCGGAGTCCGGCTTATGCTGACTTTGTGGCTGCAGGAGAGGCTCTGGCTTTGCACAGGGCTTTGCCGACTCGGTGCCCTTGGGTGATTTCTCGGAGAGGTGCACCTAGGCAACAGGAACAGGTAGCCGGGAGCCGATGATGGCTAGGCTATCCACTTCGGACATCCGTTGGTGGATACCACATTGGAGGTTGCGGACCAGAGGATATTTCAGAGTCTTATGCCGCGAGGGTTCCGAGATTCTCGCCGGTCGTCCTTCTACATACCCGCTTGGTATCCAGCAGTGGGGCTTTACAGAGCCATTGAGTGATTGGGAGGACATCCGGACCATGGAGGTGGTGTCATTGGACATGAGAGATCCAAATAGCCTTCTCTTTCTTCTCGAGGGCTTGGACACATACCGCTTTCCCACCCGTGGCTATCTTCAGGAGCAGGAAGAGCACCATCTTGACCACCTGTCTACTTGGACCGGTACGAGAGGGAGATGGGAGCGACTCGAGCTATCTTGGAGGATAGACGTCGAGCTTTATTGGGAGCCGACCGTGACTCGAGTAGGACTCGAGGGAGACCGAGGCTAAGGCGAGTTGCCATAACCAATCAGTGACTTGGTCGGAGATATGGAGGCTCGGTACAAGAGATTGTCCGAGGTCGCTCCTTGACCGAGGCTCGAGGGAGGAGGTGCGGACTCGTGCTCGTATAGAGAGAGCGCTCATCGACACGGGGGTTGGTAGAGGCTCCAGTGAGGATACCAGAGGTCGGGATGAGGGATACCGACATTATTGAGAAGAAAAGGAAGAAGACTCGACGAGGCCGAGGAAAAGGGAAGAAGACTGAAGAAGACTCAGCGAATGACGACTGATAAGTCTTTTCTCAAGATCCTCTTATTGCCATTTTGCAAACACATTAGTTTATTTAGGCATTTTATTGTATTTTAGATCTTTTTAGCAGGTTAGCAGAGTTAAGAGGTAGACCGTGCTTGAACTCATCAAGAAGTTTTTAACTTGTAATGAACAAGAAATACTATTTTAGAAATTAATCAAGACACATTTCATGGAAATTCAAATGTCTTTATTGATTGGGACCCGTTTTATGAAAACTGAAATACCCTTTACTATTTTTTAGGACGCACTTCATGGAAGCTTGATTGTCCTTTTTATTGTTTAGGACACATTTCATGGAAACTTAATCGTCCTTTTTTTATTGTTTAGACCGAACCATATATGGCTGCCTACGTTCCCCTTTTACAAGAAAGGCTAAGGGGCTCAGGTCTTCGTAGTTCATTCTGGTGAACTAAAAAAAATTTTTATGTGCGGCCATGTTTTTTGCCTAGACCGCCCTTTTTGGGGTTTTCGGCCCTAGTTTGGGCATTACTCTTTTTGCACTTTTATTTTTTCTTTTTTTTTATATTTTTCTTTTTTTTATGTGCAGCCCTGTCTTTTGCCTAGACTGCCCTTTTTGGGGTCTTCAGCCTAGCTGGGCATTACTCTTTTTGCACTTTTTTTTTTTTTTTTTTTTTTTTTTTTTTTATTTTTCTTTTTTTTTATCGTACATAGTATCTTCGGAGTTTATCACCGTTGACCGGGTGGACAAAGGGATTGCCATCCAAGTCTCGCAAGCTTCATTGCTCCTCCCGACAAGATTTTTCGCACCACATAAGGGCCGATCCAGACGGGTTCCCATTTTCCCGGGGTTGTCTCCGGTAGGGGCTTTACTTTCGGCACCAAGTCGCCTCTTTGATGTCTCCGCCTTGACCTTTTATCAAACGCTACGGCCATTCGCCTCGGTAGGCTCGGGTGTGTTCCATGGCTTTTAGCCTTCTCTCGTCAAGGTGGCTAATTCATCATGCCGGCCGCGCAACCATTCCACTTCATTGACACTGTTTTCCAGAGGACCCTTAATGACGGGATTTCCAACTCCACCGGTAACACTGCTTCCATCCCGTAAGTTAGGGCAAAAGGAGTTTCTCCCGTGGCCGCTCGACAGCACGTTACAGCCCCGAGTGCTAGGTGCAGCTTTTCGGGCCAATCACGACCACGGGTGGCCATCTTCCGATGATCCGCTCGAGTGTCTTATTAGCGGCTTCCACGGCTCCATTGGTTTGAGGTCCGTACGGGGACGACTTGTGGCGAGTAACTCGAATTCTCGACGGCTAGCCTATCGCAGTCTCCTTCGAAGTGTGACCCATTATCGAAATGATCTCGCTGGGCACCCCATATCTCGCACATTATGTTTTCTTTGATGAACTGGGCTACTTTTCTCGGAAGTGAGGACCTTGTAGGACTTGGCCTCTACCCACTTGGTGAAGTAGTCAATGGCTACCAAAACGAACTCGTGCCCATTGCTTCTGCCGGGATATTTTCCCTATCACGTCAATGCCCCAAGTTGCAAACGGCCAAGGAGTCGTCATGCGACATGTGTCATGAGGTGGGAGATGGTTGAGGTTGGCAAACCGCCGGCATTTGTCGCAGTTCGGACGTCTTGAATGCAACCGTGCTTCCATGGAGATCCAAAGAGTAACCCATTCTCGAGGATCACTTGCATCGTAGCTCGGCATTCATGTGAGGACCGCGGGGACCATTGTGGACTTCGGTCATCAACTCTCCGGCTCTTTCTTGAGTGACACATAAGAGGAGTGGTCCTTGATACCGCTTCTTGTATAGGTTGCCTCCTAGAATGACGTACTCGAGAAGCCAACCTTTTCGGGGCTTGCAAGCTTTTGGCTCGACTCCTTCTTTTGGTCTACCTTCTTCGTCTCCGAAAGCCGACTCTCCGTCTTTGAGGAATTGGTAACTGATTGTACCAAGGTTCCTTTATAGGCTCGGGTCCCGTGTCCACTTCACAAATGTAAAGTCGGGGCTTCTCTTCTACCCACTCTGAAGGGCTTTATGGCTTTTCCCTCGGGGATCTCTACCAATGAGGCTAGAGTAGCTAGAGCATCTGCGAATCTGTTCTTTTCCCTCGGCAAGTAGTGGAAAGTCACTTCTGAACCGTCCAACAACTCCTCCATACGGGCATGATACCGTTGCGGATTAGGGTCTACGGCCTTCCACTTGTTGGAGACTTGGTTGATGATCGTGGCCGAGTCTCCGTAAACTTCGAGCTCCTTGACATTTCTTTCTAAGGCGGCCTCCAAACCAAAGCAATGCAGCTTCATACTCGGCGGCATTGTTCGTGGCAGAAAGTTCAACTTGAGGGCTATGGGGTATGCTCATCTTTCGGATCGACCAATAGCATTCCTACACCATTTCCTCTTTTGTTAGCGGCTCCGTCAAAGAACAATCGCCATCTATTTTCGTGCTCAACCGCAAAGATCCCTTCATCCGGAAATTGGGGTTCAGCCCTCTGTCTTCATTACTGGGAAATTCGCTAGGTGATCCGACAATGCTTGACCCTTGATGGCCTTTCTCGGTCACATAGTTGATGTCGTATTCTCGCCAAGAAGAAGGACCACTTCGCTAGACGCATCGATAGGGAAGGCTTGTCAAAGATGTACTTGATGGGGTCCATTTTCGAGACCAAGTTCACAGGTGGGCTTGCATATAATGCTTCAACTTGCCGACTACCTGCACTGGCCTCCCGCATGTGTCTTTTCACACGCCGAGTAATTGAGCTCACTCCCTTGTAGCTTCCGCCGACAAAGTAAATGGCATTTTCTACCCGAGAGTCTTTCTTCTCTTGAGCAAGCATAGCCCCAACTCGCCGTGTTCATGATGCTAGATAGAGCGTAAGAGGCTTCGTCTATGTGGGGGCATAGTACCGGGGATGCACTAAGTATGCCTTGATCTGGTCAAAGGCGTCTGGCATTCTTTTGGTCCATTCTCAGGTCCACATTCTTCTTCATGAGCTTGAAGATGGGCTCCGCACATAGTGGTCAACCGATTGACAAAACGGCCGATGTACCGCAATTTTCCCATGAAGCTTTGACTTACGTGCGGGTTTGAGGTGGCCTCATATCCATGATAGCTTTGATCTTTCTGGGGTCAACTTCTATACCTCGCTCCGTGACCATGTACCCGAGCACTTTTCCCCTTGTCACTCCGAAGGTGCATTTTGGCGGGGTTTAGTCTCATGGAATGCCTGTCTCACCTCTCAAAGAATTTTCGTAGGTCAACAAAGTGCCGCCCACCTTCTCCTTTGGAGTGGATTATCATGTCGTCTACGTAGACCTCAATCTCCTTGTGGATCATGTCATGAAAAAGGGCGGTCGCCGCCCTTTGGTAAGTAGCCCCGCATTCTTGAGCCCGAATGGCATTACCGTATAACAAGAGGTTCCCCACGGTGTGGTGAAGGCCGTCTTTCTTGGTCTTCCTCGGCCATCTTGATCCGGTTGTAGCACGCAAAACCATCAACGAAGGATTTGACTTCGTAGTTGGCAAGTGGAATCCACCAGATGTCTATGTTTGGCGCAGGGTAGTCGTCTTTGGGCCGGCCTTGTTCGGCATCTCGGAAATCCACACGGCCGCACCTTCCCATCGGCCTTGGTTACGGTCACGATGTTGGACAACCATGTCGGGTATTCAATGACTCTGATGAATCCTACCCTCAGTAGCTTCTCTATTTCTTCTTTGACACTGTAGGGACCATTCCGGCTTGATCTTTCTCGCTCGCTTTATCGGCTTGGCATCCGGGTGCTAGAGGGATTCTGTGCTCTACTATCGAACCTGTCTAGCCCCGGCATATCTTTGTATGACCATGCAAACACGTCGACGTATTCTCTGAAAGCGGCTCAAATCAATCTGTCCCTTTCAACCCCTGGAAGAAGCTTCCAATCAGTGTCTCTTTAGGTTCCTCAATAGTACCCAAGTTCACACTTATCAAAACCTCCTCGGCGGCTTGGGCCCGGTTTTCCTCTTTTCTGAAACCTCGCTTAAAGATTTCTTTAATGTATTGTTCGTTTAGTGTGTTTGCATCTTGTTCAAATGATTCATGATGAACTGTTGTTAAGTTTTGAGGTAATTTATCATTTGTTAAGTTGGCAATAAGAGGATAATCGAAAGATTTGTCATTTCATTCAAGATAAGGGGAAAGATGACATCGATTACATTTTCATAATCCTCGGGCGTGAGGCCTTCGGATGACTCGAGGACCGGAATTCGAAGATTCCCGACTCAACCGAATAGACAACACCGACTCTGGACCCTACACTACTTATTGACTCGAGGGGGACTTGACAAGGGTTGGACCGGATCTCACTCCTTCTTGCTGTTGCCCTGGGAGTAGCAGCTCTTGTCGGCGTTCTTCGTAAAGTTGGAGACTTCGAACCGATCAAAAGCTTGCCGGAAATCATTAACAGCCGGTGCTGTGGAAAGATGGTGAGGGGAACTAAAGTAACTTGTTGCAATCTTTCGCCTAGCTCTTCCGTAGCGACCGGACTCATTGATCGAAGGGTCCGGCTCATCTTATCAATGCACCGCCGATAACTCATTTTCTCTTATCGATCTTGGACACCACGACCTTGTCGGTGTAGCCAATGTAAGGGTTGGCCTCGGATAATGCCGATGAAGTCTTTTCGTAGGGGATCTTAATTCTTCCTTGACTGCTACGTATTCAATAGGCTTTACGTGTTCTCGCTTCGAGATCTGATAGCTTCTCATTGAACTTCACGATGGCCACAAATTCAGCATTTTCTGCTTCAAGAGGATCACTGTACATGGGGATATCAGGCTGGACCGTGCTTGGGGGCACGGGTTCTTTGACAGGTTCCTTGGCATAACTGACATAGTAGTCGAACTTACCCGAAGGCTCTCCCAAAGCTCCTACGCTCTTGTCTCCAGCTTCGTATCTTTCCTTAAGCTTCTGCTGTGTGGACTTTCTCTTCTTCTTCTTCCTTGAAGGAGCGTCCTCATTGATCCATTCTTGATACTCATACTCTAGGCGATCTTCACAATCACATACATCATACCGAGATGTGAGGCTTGGGTTGACCGGGATAGTCCCTCCAACCGCTTGGTCATTACCATTGTGGATTACCATGTTGGCCATTTTGACACCTGAAAAAGCCGACAAAAGCGAGGATTACGCGGCTGCGTACGAGGATTACGCGCTAACAAGTCGGCGACCCGGTGTTCTCACCCACTTCTTTCTCATTGCGGGAAAGGGATAGGAAAGGTTTAGACTCGGGGTAGGTGTTTAGGCTGAAGGCTCGAGTGCAATATGCAAATTAGAATCTTCAAGTTTACTTAAAACAGTGTCTTTTATCAATATCTATTTGGTTGGAAAAGGGATTACGCCCTTCTTTTTCACAACTACTCTAGATCTGGATCGGTGGGTTCCGTCACTACGTCTATAAGCCCTCGTATTCCACGTATTTCGACCTCCCGGGGTGGACGGCCCGGGCGAGGGTCCTATAGGGCACGCGGATCCCACCGACCGAGAGTAAGAACGCTCCTATCGGGTCTAGCGGGTCATAGGACCTTTCAACGCACGAGCGATGCGGCTTATAGTCAAGGCAATACCGTGAAAGTCTCGTCTCTCTGCCTCGACGGATCTTTGACAGAGTTTCGCTTGAGCGAATGACAGTTTTTGACTTTCGGTAATGTCCGAGAATATAATAGGCATGGGTCGGGCGGCAAAAGCCGGATGACACAGTGTCACATTGAACTTCGTTGCATACGCAGTGCGCGAGTCGGAATCGAAGTCAATGCCGGTCAAGATCTTGCCAATTTTTCCTTGTCGGAATTTTGGCAGAGCTTCGCTTGAGCGAAAGATCTTTTATTTTGGCAAAGACTTGGTCTTGACTTTTACGCATTCCGTGCGGGTCAAGGTCAATAGTCAATGTCGGAGTCAAGATCCCACCGATTTTTCCTTGTCGGAATTTCGGCAGAATTTCGCTTGAGCGAAAATCTTGGTTTCCGTTATGAGCTAAGGCTTGACCTTTACGAGGGTATGCAACTGGGCTATATGACACGGACTAGACCAAAAACCAACCAAAAGTCACGGATTTTTGAAACGTGTGACACGGACTGTGCATTGGTCGACACTGGCTGCCATGGGGAGGTTGGGATGATTCCGTGCGCGCCCGGGAGCATCGTAAGGCTGTCCGTGACTGCAGCTGGAACCACCCTCGGGTTTGAGGGACGTGCGTGCAAAAGTGTACAGGATATATCAGGTGCGCGTAGTGTGCGGTCTCCTAAAATTGTTCCTTTTTGAGTTAAAACAGAGATTTTCATAAATGTGTTTTAAAGGAATGATTTTCGGGACGGGGAAAATGCAACACATAAGCATCGTAAATTTTTTCTGGGAGCCCCAATCTCGTATGGAGCTGAATAGCCCCAAGCCGCTAGGACTGCCCAGTTAACCATGATTTTTCTGGTGGAATTGCCACCGAGGTCGTATAGTCGAGAATCCTATGAGGATTAGCCGTACGACCGCATGGATCAATTTTCCGGAGTTCCACTCCTTTTGCTATTTTTTCGGGTTGTTTCCCGTTCAAAGTATGCACAGATTCCAAGATGCAAATGATGCAATGCATGGTAAAAGAAAGCAAGCACGATTAATGAAATCGGCGATGGGAGTCTAACCCGCTCAAAGGGAAAAGCTTTCTTCTATTTTTTTTCAAAATTATATTTTTTTCGAAAAGGGGATACTGGTACGTGGGATTGTTAAACCACCTTGTTATCCCAAGCCCCGGGTTAGGGAGCGATACAGGAAGGGTAAGTGGGGTCCACCTATATACCAAGTATCGACTTTTGTTTTGAAAATAAAGCTTTTCTCCTTTGGGATGATCCCCAGCGGAGTCGCCAAACTGTGAATGTGTGCCCAAAATTTTCGTTTATTGGAATTCACGCGAGTTTGAAGACATCCGAGTTATTTGAAAAACGGAGTCGCCACGCCATTTTGATTACCTCAAAACTTTGAAAAAAAGGTTTTATGGGTTCGGAGGTTAAGTTACCCCTTGGGAAGAACGTTTGGCGTTCACCCAAAGTGCCTTGCCGGAGCAAGTCTCCCTAGATTTCATTAATCGTGTTTGCTTGCGTGCTTTCTTTGTGTGCATGTGTTTGAAAATAAGGGGGGGAATGTCCCAAGTTGTCTTCCGGACGTACAAACCATTTGTTGGTTGTCGCTCGGGATTCCTTGGAATTTATGTATTTGGGATTATGATCCCGTCCTCATCTTATGACTTATGATCATCGCATTTTTAAGCCTTGGGACCCTCGGGACTTGCGTGATCGAGAGAATGACTCTCTTTTGGGTCAAAGATGAGGTTCTTTAGGAAGGAATGTCCTTAGCCCATCAATCCTACGCTTTAAGACGGTCGAGCTCGTATAGAGGCTTCATACTCATTCTTAAGCGATAATCGGAGATATAGGGTTCAAGGTTATCCTTTTCCTAAAGAAATCATGAACCTTTAATGGAAGGAACGATGCAAAGATGAGAACTTTTACACCGGTCCGTTCCAAGGTTGGGGAAAGGGGAAATGCATGAAAAAATGACTCTTTAATGAAAAGATGACATTTTGGTTTTAGCAAATGATGTTTTTTGATTTAAAGAAATGATCTTTATGCAAATGATGCATAAAGATTTGATTTTTATGCAAATGATGCATTGAAAAAGGGGTTTTGATGCAAAGGATGCGTTTTCATTGAAAAAGGTTTGATCTTTGTATGCAAATGATGCATAAAGATGACATTTTTATTGGAAAATAGGGATTTTAGGTGCAAAGGATGCACCTTTATGAAAAAGACTACATTTTTATGACAAATGAGGTCTTAATGCATGCAAAGGGGAAAGGGGGTGATAAAGATATGATCTTTATGAATAAATGCCAAGTCCCAAGCAAGATATATTAATGCAATGAGCAAGTATATCAATTAAAATGCAAGGTTAGGGCGTGCGAGGTTACCAATCGTTTCCTTCGCTTCTTCGGACGGAGCTAAGAGGAGAGGTTCTTCTTGGGTCTTCAAGGAGGAGGGAGATGGCTTCTTGAGCTTCTTCTTCACCTTCTTGGACTTCCAGCAGCTCCTTGGGGGATCTTCTTCGTATTATGAGAGTATTATGCTTCTTGTTGATGATTAAAATGGGTAGAGGAGGGCTCTATTTATAGGCGATGCGGATAAGGCTAATGAAGCCGTGCGGCTGCAGGCTCTTTGCAAATGAGGCCGTGCGGGCTTATCCACAATGACTCAGCATTCTAGAACCATGCAAGGTGGCATCATTCTAGAAGCTTCCCTCCTAATTAAAAAAACGTGTTTCTTAATTAGGAAGGATTCCCTTCAGCCTTTATTTAATTAAAAACAGTTCCGGAATGTTTCCGGAACGCTGGGAAGGTCTGGGGAATTACCGGAAAATTTACCGAAATTGCCGGGAAATTTAACCGGAAGGCATGAGCCAGATTTGGGTACTTACACGTACACTATTTTCACATGTCTGGGTGTTTATGTTATGTTTTAAATGACCGGGAATATTTAGGAAAACTTGATTCAAAGAGTGACAAAGCTATCTTTCTTGGTTACTCTCAAAATAGTCGTGCTTATCGAGTATATAATTTAGTCTTAAAAACTATTCAAGAATCGGTAAATATTATTTTTAACGACTTTTTAAGTGCCACAGGTGAACCAGCAGAAGATATGCCTCTGACATTATTGGAAGAAGCTGAAGAAATTGCTGGAATAGAAACTGGTTCAAGCAATGCAGCCACAGATTCAAGTGTTTTCCCTAGTGTTGCCTCTGAAGCAACAACACATGAGACAACACAGGATTCTGAAACAGTGGCTGGAAATAATGGCTTAGAAGAAGAAGTCGAGTTGGTGTATCTTTCGATCTTTTTTCCATTCAGAAGGACCTTTGGGGTATTAATCCTGTTTGGGCCTATAGAATTATCCTGGAAGGGTCTAGAAATCGCCACCTTACATGTTTCTAGAAGGAAAGCGGTTATGGCTTGCTATGTCGTGTGACTAAACGAGCCACGAAAAAGCTGATCGTTGCGTCATGCGACACTCTTGGCCAGCACCATGCAGCCAAAATCATCCCAGAAGCTCGTCTCTCTCCTCCTTCCACACAAACACACACCTATTCTCTCCATTCTCTCTCTCTCACCCAAATCTCTCTCTCATATACCAATTCAACACACACTCACACATACACTTGAAGCTCCAAGGCTACTCCTAATCTAAGATTTCGAATCTCATTCCTGAAGTTGAATTGAAGGTCTCTACACCTAACTTGGTGTAGAGATTGAGGATCTACAAGGGCAACATCCTAATTCTCATTCTCCCTTTCTATTTTCTCCATCTATTTTGGTTGAGCTTAGTCTGTAGTTTGGTGTAGAACCTGATTGAATATGCCATGCTTTGATATCTAAATGTTCTGATTATGCATTTATTTTCGTAATAATGCATTCTCTTATTTAGTGATTGTGTGCGTTGTGCATTAAATGTTAAGGTGAGTGTGGATCATTCCATATCCACATTCATCTAAGCATTGATCTCTCTGAGGTGGTAGTGACCTCTTTCATATCTTTAGTGACCTGAAATTGCCATTAATTTCCTTCTCTGTTCAAGCTCTGTAAAACCTCTGCATAGTGGCTAATTGTGTCACGCGACACACTTGGCCACCTTTGGTCCTGCGTCGTGCGACATACTAAGCCACATTGCAGTAGGTGCATTTCAGTTGTAATATGTTCCCAGTTTATTAATCGGGATGTGGCCCCCCGCACCAAGTGGTTCACAAGTTGTACGTCTCTCAATTCATTAATAAAATAAAGCATTAATATGCATTTTATCACATATTATGTCTCACACAATTTGCACACACTTATGAATGAATTGGATATTGAACATTGAAAGACACATTTACGAGGCGTGTTGGGTGAACTCTCGGTTCTTCCCAACATGTAATCTGACCCCCGAACCCACAAATTCTCTTTTCAAAAGGTTTTCAAAGTTTCCTTTAAAACGGCGTGGCGACTCTCATTTAAATTTTTTCGGCGAGCGTACATTCAATGGCGACTCTGCTGGGGATATTGAAACTTGTTTTCAAAAGTGGGTCAAGCTTTCGTTCATGTTTAACATCCATCTCATTCATTTGTCGTGTGTTTTGTTGTGTGATATTCTATGTGCTTAAATGCTTTGCTTGCTTTGTTTCCGTGGGATTCTGTTTGCTTCTGTTGTTGTGCTGGGGCTTGATGTTGAGCATTTGCATTTGTTGGGAGGCGTTTTGATTAAACTTGGAATTGGGAATTGATATTATTTTGGATTTTGATTTTTGAAATGGGTTTTGTTTGAAATTTGAATTTTGAATCTAAGTTTTCTTTTG
The DNA here is from genome assembly GCA_022495995.1 of Adenophora triphylla var. japonica. NCBI lineage: Eukaryota > Viridiplantae > Streptophyta > Magnoliopsida > Asterales > Campanulaceae > Adenophora > Adenophora triphylla. The sequence continues at coordinate 223,690 of JAFEMH010002749.1, forward strand.
AATTTTGGGATAGTGGTGGTTATGATGATGGTAGGTTGTGGTGATTAAGTTGGACTAGTGGAGGGATGGTGGTGGCAATGAGGTAGTTGCGGCAGTCAAGATAGTGAAGGGTTGGTATTTTTGGTGAATAAATTTTTATATATTTTGAAGAATGATAATGTTCATTACTTTATCCCCTTTTAGGTTATTATAATAAAATATTATATATTTTTATATTTATGTATATTAATATATTCTATCTTGGCTATTAATTTTCATTCAATTTGCATTAATACAACAATTAAAGAGTTTTTTTTTTCAAATACATGCTTCGTTAAATGACACGTGACTTGCAAGTGATCATTTAACGGATTTTTCTAATAAAACTATTTAAAAACCCTAAAATGCTATTAAAATGACAACTCTGTAGCCTTAATTGTAAATAGTGATAGAATAGGGACTAACTCATGAACACCCTGTTGGGTATGCATATTTTAACCCTCCTAGATTATCTTAAGATTTGATTGATACCATAACCTCCTCTCTATTTTAAGGACTTTAGGACCATATGTAATGAAGCTTAGACTTCAATTTTTTAGCTAAGTCCATTTTATAGAATAGAATAAATTAGGCTTTAAAACTGGTACAAGACTTATTGGGTATGAGGTTGCAGTTCAAGAGTTTTAGATTGCAACTTCAACCGCACCCAACAAACTGCTCCTTGCAATTGCTTTGTGTAAATCCTTGTCTGAAACCGCCTTGACTATCTCAGTGCAGCTTTGAAGTGAACCGCATTTATAATGCAGTTCCAACCGCACTGATGAAACCTCCACGTGATTCAATGTCAGAGAAGATCTGCAAGGATCTTGAAAAAGTGACAGGTGTCCTAACTACCTTAATTGCAGCTGAGGCATGATCAGCTTTACCTGCAACTGTTGTACCAAAGGACAAAAGTGGATATTGTGGACCAATCAGAAAGCACCAGTACAGTACTTGCTACAACTGTGTCCAACGGCTATATCTTTGATGCTTAGGTATAAATATCCCCAATCTTCATCATTTGAAGATTGCTTGAGAAATTGATTTGCTGTGAGTTAATAAGAAGCTGAAGCTCTGCCCAGAAAATTCTTAGTCCTTTGAATCTTCATCTTCTACTTTAAGAAAAATATCCCAGCCCAGAAATCAAGCCTTAACACCATCAAGAATCATTGTGCTCTACATCTCATAGATCTAAAGAGCCTTGATCTTGCTTACACACACACACCTCATTTGTTTAATCACATAGATTATTCATTTGAGATACACCGGTTATAGTCTAGGATTTGTTCTTCATAGAATAGATTTTAAATCTGAGTTTTGTACTTTGTACTTTGTAATCTCTCAAACTCAATATAAAATCACTCTTAGAAAATCCAAGACTAACCATCTTGGTAGTGGACGTAGATCGTTTATCGATTGAACCACTCCAAATATTGTGTTCTTTATTTCTGCATTTTTATTTACTATTCTTACTAATTGTTTATCTCTATCTCAGTTTGATCTTATTTATAGTTATCCATTATTGAGAATTGTGTTTGTAGTTAACTATTGTCATAACCTCACTTTTCTGTTTTAAGAACCGCACTGAAAACCGCATTGCAAAACCGCACCTCTAAAACCGCTTTATAACTTGAATATTCCGTTATACATTTTACAACTCTACTTGAAGTATCTTATTAACTGCAAGCGGTTATGTAAGCCAAGAGGTTCAGTTTTCAAAGAGGGCGAAAAATTTGTAACAGCTATTCACCTGCCCCCTCTAGCTGTTTTTCACCCTTGTTGCCACCTTTGGGACCAACAAGTGGTATCAAAGCAAACACATTTATAAAACCACTGTTTTTCAAGCTTAACAGCTTGTGTGCCGATTCGATATGGCAAACTCAAAAACAATGACAACTGTTAACTATTCACACATTCCCATTTTGGACGAAGACCACTTCGATATCTTAAAAGTCCGAATGCTTATTCATTTGGAGACTATTGATGGGATCCTGGTGGAATGCGTGACAAATGGCCCGTTCGTTCCTATGAAGGCCAATACCAATCCAGTCACCAGTGCTGCAACTCCAGAGGTCCAAAAGCCAAAAGGCGAGTGGTCGGATGAAGAGAAGAGATTAGCTGCCTTGGACAGCAAGGCGTGGCACATCATTTCTGGAACCCTTCCCGTTTCAACCCTTCAAAAGGTGATGTATCTGGAAACCACAAAGCAGATGTGGGATGCCATAGAGAGCTACCTCGAAGGTGATGACGAGTGCAAGGAGAACAAATTATATGCTGTTGAAAGATCTTACAACAACTTCAACAAGAAATCTAATGAAACCTTGCATCAGACCTATTACCTCTTTGTTGAGGTAGTTAATGCATGTTGATCTCTTGGCAAAACTTTAACTGATAAGGAAATCAATATGACTTTCCTAGCTGCTTTAGGTTCTAGATGGGTAAATAAAGCCACCTCTCTAGAAGACTCCAAAGTTTTGAATACTTGGTCGTTAAGTAACTTGTATGCAAATCTTAGAGTCTATGAGCTTAAATTAACTCACATTGAAGAGATTGAAGGGAAAACCAAATCGCTTTCCAAGTCCATCGTGGAACATGAGGAGAAACCAACCACATCCAATCAAACCGCTGATCCTTCCATATCAACCTCATCACTCATCGAAATGGATGATGATGATTTTGCCATATTTGAGAATAGATTTCAAAAATTTAGAAAATCCTCAAAACCTTTCCCAAAATCTTTTTCTAAAGGCAAACCTCCAGCAACTTTTTCCAAGGCTACTGATACAAAGAAGAAGGGTGATCTAGTTTGCTACAACTGTAGAAAACCTGGTCACTTTGCATCTGAGTGTCCACAGCCAAAATTTGAATACATGAAAAAGATTCAGATGAGGGAAGTGACAATGAAACCGAAGAGGTTAATCTCTGCTTAGTTGCAGATGCTTCCGATGAGTCAGATTCTGAGTCAGTCGAGTCGCTGGATATGGAGGATGAAGAGGTTTCTATAAAAATTCCAAATTTTAAATTGGATGTTGATGTCAAACTTACTCCAAGCATCAAAATAGGGAATTGTTCGTATTCACATCCCGTTTTCCTCCCTACAAATGCTCCACCTTCAAAAGCAACTCCAAAGAAGATAATTTTGAAAAAGGTGGTGGAAGAAGTTTCTCCCATGGAACATGAAAGGATGTTCAATGAAGCAGAAATGATGGTCCAAAAATTCTCTAATGTTAAGAAAGCTTTAGGATTAGCTCAGGATGAACTTTCTCACTACAAGAACTTTGATGAGGTCTGAAATTTCCAATCTTAAGGACCAAATCAAAAGTATGTCTCCTCTTGCTGATCAAAACCGCATCCTTGAAACTAAGGTTGCTGCACTTCAACTTAGGAACGATGATCTGGTTACTCAAAATCAAGAAATCCAAAAGATTATTGATGAGTGGACCAAGTCTCGTGTCACCTTAGATCAAATACTAGAATCCCAAATGACCAGTGGAATTAAAGAAGGTCTGGGATTTCAAACAGGTGAAGAGGAGAAGTGTACATCCTGCTTTGAAAAGGATGAGGAAATTTCTAGACTAACTAAAGAAATTCCTAAGGATAAGCATGCTGGTTCTAAGGGTAAAGGACAGGAACAAAAGGCTCCACTTAACTTCCACTATATCTACCCAAAGAAACAGTTTGGGAAAAACTCTCTGATGAAAGGAAATGATTTCGAGAGTGAAGATGCAGAGGAGGTTTCTTATGCAGCAGACCGCACCTCTACTCCAATCGCTCCTGGTGGAATAGGTGGTGCTGCCAACTGCAAGGCTGACCGCCCTTCTTCTTCGACCGCACCTCCTACCTTCAAAAGCAAGAGGAGCGTTCCTAGAAAAACCGCGGTCAAACCAAAAGCAACCACCTTTGTGAAGGCTAAAACTGTTGTTCCCAAACCGCATGCTGCTTCTAAGAAAAGTAAGGAGTTAGTAACACTTCATATTGCTTGCAGCTTTCATAAATGCTCTGTGTATGATGGTTTAGGTCACAAGGCTGCAGAATGCCTCTTACGGTTCACACCCAATGCCAGGAAGAGTAAACCTCCTTCTGTCAAACAGGTGTGGGTCGTGAAAGGTTGCTAACCTCAGGACCCAAGGAATAAAGGGGGACCTCGTTCTTAATGTTTACATTTCAGGTCCTCTGCTTAATGTCTGGTCACTCAAAGGATAATGAATGGTATCTTGACAGTGGCTCCTCAAGACATATGACTGGAAATAGATCATTACTTGAAGATGTCATTGAAACAAGTGGTCCGTCTGTAACCTTTGGTGACAACAACAACAATGGAAAAACCATTGGATATGGTGTAATAAGGAGAGGAAACCTAACCATTAAGAAGGTTTCTCTTGTTGAAGGACTCAAGCACAACCTCCTTTCAATTTCTCAATTCTGCGACAAAGGAATGCTTTGCAACTTCACTTCATCATATTGCTTTATCAAAGATAGCATTTTCGGAGTCACCCTACACATAGGGATTTGTAAGAGTAATATTTATATTATTGATCTAGATTCTGCATGTAGTATTACTAATCTCTGTTTTGTTGCTAAAAATGTGAGCGAGAATAGTTGGCTATGGCACAAGCGGTTGAGCCACTTGAATTTCAAGTATCTAGCAAAGATTGGAAGGGAAAACCTCGTTCAAGGTTTACCCAAAATGGCTGACCACCATCCAGAGAAATGCAGTGCATGTCAACTTGGTAAGCAAACCGCGTCGTCTTTCACCAGCAAGACCACGACCTCAACTGCAAGATGCTTACAACTGCTTCACATAGATTTGTTTGGACCCGTTACCATTGGCAGCATTGGAGGAAGTAGATACACTTTAGTGGTGGTGGATGATTATTCAAGATATACATGGGTTGAGATGATGATTTCTAAGGACGATTGCTATGACATCTTAACCTCCCTCTTTAGATGGCTCCAGACTCAAAAAGAAGATGACATCGTGAGTGTTCGATCAGATAATAGAACAGAATTTAAGAACAACAATGTTGCTCAGTATTGTGAGGACTATGGGATTGATCACAATTTCTCAACTGCTGGTGTTCCACAACAAAATGGGGTTGTGGAAAGAAAGAACAGGATGTTGATTGAGGCTGAAAAGACAATGATTTCTGAAGCCAAGCTGCCTCAGTATTTTTGGGCTGAAGCAATCAACACAACATGCTTCACTCAGAACCGCTCCCTAATCAACAAGACCTACAACAAGACTCCATATGAGCTATGGAGAGGAAGAACCCCCAACATCGTTTTTTTAAGATCTTTGGCTGCAAATGTTTTATCCTCTACAACGGAAGAGAAAATAGAGGTAAATTCTGAGCCAAGGCCGATGAAGGTATTTTTGTTGGGTATGCTAAACATTCAAAAGTTTTTGTGTTTTTAATAAAACTAGTTTAAAGATTGTTGATTTTGTCCATGTTACATTCGATGAACATTCTCTCATTTAGCCACATTTGGCTCCAAATGTTGCTGATGATTTTGCTGAGCATAATGAAATAGGTGAATCTTCTAGAACCGCACCTGAACCTCAATCGCAAAATCCAACACCCTCAACTGAAATTCCCTCGTACCAAAATCCTCAAACCGCACCTGAAGTTCATTCTCCAGATGCAACCGCTAGGAAGAAGATGTTGTTGAAAATTCCTCCATCCAGCTTATTGAACCTCTTCGTCAACTTACCTTTCATGACTTTCATAACTTTCCTGAAGGATCTAACAATGTTCCAATTGAAGATCTTCAGCAAACCTCAGTTCAACCAGATTTACCCCCGAAGGTTCGTGAAGTCAACAGTCACCCTCTCTCTAATGTGATTGGTGATCTGTTTTCCGGTGTTCAAACAAGGAGATCAAACTATGATGAACATACCTCCCTGTTATCAAAGAAGATTGACGAAGCACTCCAAGATTCCAGTTAGGTCATTGCTATGCAAGAGGAACTCAACCAGTATGAAAGATGCAAGGTCTGGACATTGGTGCCTAGACCTCAGGATCAAGGAGTGATTGGAACTAAGTGGGTGTTTAGGAATAAGATGGACGAGAATGGAAGCATCACAAGGAACAAAGCAAGGTTGGTTGCACAAGGATATAGGCAAGAAGAAGGAATTGATTATGATGAAACCTTTGCTCTAGTTGCAAGATTGGAAGCTATCAGAATCTTCTTAGCCTACGCCTCTTTCAAGCGTTTCAAGTTATATCAAATGGACGTAAAGAGCTTTCCTCAACGGTGAACTGCAAGAGACCGTGTATGTTGCCCAACCGCCTGGATTTGAAGACTCCAAATTTCCCAATTATGTCTACAAACTCCAGAAGGCTTTGTATGGACTTAAGAAAGCTCCAAGGGCATGTTATGAGACTCTCTCTAAATTTTTACTAGAAAAGAGATTTAAACGCGGTAAAATTGATACAACTCTTTTTATTGCCAAATACAATGATCATTCCTTACTTGTTCAAATATATGTTGATGATATCATTTTTGGTTTTACTAATGAGTTACTTTGTAAGCGTTTTGAGAAGCTGATGAAAAGCAAGTTTGAGATGAGCATGATGGGAGAATTAACATTCTTCCTCAGGCTTCAAATCAAGCAATGCGAAGAAGGTATTTTCCTAAGCCAAGCCAAATACACCAAGGAGTGGATAAAGAAGTTTGGACTAGAGAATGCAAAAGCATACGATACTCCTATGGCCACCGGCAATAAGCTAGATAAGGATCTAAAATGTAAGAAGGTTGATCAAACCTTATATTGAGGTATGATTGGCTTATTACTTTATTTAACTGCTAGTAGGCCCGATATCATGTTTAGTATCTGTGTATGTGCACGCTATCAAGCAGATCCTAGAGAAGCACACTTGATTGCAGTCAAGCGTATAATCCGCTATTTGTCTGGAACTACTAACCTTGGACTTTGGTATTCCAAAGATTCGAATTTTGATCTATTAGGTTATTCATATGCAGATTATGCAGCTTGCACAATTGACAGGAAAAACACTAGTGGGACTTGTCATTTCCTTGGGAATAAATTAGTTGCTTGGGCCAGCAAGAAGCAAGCATCAGTTTCAGTGTCAACCACAGAGGCTGAATATATTGCTGCTGGAAGTTGTTGATGTCAAATCCTTTGGATGAAGCAGTATTTGGTGGACTATGGAATTGAAGAAGGGAATTGCCCAATCATGTATGACAACACTTCAACAATTTCAGTCTCCAACAACCCTGTCATGCATTCCAAGACCAAGCATATTGATATCAAGTATCATTTCCTCAAAGACCATGTGGAAAAGAGGAATATCCATCTAGAGTATGTGGGGACAGACAACCAGATTGCTGATATCCTCACCAAAGCTCTGGACACCAAGAGGTTTTCTTTCCTCAGAGGAGAAATGGGTATGTTGGAACTTAAATAAGTCTATACATTTTATTTGCTAACTTGTGTGTTGAGTTTAGGTTGAAATTCCTGTTGAGGATTCAAAACCTCATCCCTGTTGAAACTGCGTGTATCAAACCGCATGCAGTCAACCGCTTGCAGCTAACCACCAGTTCCTAACCGCTTGCTGCAGCACTGACCGCTTGGAACTCAACCGCGTTTCAACTAAGAGTATTCTTATTGTTTCTTATGTAAAAAAAATAAAAAAACTGTTCAAATTCCAATTTTTTTCATGCTTGACACGTGGACCAGGTATGTTTTCCTTATTTATTTTTAAAGTCCTTATTTTGGCATAAGGTTATTTTTGCAAATATTTTCCCACGAAATTTTAAAATTTAAATGCATTCAATGCAAAGGAAACATTGGCATTTAATGGCCTTCATGTCAGCCGTCATTGGCTGATGTGTGGAAGCTGAAAGGGTTTAACATTTGTAATGATTCACTTTGTGGGAAAATGAAACTGTCCCTTCAGCTGCCTTAACCCTAAAACTTGCCTATAAATAGAAGACATCCCTTACAATTTCAACTTTTTCACTGTCATCTCTGCCATTTCGTACTTTGTTTCTACCAAACTCATTCTCTCTCTCCTCTTAAACCTTCATAAACCTTTAAATTTTTCAAACTTTCAATGGCACCCAAGAAGCCTTTCACAGACATGGTATGGTTTCTAAAACTTCATCTCTTTACTTTTCTGTAAATCATTATTCATTGAAACTGCCATTGATGAACCTTGAAAGCTTCGAATACCCTTGACTGATTTTTGTTGTTATACGCTTCATATCTTGATCATTTTGTGTAAAATTAGTTGGGATTTATTTGGATTCATGCCTAGATTAAGTTTATATACTTTATTTTAGGATCAATACATGTTTTGGGTACTAATTTAGGATTTTTAGGTTTTACATTTTCAAAAACCCATTTCGTGTTTTTGCTATTTCGTGATGATTCTGGGCAAAGTATGAATTTTTATTGTTATATTGTTGATCTATTGCCCAATGTGATCATTTTGATACATTATTTGTTCAATTTGATTAACATTTGATAAATCTATGTTCTTGATGTTCGTGACTGTTCATATATTTTTCAGAAACTTCTTATGTTTTTGATCTCTTGATTCTTGTTTCTTGTTTTTCATACTTAGCAAATTTTTGAAAATTTTGGATTTGTTATTTGCATATGAACCGCATCAATTCTCAACCGTATGCTACTTGTTTAAAACCGCAAGCTTTCAAACCGCTTATCTTTCATGGTTTAAATTGCATGTTCATTATAGTAGTAAAAATGCATGCTAGTAACCGCTTATATTTCAAAATCGCATGCTAGTTTGTACTTTAGCTTGAATTTACTTAAGTATTACTTAGTATATAGGCTGAAAACCAAAACCTTCCCCAGCAAGCACTTATTGGAAGTGTGGGATAAATTTGGATTACAATGCCACGTACTAGTAAATATACTTTTGTATTTTCTTATTTGTTTCCCTGCCTTGTATTCACAGTTTCCTTGGGGTTTGAAATTTTTCATTTTTCAAATCGCACTATTGCCAATCGCATGAGTGCTCAGGCCGCTTGTAAACTGTGAATCTAAATAATAGACCTAACTTGAGTGTTTTCCTTTGTAGGATGCTCAATACTTTCTTCCAGGATGGGAAATCAACGAACCAGAGTTGAGATCTGATGCTCTAGGGAGAGAGCTGATTAGGAAGATGGATGCTTCTGAAATTCTTCCACTCTTCAACAAGAAGCAATCCTATACAATTCCCTTGGATTTGTTCTGTGCTGCCGCCGAGAACTTGCCGATGGAAAGAAGATCAACCGCCTTAAACCAAGGTGGTTCTGACAAAATGGAAAGAAGATTTGCCTACTTCACGAGTGTTAGGTCGAAACCTAACGGTTTATTTTATATCCGCATAGCGCACGGGCTATTATAATATAGCGGGTGCAAGTACGAGTCGATCCCACGAGACGGGGTTTACTTTAAGGGATATTTTTGTCTTTAGAAAATATAGAAAGGATTGGGGTAGATAAAACTTGTTTTAGAATAATAGAGAGATCATAAACGAGAAAATACTTTTAATTTAAATCTTATAAAACGAAGCATTCTTGGGATTGGAAATCATACGCAAATTCTTATTCATCAAATTGTCATTGTCTTAGAAATAAAAGGTTTTCATAAAAAGCAAGGATGGTATGTTAAGCCTACGCTATTTCGGGCTAAGACAATAGCGTTTGTATTCTTCACTAATTATGTCCTAACTGTTTGAGAAATCCGTTTATGTTTGCCCCCGCCCGTCACAAACGGGCATTCCAGCTTATCTCTAGCTGACCATAATTAGTAAGAATCCATTAAGGACGGAAGTCAACATACTTTCCATTAAAGGAACATCCCTAGGCCATTGAACTACTCTCGTGATCAATGAACCTAGTTTCTTTATATGGTTCCGTCAATCGAGATTCTCCGCTAGGTACTTCTCTCAATTGGCTGAATCATACAAATTGGATATCGCCAATATGTAAGGCATTTAGAGAATAATATAAAGAGATTGTTTTAGATGAAGAAAGAAGACAAGACTAATCATTATTTAGATGATGAATAAGCATGCTTTTGAGTTTCCAACCCCAAGAATATGGGGGATTACTCACAAGCCATTTATAATGTATAAGCAATTAAAATAAAAGTTGAGTAAGAAATACTTATGGAAGTAGAAGACAAATGCTGGAGAATAATGCTTCACTTTTATTGCTCTTCTTCCAAAGTAACTCCAAGAACAAAATAATGACTTTGATCTTCAAATTCCTTTGGAAAATTGTTATCACAAGTATTTGTACTTTCTATCTATCTAATATCGTAGTTTCTTTCTAATAATTCGTATCTAAGACTGATTACTAGGGTCCTATTTATAAATGGAAGGAGACTCTTCAATCGGGTGCAACCAAAAGGTGCCTTTACGTCTAGTCACGACTTGCACGGCCGTGTCAAGGAAGTTGCACGGCCGTGTCCTCTTTGGCGCCGCATTTGAATTTAAGTCTTGAACACTTGCACGGCCGCTCCGAGAAATAGGTTTGCACGGCCGCTCCATAAGATGACACGGGCGCTCCCTCTTCAAGACACGGCCACTCTATAATTTAGGGCCAAAATGGCCTGAAAAGGCCTAAGTTGCACGGCCGCTCCTCGGTTTTGCCTTTGCACGGCCGCTCCGGCTCGAATTTTAACTTTGTGTGCTTATTTTGCTTGGTGTTCCTTCATCTTTTTGGCCAAAATGTCCATGTATCCTTTGTATATATAAAAAGACCCTAAAACCTGTCTTAAAAAGCATAAAACATACCAAAAGCGTAAAATCTAATAAAATAACAAAAGTAAGTAAAAAGTACTATGAAACTAAATGAAAAATGATGATTTATTTGTGTAAAAGTATATAAAAATAAGGATAATTGACTATATAATAGTCACTTATCAAACTCCCCCACACTTAAACCTTTGCTTGTCCCCAAGCAAACTTAGAATGAAATATGGAGAGGGAGAAAAATATGATTGATCCCTCGTAAATAAAGTAGCAAGCCCTTAAATTGCCTCCTTAGATAATGCCTTTTATCTATCTAATCATATTTTGAATACCTTTAAAAATTTATTTTAGGAAGAAAATATTTTAGGGATATTTTTAAAGAGATAAAATGCAAGACAATAACCTAATATAGCATATATAGAATTTTGACCAAGTAAAGCATGCTAGAAGGAAGAATCTTAGATTTATTTCTTGGTAGAAAAAGCTATCACTTTTTAGAGTGATTTTTTAGAAAAGATGAATTTTACGTCTTTAAGACGTACAAGAGAAGGTATAAATATTTATTCACAATTTAGAAGTTCCGAAGAATTGTATTACATTCTTGAATCACAAGGGTGAAGAATGGATGATGGTAGTGGAAAAATCTCGTCAAAGTCAAACAAATTTATCTTATTTTTGTACGTGTTATATTCTTGCAAAAGACCTAAGTTATTTTTTATCCTTTCAAGTAGGAGACATTGTGGTTGCGAGCCCCATGTTCCTAATACTTAGATCAAGAATACTTTTGGATATTATTTCCGTTTGGCAAGGAAGCATCGTCGCAGCGAACGCCGTGCCCCGAGTTACTTAGGAGATAATAGGTTTCTTTTTGCTTTTAAGGCTTGGTGACCATTGTCACTCTTTTATTAATAAGATAGAAGTGTTTTACTTTGACTTGATTTGAAAATGGAAGGATGGAATTTATGAAAGGGTGTGATTCAAGAGATGCAAACAAAAAGGTGCTTCTAAAAAGGGAATAAATATCTAATAAAGATAAAGAATGTACAATCTTAAAGGAATATATTCAAAATTTGCATAAATAACCAAGCATAAAAGAATTCCTTCTAATCAAATGCATTTTCCTTGATGAGATTCTATATTGTGCTATACCAAATTATGAGGCTTTCAATTATTTCCTAAAAATATCCCTATATTTTTTCTTTTATAGATTTCTAAGTGTATAGAAAATATGAGAGGAAAGATAAATAGGCATTTATACTAGGGCAAATGGCAAGCATAATGATAATGATTTTTGATCATCATAGGGATTTATTATATTTTTTATATACTATTATACATGCATAAAAAGAAAAATGCAACTAAGTTAAAAAAAAGAAAAAATTACACTAGAAAGCGATTAAATTTAACTTAGAAAGCAAGTAAAAATTTAAAACTAGAAAGCGAAAAAAATAAAAGGATAGATATACCCCCCCACACTTGAAATGAACATTGTCCTCAATGTTTCAAGGAACAAAGAGTAAAAAGATAAGCATGCGGTGGTAAACAAAATTATGATAAATAGTAATATAATCCATCGATTTACTTATTCCGATGATGCTTGTTTAAGGTCATAAGCTCGACCCCTTTCTATCAGTGACAATGGACGGTGAGTGGTATTGTAATGGTCTCTTATCCTTAACAACTCGCCATTCCTTGCCCTTTGGCGTGATTGAGCTCTTAAGATTTATGCAAACGCGACATCCCGGTTTGCTTTTCTTCTTGGGTCCCCTACCTTTTGATTTTTGAACCTTATTATGCTTTTTAGGGTGCACATTTTTTTCACCACTATGATCTAAGGGCTTTTTAATTAATATTTTTGAGTCCTTGGATTGCGAGTTTTCACTCTTTTTGTTATCATTCTTAGGAGGGTCAACTTCATGGCATGATTTCTTGAGATTTAAGTCTTTAAATTCGACTTTCTTATTTCCAATATTTAAAGAAAGAGTGCCATTCTTTACATCTATTATTGCACCAGCGGTGGCAAGAAAAGGTCTCCCTAGAATGATTGGAATTTGGTGATCTTCCTCCATCTCAAGAACTACAAAGTCAACCGGGATGATCAATTTCCCAATTTGACAAGGGACGTCTTCCATAATACCCATCGGGTATTTAATGGAGCGATCCGCTAGTTGGAGAGAAATAGTGGTGGGTTTCATTTCCCCCACACCTAGTTTCTTACCTACTGAAAGCGGAATGAGGCTCACACTTGCCCCAAGATCTAACAAAGCATTATCAACATTGTATTTACCTATTTTGCAAGGAATAGAGAAAGTGCCGGGATCTTTTAATTTAGGAGGAAGTTCTCTTTGTAAAATGGCACTTACTTCTTCTGTTAAAGCGACAGTTTCATGCTCCTCAAGTTTTCTTTTATTTGCAAGAATATCCTTTAAGAACTTAGCATACGAGGGCATTTGTTGAAGGGCATCGGTAAAAGGTATGTTGATATAAATAGATTTTAAGACTTCTAAAAATTTTGCAAATTGTTTGTCAAGTTTGGCTCTTACCAACCTTTGGGGGTATGGAATTGGAGGGTCAAAATTTCTAGAAATCTTAGGGGATTCTGTCCCATTTTCAATATCTTCATTAGTCTCAACCATCGGTGGGGTCGGACTAACGTTCTCCTTATTTGGTTTGATATTTTCCTTAGGAAGGGGATCTACAATTTCTTTTCCACTCCTAGTTTCTACCGCACTAACATGCTCATCGGGCCTTTGCGATTGACCGGGAAAACTCCCTTGTGGTCTATGCGAGGTACCGGCTTGTTGAGCTTGTTGATTTTCAAGCATTCTATTGTGGGCGGCTAAATTATCAAACCTAGCATTCAACGACTTTATGGATTCCCTTAACTCATTATTGGTCTTTTCTTGCTCATTCTTACTTTCAATCATAAAATCCAAAATAAGATCCAATTTAGACTTAGGGGGAGGGAAAGCACTAGAATTGCCATTGAAATTCTTTTGTGTGAATCCCGGTGGTTGTGTAGAAGATTGCGGGTTTAAAATATTGTTATTCTTATAGGAAAAATTTGGGTGATTTCTCCACTCGGGATTGTATGTGTTTGAATACATACCACCCTTTTCCCCATAAGAATTAACAAAGTTTACTTGATCACTAGAAGTAGTGTCAAGCAATTCACAACATTCTGTACTATGTGAGTTTGACCCACATAGTTCACAAACAACATTAATGTTGGCCACGAGATTTACATTAAAGTTTTCAATTTTTTTAAGAAGCATATCAACTTTAGAAGACAAGGTAGTAATGACATCAATATTGTACTTACCTGGAATCCCCTGCGGTTGTTCCCTCTCATTGAACCATTGATAGTGATTCAGGGCTATGTTCTCTATTAAGTCGTATGCTTCATCCACCGTCTTATTCATTAGTGCACCTCCTGCGGCGGCATCAATTGTCTCCCTTGTTCTATATGTGAGACCATTGTAGAAAGTGTGCACAATTAACCATTTTTCAAGCCCGTGGTGAGGGAACGTCCGTAGGAGCTCTTTGAATCGCTCCCAAGCGTCATACAGTGATTCGCTTCCTGTTTGGCTAAAATTTGTAATCTTCGTTCGAATTTGAGAGGTCTTGCTCGGAGGGAAGAAACGTCCAAGGAATGCTTCTTGAATTTGGTCCCAAGTTGTAAAGGAGTTGGGTGGGACTGAAATTAACCACTGTTTCGCCTTATCCTTAAGAGAGAAAGGAAAAAGGCGCATCCGAATTGCTTCCGGGGTAACATTCTGAATACGTGTGGTATCACAATATTCAAGGAATGTTTGGATGTGGAGATGAGGATCTTCGAAAGCGGTGCCGCTATATTGGTTATTCATAACCATAAGCAAAAGTCGCGGCTTTATCTCAAAGTGTGCCGCTTCGGCATTCGGCACAACAATAGGGGATCTAGTTCTCGGGGTACTTGGATTAACAAAGTCCCGTAGGGTCCTAGCGGGTGTCTGCTGTTCTCCCTCCATGTGTTTCTTAAAAGTTTCTCTAAATCTTCTTAATCTTTCGTGAAAGCTTCTTTCGGGTTCCGGATCAAAGTTGTCAACGAATGTCCGAGGCCGTTTCATAAACTATAAGAAAAACACTTGAAGAAAAATTAAACGCAACAGATTATAGGACGAGAAAGCAAAATAGTAAAAATAAAATAAAAACTAAAAATTATGTAGTAAAGACAAAAATAAAAAGTAAACCGTTGTCCCCGGCAACGGCGCCAAAAACTTGTTAGAGTCGAAACCTAACGGTTTATTTTATATCCGCAAGCGCACGGGCTATTATAATATAGCGGGTGCAAGTACGAGTCGATCCCACAGAGACAGGGTTTACTTTAAGGGATATTTTTGTCTTTAGAAAATATAGAAAAGATTGGGGGTAGATAAAACTTGTTTTAGAATAATAGAGAGAGCATAAACAGAAAATACTTTAATTGAAGTCTTATAAAACGAAGCATTCTTGGGATTGGAAATCATACACAAATTCTTATTCATCAAATTGTCATTGTCTTAGAAATAAAAGGTTTTCATAAAAAGCAAGGATGGTATGTTAAGCCTACGCTATTTCGGGCTAAGACAATAGCGTTTGTATTCTTCACTAATTATGTCCTAACTGTTTGAGAAATCCGTTTATGTTTGCCCCATACATCCTGTCACAAACGGGCATTAGGCTTATCTCTAGCCGACCATAATTAGTAAGAATCCATTAAGGACGGAAGTCAACATACTTTCCATTAAAGGAACATCCCTAGGCCATTGAACTACTCTCGTGATCAATGAACCTAGTTTCTTTATATGGTTCCGTCAATCGAGATTCTCCGCTAGGTACTTCTCTCAATTGACTGAATCATACAAATTGGATATCGCCAATATGTAAGGCATTTAGAGAATAATATAAAGAGATTGTTTTAGATGAAGAAAGAAGACAAGACTAAACATTATTTAATGATGAATAAGCATGCTTTTGAGTTTCCAACCCCAAGAATATGGGGGATTACTCACAAGCCATTAAATGTATAAGCAATAATAAAAGTTGAGTAAGAAATACTTATGGAAGTAGAAGACAAGTCTTTGAGAATAATGCTTCACTTTTATTTCCTTCAAAGTAACTCCAAGAACAATGACTTTGATCTTCAAATTCCTTTGGAAAATTGTTATCACAAGTGTTGTACTTTCTATCTATCTAATATCGGTAGTTTCTTTCTAATAATTCGTATCTAAGGCGATTACAAGGGTCCTATTTATAAATGGAAGGAGACTCTTCAATTGGGTGCCATCAAAAGGTGCCTTTACATCTCGATCCACGACTTGCACGGCCGTGTCAAGGATTTTGCACGGCCGTGTCCTCTTTGGCGCCGCATTTGGATTTGAATTTGAAGACTTGCACGGCCGCTCCGAGAAATAGCTGCACGGCCGCTCCGATTTGGCACGGCCGGGCACTTCGGTGCTCGGCCACTCCATGGGCCAAGATGGCCGGCCATGGCCTAAGTTGCACGGCCAGCTCCTGGTTTTTGCACGCCGGGCCGCTCAGACCGGTTTTTCGGCTTTGGAGTGCTTATTTTGCTTGGTGTTCCTTCATCTTTTTGGACCAAAATGTCCATGTATCCTTTGTATATATAAAAAGACCCTAAAACCTGTCTAAAAAGTATAAAACATACCAAAAACGTAAAATCTAATAAAATAACAAAAGTAAGTAAAAAGTACTAAAAACTAAATGAAAAGTGATGATTTATTTGTGTAAAAGTATATAAAAACTAGGATAATTGACTATATAATAGTCACTTATCACTTACTGGCACTGTTGAAGGATTTGATGTCTCAATTGACTACCTGGACATTCAGAGCACCTTTGAGTTCAATGTTTCTGGTGCTCCTCTTGAAGTTATTCAAGTGGTTATGGATGCAACCTGCTCTACAACAACTGGTGATCTTTCATCTTTGACTGGGTATTACAAGAAGAAACCCAGAAGAGCTTTTGGGGAGCTAATGAGCCACTTGTGCTACTTAGTAGGGAAGTCTGCGTGTGGAAAAACTAGAAACCACAACAACTTCACCTCCCAGCTGTGGATGTACACTGCTTTGCCATTTTTAATGGAATCAAACTCCATTAGCACAGGATTCTTCTGAGAGAGCTTGCCAACAGCATAGATACCTACCAATCGAAGACAAAGGATCAAGACATAAGATGGAGACCCTTCTGCAGGTTGCTAACTGCCATTTTTTCCAACTATCAACATTTGGAGGATTTGAGAATCTCCACCCCAGAACTGTCTATCCATTGGGGAAATGAGGAATCCCTAGGACTAAGGGCTTGTCACAATTTCAGATTATCTTTTGGCAATGATGATTATAAAGCTCTTTATAATGCTGACACACATCAACCCATGGAGCACTATGTTGAAATAACCCCTGAAACCGAAGTCAAGGGCCTGGGCAAAGCAATCAAGAAAGTTTCAAGGAAGAAGAAACCTGCTGCTGAACCGCCCTTCAAGAAAGCCAGAACCGCACCAGTCCAACCACGTGTTGCTGCTGCTGCTGGTGCTGGTACAAGTAGGAAGGGTAAGGAAAAGATGACCCTGGTTGATGAAGAAGAAGAAGAGGAAGATGAGGAAATCCCAAGTTTGATTGCAAGAGCCAGGAAAGCTAGGCAAACCAAGGTGGTTCTGGACAAAATGTCTGAAGAAGATTTGGCTGCCTACTATAAGGCTGAGATAGTCAGAATTGAGGAAAATGCGGCTAAGAAAAAGGCTGAAAAAGGCAAGTCTAAGGAACCTTCACCACAACCGCCTCCCCAACCTCAACCGCAGCCTTCACCACAACCGCCTCCAACCCAACCACTTATCCAAACACCTCCTCAATCACCCATATAAAACCAACCGCTATCTCCTATTCATTCCCCCATCCAATCTCACCACTCCTCATCAGCCAAATCTCCCTCACCCAAACTGCCTTCCCCAACTCAACCGCGTAGAGCTTCAACCGCTCAGGAGGAAAACCCTAGAAAAAGGAGGTTCAAGCAAATTGCCAAGAAGAAAACCCCAACCAAAGGGTCCAAGCATTTTCTACAATGTGTGGCCCAATAACCTCCTTCTCATTCTCCCTCTCCATCCCCATCTCCTTCTCCTACACCTTCTCATTCTAACTCCCATACCCCTTCTGTTTATGACTCAAACTTAGGCCTAGCCTTTTCTGAATGGACCTCCAAACCATCAGTAGGCTTATCCATTTCTATGTCCCAAAACAGAACCCCAACTCCTTCACCTCAATATTCCAACCGCTCCCAATCCCCTCCTCTTTCAAACCGCAACCCTGCTCCAATCATTTCCAACCGCAACAGGACTCCTACACCTTCTCCTATCCATGAACAATCCCCTCCTCTTTTAAACGGCACCCAAACTCCTCCTACCAAAACCCTTACCCCTCATACTTCACCCCATCAACAAAACCCTTACATTGAAGTCCACACCTCTCGCGCATGACTCCTCGATTCCAATCCAAACACTTCAAATATTCCAACTTCCAATATTCCTCCTCCTCCAATCGCTCCTATTTCAACCGCCCCTAATACCTTATCCCAAACACTTCCCATTCCCCCTCCAACCACCCAATCTCACTCAATTCCAAATGCCCACATATTTCAAACTCTTAATATCCAACTACCCTAAACCACTCTCCCCACCCAAACCCCACCCATTATCCTAACCAATCCTTCTACTTCAACCGCCCCTCCTTCAGAATGCTGCCAAATTCTTTCCTACCTTCAACTCATTCAACCCCAGCTCCTTCTCAATCAAGGCCACATGCTCAAGGTCACTGAATCCAACTGCCTTCTAATTGATTCAAATCGTGCTCTTCAGGAAAGGGTTGACTCTCAAACCCATGAAATGGCCATTCTGAAATCCCAATTGATGGATGCCATTAAGGGGGAGAGATCACAGACAACCGCGGGTGACCAAACTGCAAACATTGTGAAAGCAACTGTTGAATCCACTTTGTCAAATTTTAAGCAATAGTTGGCTGATAATGTGATAGAGTATGTTGGTGCTTCTGCCTCTGGTGAAGATGTCAAGAATATGCTTGCAATTTGTGGAGATTTAATCTGTGACACCATTGAGAAAGACTTGGAGAAAATGAAGACCAAGCTAATTGAAGCTTTCAATTCCAGATCTCAACCGTAGTAGCCAGCTTCAACCTCATCTACTCATATTCTAACCGCCTTAGACTCCATGCAAGCAAGTCTCCAGGAAGAAATTGATATTATGAAAGGAGAGCTTGGAGTTAAATTGAACTTGGTTGAAGACAACCTCAAGGCCAAGCTCAATGAGGTCAATGATGAAGCTAACGACCGCTTGGAGAACTTGAAGGCTGGTTTCAATTCAACTCTTGCCACCAAAATCAATAAGATGAAAACCTCTCTGAAGGTGACTGCAGATCTAGAGCCTATTCAAGAAGCCATCTCAAACCAGACTGTAGCAATTCAGGGGGAGATCCACACTTTCTACAACACTTTTAACTCTTCCATTGAACTTCAATTTGATGAAATCAAGGAGAGTATTGCTGCCAATACAAGAGCAGTTGATGCAAATAATGCTACCACTGCACAATCTGTGACCGCATTGAAAGCAGTGGAGACAACTCTTGGAAGATCAACAGAAGAGGTCACAGCCTTGAGAAGAATTGTCCGTGGAGAAAGCTCAGCATTCAGACCATTCGGACCGCAAGTGCCTAATCAAGAAGTCAGTCAACCGCACCATCATTCTTCTCAGCAACTGCCTCAGCATCAACCGCGTCAGCAATAAACCGCTTTATATGTAATTCCTTTCTTTTGCTGAACTCTTACTTTTTGCTTATGTTGGACCGCACTCCTTGTATTTTTGTTCAACTTCTTTTGTATTTTTGTAACCTTGTATTTTGCTTTCCTACCATTGTAACATGTAACTGCAAAGGTAGTAATGAAAAATGCATCACTGGTTCCAAAACTTTGTTCGTATCAAACTGCTTGTTTGTAGAACAATGAAACCGCAATGGTTTTAAACCTCATTCAAATATTTTTCAACTTAAAATCATATTTTTGAAATGAAGGTTAAACATTCAGTTTAAACCGCACTTTAAACTTAAACTCATAATTCTTCAAGTGCACTGAATGCATTTCTATACTCTTCAAATTGTAAGTTTTCATTCTTTAAATAGTATAGAAATCTATAGCTTAAGCTAGCGTGTGCATTGACTTGGGACATGACTTACCATGTTAATTCTTATGGACATGTTTTTACCAAGTACAATGTTTGCTTTGGCTATAGTAGGTAATGGCATCAATCAAATAGGGGGAGATTGTTGGGTATGCATATTTTAACCCTCCTAGATTAGCTTAAGATTTGATTGATACCATAACCTCCTCTCTATTTTAAGGACTTTAGGACCATAAGTAATGAAGCTTAGACTTCAATTTTTAGCTAAGTCCATTTTATAGAATATGATAAATTAGGCTTTAAGGCGGCACAAGACTCATTGGGTATGAGGTTGCGGTTCAAGAGTTTTAGGCACCTTGCAACTTCAACCGCACCGAAAAACCGCTCCTTGCAATTGCTTTGTGTAAATCCTTATACGAAACCGCCTTGACTATCTCGGTGCGGCCTTGAAGTGAACCGCATATATGATGCGGTTCAAAACCGCAATGATGAAACCTCTACCGGTGAAACCGCTCATGTCTAAACCGCGTCACACCAGACCACATCCAATAATTGAAGACTTGAAGTGAACAACTTTATGACTGTTGGAATCTACGTCAGCAATGACATAAGTCAACCACCAAATCTTGTCACATGATTCAATGTCAGAGAAGATCTTCAAGGATCTTGAAAAAGTGACAGGTGTCCTAACTACCTTAATTGCAGTTGAGGCATGATCAGCTTTACCTGCAACTGCTGTACCAAATGACAAAAGTGGATATTGTGGACCAATCAGAAAGCACCGATACGGTACTTTGCCATGTTTGTGTCCAACAGCTATATCTTTGATGCTTGGGTATAAATACCCCCAATCTTCATCATTTGAAGATTGCTTGAGAAATTGATTTGCTATGAGTTCATAAAAAGCTGAAGCTCTGCCTAGAAAATTCTTAGTCCTTTGAATCTTTATCTTCTACTTCAAGAAAAATATCCCAGCCCAGAAATCAAGCCTTAACACCATCAAGAATCATTGTGCTCTACATCTCATAGATCTAAAGAGCCTTGATCTTGCTTACACACACACCTCATTTGTTTAATCACATAGATTATTCATTTGAGATACATCGGTTATAGTCTAGAATTTGTTCTTCATAGAATAGATTTTAAATATGAGTTTTGTACTTTGTACTTTGTAATCTCTCAAACTCAATATAAAATCACTCTTAGAAAATCCAAGACTAACCATCTTGATAGTGGACGTAGATCGTTTATCGATTGAACCACTCCAAATATTGTGTTCTTTATTTTTGCATTTTTATTTACTGTTCTTACTAATTGTTTATCTCTATCTCAGTTTGATCTTATTTATAGTTATCCATTATTGAGAATTGTGTTTGCAGTTAACTACTGTCATAACCTCACTTTTCAGTTTTAAGAACCGCACTGAAAACCACATTGCAAAATCGCACCTCTAAAACCGCTTTATAACTTGAATATTCCGTTGTGCATTTTACAACTCTACTTGCAGTATTTATTAACTGCAAGCGGTTTTGTAAGCCAAGAGGTTCAATTTTCAAATAGGGCGAAAAATTTGTAACAGCTATTCAGCCCCCCTCTAGCTGTTTTTCACCCTTGTTTCCACCTTTGGGACCAACACACCCCCTAAACTTTGGGGCCCAAAATGAAATTTCTCCTACATATATTATGTAGTACATGTATTAAATGTGTATTTATTACAAAAGTAATAATAATTTGAGCTTAACGAGTCGAGTACGAGCAGAATTTGAGTTGTTCGTGAGCAAAAAATAATTCTAGATTTTAACGAGCTAAACGAGTCGAGCTCAAACGAGCTGAGCTCGAACGAAACTCGTAGAACATGAAACGGCTCGTTAAAAATTGAGCCTAAAAAGTTGATTCGAGCTCGAGCTCAAGTTCACCTCGAGCCCACTCAAATTTGAGCTTTTACAAGTCGAGCTCGAGCCAGCTTGGTTTGTTTAACAACCCTATTGATAATAACACTTAAGATTCAAAATTAAAGCAACCTCAAATCATTATAGACTTTGACCAACATCACAAAATATGAAAAGAACAAAAATTTTAATTTTTCGATTTTTTGTAGGGTGACACTATATACACTCCCATATAAACCCATAAACTCGGGAAGATGCCTACCCCCAAACTCAAAACATGCTATATCCTTAAAGGAAAAGGAATGGAAGCATTCCTTGGGTTCACAGGATGACATGAAAAAAAAATGAAAGAAAATAAATGTTACCTGTTAATGTTAGATCATGTGTTGTCATGAATGTCATCCCAAGTGTTGCAAACCAGTGTTGCCACTGGTGTTGCCAAAAGTGTTGCCATTTGGAATTGGCGACACTGAGTTAGTTACTGTATTTTTCACAAATATTAATGGGTAAATTAATGTTTATATAACAGTAGTTAGTCACCTTAAAATGAGCTTAAAATCAGCAACGAAATGATCCGGGCGTTAATCACGAAGAGGAGAAGAAATTAACAAATAAACATGTGTTTATTTGTTTAATTGATGACCAAGCCAGGAGATATTTTATTCAGCTATTCTGGGGGAGAACAAGTCAGAGTACAAGGCAACCAAAGCTAAGAGGTACAAGCAAGAGAAGCAAGAGAAGACTAGGTCTCCTACATAAGAGGCGAGTGGCATAAATGGAGGAAACAAACTCCAAACTGTTAGCTGATCATTTGAGTAGGCTCCAAGACTTTGTGGCCTATAAATAGTGCAGTGGATCTTCATTGAAGATCATCCATTTCAGAAAACGCAAATCTGCACAAGAAAAGTAGAATTCTGCTCTCAAGTGTTGCCATTCAGTGTCGGCAACACTTTGTCCAACACTCGAATATTTCATATAGATTTTTATATTTTTGTGAGGTTTTTGAGTGTTTATTTACTGAGAGAATTCGTGTATGTTGTTCCTTATATCAGGGTTCGTTTATCATTAAGGAACAACCTCGACCTTGTATTGAATTCATATTATTAATAGAAAGGTCTTGCCTTTTAGGTACCCATCAAGTTATATATTTATATAACTTGATAAAAATTATATTCTTGTGTATTGCTTTAATATTTCCGCTGCAAATTATATTTATTTCTATTGATTTGTGCTTTTCTAGAATTGGTGAAAGTGTCGTCGTTAGTGTCATTAACACTAAGGACAACACCCGTGAGTTTCATCTCATCTTGTGAGTTTCGTCTCATAAGTTCTTAGCCATAGACAATTTCAATTGGTATCGAGCCTAGCACTTGATATACTAAGTGTTTAGATCCTTTTGTCATGGCTTATGATCCTGCAAACCCTAATCAAAAGAGATTACCGGTTTTAGACGGATCTAATTATGCTTATTGGAAGATTCGCCTACGCTCGCATATCAAATCAATTGATCTTCGGGCTTGGCGATCTATTTTAAATGGTTATTCTGTTCCAATGCTTCCTCCGGATGACGATGGTGACGTTCAAGTCAAACCTGAATTCGAGTGGACAATTGAAGAGAATAATCTTGCTAGTTTCAATGAAAAGGCACTGAATGCCATCTATGAATGGGTTGACATGCATATGTTCAAACTCATTCAAAATAGTCCCTCTGCAAAAGATGCTTGGGATACTTTACAAAGATTTTGTGAAGGAGATGGCAGTGTCCGAGAAACAAAGCTTAGAGGTCTCACTAGTAGATTTGAAAGATTAAGAATGGGTGAAAACGAAGACATCTCGTCTTATTTTGAAAAGTTGATTGATATTTCAAATGCTTGTCAAGTATTAGGGGAGCCTTTTACAAATAAACAACTTGTTTCAAAAGCTATTCGTACTCTTCCCGAACGTTTTAATATTAAAGTTTCGGCTATTGAAGAGGCCCATAATCTTTCAACAATGGACATCAACTCCTTAATGAGTATTTTGAAAAACTTTGAGTTGAATCTCAATGAACAAACGGAGGCTTCTAAAGGCAAGAATATTGCCTTAAAAGTCGAATCTTCGGACACATGTGTGGACGATGAAGATGAAGTCTTCGAGGAGTTAGATGAAAATACTAGTGTAGCTTTACTTGCAAAAAGATATAATTCTATGGTTAGAAAATTTAACAAAGTGCAGGTAAAGGCTAAGGACCAAACGGCCAAAACCTTTAGTTCTGTGCCAAGGAGAAGTCCTCCTCCAAATCAAAAGGATATCCCACCAAGGCGTGCATCCTCGGAAAAGATCCGGTCCGATCCTAAGTACATTGAATCTATTCAATGTCATGCTTGTTCCGGTTGGGGTCACTATGCCAATGAATGTGCTAACACCTTGAGAAAGGCGGGCAAAAACTTATGGGTATCTCTTAGTGATGGAGAGGAGGAAGGAACGGAGAAAGAAGAACAGACGAAGCAAGTAGTCATGATGGCCACGGTAGAGGAGCTACCTTCGACTGAGAGTGTTACTTCATGTGTCGTTACAGATTTGACAACACTTGACACAACATTGGTGACTTCTTCAGAAAGTGTTGCCCCAAGTGTCATTCAGGAATTGGCAACACTTGGCACAACACTCAGCAGGTATGATTCTTTAAATGATCTTAATTTGCATGGTTCAACTAATTTAAATTCAGAAGAGATTATAGAGGATGATCTTGATAAAGATGAACTTATTTGTGAATTAAAAAACCTCTATAAATCTCTCCTCGTGGAATGGAAAAAGGAGAATAAGATGGTGGTTTTCTTGAAAAAGGAAAATCAGGATCTTAAGAACTCCTTGACTCGGCTAGAAGCTCAACTCAGTAGGAGAGACTTGGATCTTGATAAAATCAAGGCCAAACTCAACCTAGCCGAATCCACCTTCAAAAAACTCAACACGAGTTCATCCAAATTGGATGAAATACTCAAATTGAGTAAGCCTCTGAAAGCTGGTCTTGGGTTCCAAGAATCACTTGAAAGTATTACCTCTTCCTTGTTTGATGTTGAAACTAAAAATTGTTTTGTAAAAGAGCGTTTCAAGGAAAAGGGTAGCACTCCTAGTGATTCCTCTGATCAATCCAATGAGTGTGAATCTTGTCACAAAGCTGGACATTTAAAACTGCGGATTGCATTTTCCTACAAAAGAAAATGTCCGAGTCTTCAAGTGTCGCCTCAAGTGTCGCCGGTTTCTCGGGGCAACACTTATGGCAACACCGGTGAGCAATCCAGATTTTCAAAAAAGGGTTGGTTACCCAAGGAAAAGCTGAAATGCTATGTTGTTTATACGGCCTTAAGGACTAACATTGCGGGAACTTGGTACTTTGATAGTGGTTGTTCACGTCATATGGACTGTACAAAATCATTCCTAACAGTACCAACCTATTCAAGGAGGCTCGGTGACTTATGGTGGTGGAGGCAAGAGTGAAATAGTTGGTAAAGGAACACTTTGGATATTGTTGGTTTTCCTCCTTTGAAAAATGTCTTGCACGTAGATGGTTTACTTGCTAATTTAATTAGCATTAGCCAACTATGTGATGACAATTTGGAGGTAAAATTCAATAAAAATACCTGTGAAGTGTTTGATAACACTAACTTTTGTGTCATGGACTTTGGAATAAGATCAAGTGATAATTGCTATACGGTTGGTAATAAATCGGTGTGCAATTTGACAAAACTTGATGATATTAGGTTATGGCATCAAAAGTTAGGTCATTCTCATTATAGGAATCTTGAGAAGATTATCAAACATAATGCCGTCAAAGGTGTTCCTAAACTAGACCTCAAAAACACCGTGATGTGTGGTGGCTGTCAAAGGGTAAGCAAACTCGTGTTGCTCACGGTGTTGAACAACACAATGAGCAACACTCGGGAACAACACATTGTTTTCGGCTTCTACATATGGACTTGATGGGTCCTATTGAGGTAGAAAGCTTGGGAGGTAAGAAGTATGTTTATGTGATAGTTGATGATTTTTCTAGGTTTACATGGGTGTATTTCTTAAGAGAAAAATCAAACTTTGATAAATTTACTCACTTAGTCTCTAAAATCAAAAACATGTTTTGTTCTCCTATTTTTCGAATAAGATCGGATCATGGTAGAGAATTTGAAAACATCTCCTTTTCTACTTTTTGTAGTAAAAAGGGGATACACCATGAGTTTTCGGCACCCAAAACACCACAACAAAATGGTGTTCTTTGAAAGGAAAAATAGGACTTTAATGGAAATGGCTCGTGTTATGCTAATTGCTAGAAATATTTCTAAAGGTTTTGGGCCGAAGCATTAAACACGGCTTGTCACACTACAAATAGAGTTTTCTTAAGACCCGGTACAACTATGACACCCTATGAGATTTTAAATGGAAAGAAACCTACGGTTCACTATTTTCATGTGTTTGGGTGTTTCTGCTACATTTTAAATGACCGGGAATACTTAGGAAAACTTGATTCTAAGAGTGACAAAGCCATCTTTCTTGGCTACTCTCAAAACAGTCATGCTTATCGTGTCTATAATTTGAGGTTAAAAGTGATTCAAGAATCGGTAAATATTGAATTTAACGATTACTTGAGTGCCACAGAGAACCCGGTGATGATATACCTCGACTCTACTAGAAGAAGTCGAACAAAGGGTGGAACAGTGCGATTCAGCCATTGCGGCCACAGATTCAAGTGTTGCTCCAAGTGTTGCCCCTGAAATGGCAACACACGAGGCAACACAGAGAACAGAACAGTGGCTGGAAATTCGAGAGCAAAGTGACTCGGAAGGAGAAGATGGATTGGTGTACCATCAAGGCGGGAGAGATCCCCCGGCTCGAATTAGAAATTATCATCCCATTACTCAAGTAATTGGTGATGTTAATGAAGGGGTTAGAACAAGGAACAAGGAGCCGAGTTGATTACGAGAGATATGGTTAGGTATGTGTGTATGTCCTCCACATACTCTCAGGTAAAACACTCCTGTTTCGTTTCCTCTGTTGAACCAAAAAATGTGATTGAGGCCTTAAATGATAAATTCTGGATTCAAGCTATGCAAGAAGAGCTTGAACAATTTACCCGTAATGAGGTTTGGTGTTTAGTTCCACGTCCTTTAAATACTAACATTATTGGAACTAAATGGATTTACAAAAACAAATCTGATGAATTGGGTAATATTGTTCGTAATAAAGCTCGTCTTGTGGCTCAAGGCTATACACAAGTGGAAGGAATCGACTTTGACGAGACCTTTGCACCTGTGGCTAGAATTGAGTCAATAAGACTTCTTCTTGCTATAGCTTGTTATCTCAAAATCACATTGCACCAAATGGATGTCAAAGCGGCTTTCTTGAATGGGTACTTAGATAAAGAGATCTATGTTGAGCAACCCAAAGGGTTTGAAGACCCATTCCACCCAGACCATGTATACAGACTTGATAAGGCCTTATATGGCTTAAAACAAGCTCCTCGTGCATGGTATGGGCGTCTAACAAGCTTTCTTCTTGAATATGGATTTGTTAGAGGAGAAGCCGATAGGACATTATTTATTCTTAGGGAAAATAAAGAGCTTGTCATTGCTCAAATCTATGTTGATGACATAGTTTATGGTTCCACATCTAAAACATGTTTACAAAATTTTGTGGAAGCTATGACATCTACATTTGAGATGAGCATGATAGGAGAACTTAATTATTTCCTAGGATTGCAGGTGAAACAATCGAATGATGGAATCTTCATCACTCAGAGCAAGTATGCTAAGAGTCTGGTGAAAAGATTTGGATTGGAGAGTGCCAAGAGCTCTAAAATACCTATGGGATCATCTCTTAAGGTAACCAAAGATCAGGCAGGGGAGGATGTTGATCCAACTCTGTATAGATCCATGATAGGTAGTCTTCTTTATCTTACTGCCAGTCGTCCCGATATAATGTTCAGCGTAGGTGTTTGTGCTAGATATCAATCTGCTCCTAAAATTTCTCACCTAAATGTTGTCAAGAAAATCATCAAGTATGTGTCTGGGACAAGTGAATTGGGAATCTGGTTCACCAAAGACACTAATACCAACTTAGTTGGTTTTAGTGACTACGATTGGGCTGGGATATAGATGACGGAAAGAGTACTAGTGGGGGTTGTTTTTCTTGGGTAATAATCTAGTGTCATGGTACAGTCGCAAGCAAAAGCGTGTTTCTCTCTCGGCCTGAATCGAATATGTGGCGGCGGAGTTGTTGTTCACAACTAATATGGTTAAAACACATGCTTGATGACTATGGTCTTGATAGTAATATCTTGACCATGTATTGTGACAATTTGAGTGCTATAAATATTTCCAAAAACCCTGTACAACACTCACGCACTAAGCACATTGATATCCGCCATCATTTTTTAAGAGATTTAGTAGAAAAGGAATTGATCCAAATAGAGCATATTGATACAAAACATCAACTTGCTGATATTTTGACCAAAGCATTGGACCATGAGAGATTTTCAAGTTTGAAAAAATCTCTTGGTCTATGTTTTCTATAAATCTGTTAGTGTTGCCGTCAGTGTTACCAACACTGTCAGCAACACTTTGTATGAGTTGTACATTATCTTTAAAATTTAAAAAAAATAAAAATAAAATATATAGTTGTTTAATCCCAAATGGGGGGCATTTACTGACCTTTCTGTTCTAGTATGTGTACATTCTTAAGGTTAACATTTTTTTTATAAAATACCCCTTTGTGCTAAAAAGTGACAAAGTCACTCACATTGTTGTTGATATTGAAAAAGGCAAAGCTTGTGGAAATTCCCAAAGGGAATATAATGTAGTGTTTTATACTAAGTATTAGGGGCATGGAGCTCGCTACTACAGTGTACCCTACTTGAAAGGTATAAAACTTACTAATTGTAGCTTTACACTTTAATAAAAAACTCGGGGCACGGAGCTCGCTACTACGATGCTTCCTTGTAAATAAAGAAAGTGTAAAGTGTGCTTATAAATTGCCTAAGGAATGATAAGTTATATATGTTGAAAAATATCAAGGGGATTTTATTTAAATGTTGCCTTGTGTGTCACGCAACATTGCTAGTAACACATTAGTAGATGCTACATTAATTTTTTATTTTCTTGTTTTTGTTTTTGTTAATTAAATTTTAAATTTCCAAAAGTCTATTTGCTTATATTTAGAGTTTGTGAAATTTAAAAGGTTTTTAGCAAAAATTTTTATTTTTGTCAATCTAAGTGTAATTTTGTAATATCTATTTTTTAAAATTCATCTCTTTGAATTTTGAAAAACACAATTTTATGGATATTACTAAAATTATGTTTAGTTATTATTAAAAATTATAAAAATTAAAAAAAAAAAAAATTTAAAAAAAAAAATTTTAAAAAAAAATGTCGGATATCAGCTTGAGTTTGTTGGGATTTTTGAGAGATAAGTGGAGATTTAATTAATTTGACATTCTCAAATCAATTAAATCCTACCACTATTCACTCATTAAAACCCACTCCTAAAACCCTCTCTCTCTCTCTCTCACCGTGTTCTCTCTCTCTCTAGGCGTTGAACAAAACCCTTCCCCTGTTCCCTTCGTCTTCGTCATCCTTCTTCAATCTTCCATGGCAAGCCCTAAAAATTCTCCCCAAATTTCATCACCCATGGAGATTTCGCCTCTAGCTCCCTCTAGTGTCGCCTCAAATGTCGCAGTTCCCATGGAAATCTCACCAGCGACATTCTCGGCCACACCCACAACCTCACCATCCTTGGATATTGTTGTATATGATCCTTCTCAAATTCCAATTCCCATCAACCTTCCTGAAGCTACACCATCCACAGAGCTCACCTTCGCCTCGAAGAAGACCAAGAAGCGAAAGGCGGTTGATGCCTTGAGCTCTTTTAGGGGTGGAGTGCGTAGCCAATCGGAGAGGATCAAAACTCTGTTCGTGTCGAAGATACCATCTAATACGGTGATGATCCGGTGAATGTGGAGGATTCTTCAAGCTCGTCTCTCAACATTTCGTCCGAGGAAGGTTCGGACCCGCTTTTAAAGAGACAAAGGAGCCCTCATCATCTTCGATGAGGATGAAGAAGCTGGATGGAAGATGAAGAAACCCTTCGAAGCTCGGTCAAGTTGAAGAAGAAACGAGAAAATTTCAAGTGGTGTCGCCCCAAGTGTTGCCGATGCAATGGCAACACACGAAGCAACACCGATGCCAAGACCAAAGCAGTCGAGTTCTCCTTCCTATTCTCCTATTTCATGGCTCTGAGGTACACTCTCCTAATCCCTCTCAAGATGAAAAATCGGATTATGAGTCTTTTGGATTTTATGAACGTCCATTTCTTTCGGAAGAATTTTATAGTGATGCGAGTCTTCATAATTTTGTTGAAGATTCTCGAGAAGAAAATTCTGAATGAAAAGAATATTTATGTGACTCAATTCAAGGAGTTAGGTGTGTATCGGTTTTGGAGGATAGGATGTTTTTGCCTACGGTGACTAGAGTGTCATCGTATATTGAAAGTGTGGTTAGGAATTTCTATGCTCATCTTAGGGATAATATTGATGATAGGAATACCCCTCATTATGGAAAGATCTTTGTTAGGGGCATTATCTTTGATTTTAATCCTTTGATTATCAATAGAGCCTTCGGCCTCCCTAATGTCGAAGATGAGAGCTTGGAATATGATCCTAATGCCTTAGCCACCTTTTTAACTGGAGGGAGAATTACCATTTGGTCTGATCATTTTAAGTCTACCTATCTCACTTCTTTATTTAGCGTGCTACACAAGTTATGTATAACAAATTGGCTTCCCACGGCAAATGAAAACACCGTAACCTTTGAGCAAGCTAATTTGTTGTATAAATTAGGAAAGAAACAAAGAGTAAATTTTGGGAGACTTGTATTTGCTCACCTTGCTGCATGGGCCAAAAAGAAAAAGACCTCCTCCTTCATTTTTCCTTCCCTTATTTTCCAAGTCCTAATGTACCAAAACCTTAAGCCTTGGAATGGTGATAATCTTTCGAAAGACACTGTGTATTATCGAATTACCAAGCACTTTACCGAAGGTGATAGGCACAGGGATTTACCTTGGGTTTTGGTTACAAATGCTCCTCCTATTCTTGCCCTGCTACTGCCAGTGTCGCCCCCAAGTGTCGCTCCCGAAACCGGCAACACTTCTCGGCAACACTTTGCTCCCTGTTATGGTTGATGCTTTGCGATGATTCTTAATTTTTTCAATGGTCAAGTGAAGCACATTGACTCGCAATTCGGGGATGGTTGGATATGCGCACCGACATGATGAAAATGGTGGATTTAATTTCTTCCAAAATAGGGAGATAAGCCAGCAAGGCGTGATGATGATGATGGAGCTGGGAATGGTGCTGGGCCTAGTGGGACAGCTGAGGGAGGTGAAGGAGCTGGAAATGCAGTTTAATGGTGGTTGGTTCGAATGGTTTATGTTTTTGGTGGTTGAAAACAAAAACAATTTTATTTGTTTTATTTTGGTTTGTAATGCTTAAACAAATTTTATTTCTGTTTTTTTTTCTTTGTTTCAGCTGGAATTTTCTTCAAAAGATGATGGATGTTTTTGTTAAATGGTTGGTTGGTTGTTTAGAATTTAATAGTTAGTTTATTTAATTATTAAATTTCGTATTAAGGGGAGATTTTTGTAAAGATTTTGATACTTCATTTGCTTAATGGTTGATGTTTTGGATTGAAAAATATTTCAAAACATTGCCTGAAGGTTGATGTTGCCTCTATCAAAATCTCGTGGCATTTTTTGTGGTTTTAGTTAAGTTTGACTAACTGTTTTTGAAAAGATCATCACATTGGTATTTTGTGAAGAAATCAGTAACTATGGGGGAGATTGTTAATGTTAGATCATGTGTTGTCATGAATGTCATCCCAAGTGTTGCAAACCAGTGTTGCCACTGGTGTTGCCAAAAGTGTTGCCATTTGGAATTGGCGACACCGAGTTAGTTCTTGTATTTTTCACAAATATTAATGGGTAAATTAATGTTTATATAACAGTAGTTAGTCACCTTAAAATGAGCTTAAAATCGACAACGAGAAATGTATCCGGGCGTTAATCACGAAGAGGAGAAGAAATTAACAAATAAACATGTGTTTATTTGTTTAATTGATGACCAAGCCAGGAGATATTTTATTCAGCTATTCGGGAGAACAAGTCGAGTACAAGGCAACCAAAGCTAAGAGGTACAAGCAAGAGAAGCAAGAGAAGACTAGGTCTCCTACATAAGAGGCGAGTGGCATAAATGGAGGAAACAAACTCCAAACTGTTAGCTGATCATTTGAGTAGGCTCCAAGACTTTGTGGCCTATAAATAGTGCGGTGGATCTTCATTGAAGATCATCCATTTCGTAAAACGCAAATGTTGCACAAGAAAAGTAGAATTACGCTCTCAAGTGTTGCCATTCAGTGTCGGCAACACTTTGTCCAACACTCGAATATTTCATATAGATTTTTATATTTTTGTGAGGTTTTTGAGTGTTTATTTACTGAGAGAATTCGTGTATGTTGTTCCTTATATCAGGGTTCGTTTATCATTAAGGAACAACCTCGACCTTGTATTGAATTCATATTATTAATAGAAAGGTCTTGCCTTTTAGGCACCCATCAAGTTATATATTTATATAACTTGATAAAAATTATATTCTTGTGTATTGCTTTAATATTTCCGCTGCAAATTATATTTATTTCTATTGATTTGTGCTTTTCTAGAATTGGTGAAAGTGTCGTCGTTAGTGTCATTAACACTAAGGACAACACCCGTGAGTTTCATCTCATCTTGTGAGTTTCGTCTCATAAGTTCTTAGCCATAGACAATTTCATTACCTACTTGGGTTGTCTCCAACAAATGCATTTGTTTAGAGTCGTTAGCCTGCCTATAGCCCTCGTATGAATTTAACCTTCATTTTTCTTCATTTTGACCACTTCATAGTCTCGTGGGTTCGTACTTCAAATCATGCCCCATATGTATTCCCCAATTTATGTCATCATTTAGCAACCTAGGGAATTTTTGGCACCTTTGCTTTTTGGGCTCTTTCACTTGTGGCCTCGTATCATTCTTTTTAGTTTCATAAGATGGAATAGATACTGTAAGAATGACCAAATTCTCATTGGAATCGTTAATAGGTTGAAGTTCCTCATCATCACTTTCCCTCTTCTCACCACCCTCTATAGTAAATAAAAACTTATCGATTACTTGCTCATGCCATGTTTCCTGCACAATCTATACCTTCTTCATATACTAACTTGAACTATCACAAGATAATCCATCCTTAGAGTCATCATTGGGGATTTTATAGGCAAAATACTCATTTGCATCCTCCAAATGTGGTATATCACTAAAGTAAAATGAATCATAAGCTGGATCATAAACTACCTCTTCCCAATCGTCATTAATCAGAGTTGAAGGTTGCTCTTCATGTTTTGATGGTGGTGGATCACTATAATACCGTGGCTCACAAGTCGGATCATTGACTACCTCATCATCCCCCAAAACCTTGTTTGAATGATTTTCCCAAATTCGTTTATACGACTTCGAGGGTGGCTCAAGTAACGATTGCCAAGGTGAGAAGGGGAATGTTTCTTTCGCATGTGGAGAATACTCAGGAAAATATGTCCTAAATGGAAATGCATTAGTAGCATGATAATAAACACGACAAATAGAACACGCCTCTCAAATATTATAATTTAAAAAATTTCTATTTGAAACTAGTGTTGTTAATTGTTCTAATTGTTCGATCAATTGTTGTGACAATCTCTGTCTTACCAACTCATCATTGGTGCTCATTCCATATGTCCCTCTAAAAGTATCTCACACAATAATTTTATATAAAAATAAAAAAATTGAAGAAATTAAAAAAACTAATTACAATGAAAAATTAAGAAAAACAAAAGAAAACTTATTTGAATTGTTGAAAATTAAACTATGAATTACAAACAAGTCCTCGGCAACAGCGCCAAAAACTTGATGGGGTAAAAACCCACTTAGTAATAGAAACCTCGTAAGTGCACAAGTTATCGAAGTAGTAATATGCACAAGAAAGGGTCGAATCCAAAGGGACTTATGTTATCAATAGTTCGACTGTCAACAATTAAACAGAAATTAAAAAAACAGGTTTAGGTTTTGATTTTAAATTTCTACTTAAACAATTAAAATAAATTACCGACCTAAAGCAAGAAATAAACAAAGCAATTAAAGATATTACCGAAGTCAAGGGAAGAAAGACCTACATAATGGATTCAAATGTATCTCACCAATATGTCTATTAATAATATAATCAAACATTGTTGGGGAATCATTCTCTTTAGTAAAATTGGGCGTTCACACGTACACAATTTAGTGTTCTCCAGATATTATATCTTGTGTAAAGTCCACATAGTACTCAAGAACCGATTAAGACCATAGGAAAAAAGAACCTACAATTTTGTTTCGCAATCACTTGTCAAAATTTAATTATATTCATTCAAATGTTTGACTTTGTATAAATCAAGCAATCACTTGCAATCCTTATACACAAATTTAGTTTAAAAGGCAATAACACCTACACATGTGATTGTAGCTAGGAAACTCTAATTAAGAATACTTTTGATGAACCAAATGTTTGATTGATCGTAAAATTGATTATAATATAAATAATTGATACATATTACATCCATTTTGTAGATAAAAGGAGATTAGCTGCTCATATTAATGGTGAACATTGACAAATCTTCAATCGAATGCATAAAACTTGAATTAAAAACTTGAATCCTTGTTACAACTAGAATAATAGAATAAAGCATAAAAGATCCTTAAAAACGTGGTTGTAGTGGATATTTATAATTGGCAGGAGAAGGTGTCGAAAATTAGGAAACAATCGCCAAATCCTAACCGAAATTGGAATCTGAAAATAGCTGGACGAAGGTAGGAGCGAGCGCTCCCGAAAAAGGGGAGCGCTCCCAAAGGGACAGTTGCTTCTAAGTTTTTGGAATTTGGAAGTGTGCGCTCCCAGTGATTCACTGACTTGTACCTTTTTCGGCAAACTTTCGAAGTCCATAACTTCTTCTTACGGACTCCGATTTGGACGTGGCACATATCATTGGAAAGCTATCATCGATTACTATCCATTAGTAGTGATTTAACAAGGTCACATCCTTCTTTTACATATGTTATATCCATTATTTTCTCTATTTTCGTTCCACTTTTAATCGTTCTTTTTCGTACTCATTAAGATCATAATCCATGAATTTTTCTTTCTATTCCCTGTACTCATAAGCACATCAAAATGACATTAAAACACTAAGTTTGAGCATCAAATATGTCTAAATATATATAATTTGTATGGGTGAAAACACATCCATCACGAAGCGAAGGGGGAAGACCCGCGATTCCCAGATGAAGACATCATGCATATCAATAAGGAACGCTACATGGCTCGAAGTTCTAGAAAAGTTTTAAGAAGAAAGTCAATCATCAGTAAGACCTAAGGCTGAACATTTTTCTTTATGGATAATGCTGATGGAAGTGAATCGGTGCTGAAAGTCATCTTTGTTTGTATTGCCATTTGAGCTTCATTGTAAGAGGTGATAATATTCAGTAATCCTCCTTTTGTTCATTGTAACTTGTTGAAGCTTCTTCTTTGTTGTGGGGAGATGAAAGCTTGAGAGTTTTTTTTTACTCTCATAACTTTTGAATCGAGTAACACCACTCTTCTTTGGATTGATGTTGATGTAGGCGCCTTTGGCTTTCTTCATTTGTTGATCATTGATCTTCAGCAAAAGTAATGATGTGTGATAATGTTTAGCCCTGAGCCTTCTAATGATAGCTTTTATTCTCAAACTCATTTACATATTTGTGAAGACGAAGACGGCACTGTACAAGTGGGCAACCGCCCAGCACCAGTTTCAAGCAACGTTAAACCTTCTGTACAAGTGGGCGAACGTCCAAGAGCAAAACCCAATGACGCTGAACCTTCTGTACAAGTGGGTGACCGCCCAGGTCCCAGTGGGCGACCGCCCATGATCAAAATCTGACGTGATTTAGTTCCTGTTTTACGTCTGTTTCCTTTTCTTAATTACTTTGATTTGGTTTTTCCTTTTCAGATTAGGTTTTTCCTTTTCAAATTAGGACTCTTTTTGTATCTCATATATATTCATAGGTTCATCAATAATAATCAAAAGTTTTGGGAAAATCATAAATTGTTTTCCTACATGGTATCAGAGCGGCATCATACACAAGTCTGAATCAATGGCGGAGAACGATGCTATCGCCAATAATCCCCCTAAAATCGAATATAATTCTCATTTTACCTTGGTCCTCAGGATAGGCCAGGAGATTTTATTACTCCTACTCATTTCAATGGTGAAAATTATGATGATTGGGCTAGTGATATGCAAACAGCTCTTGAAGCTCGCCGGAAATTTGGTTTTCTAGATGATACGATTACTCAACCTGTTCATCCCTGCACCACCTCTGATTGAAATACTATTCATGCCATGTTGATTTCTTGGATCAAGAATACTATTGAATCCAATGTTAAAAGCACTCTCTCAAAATTTAGAGATGCTAAACGTTTATGGGACTCTCTCAAAAATCGGTATGCTGTGGTTGATGGTCCACGCATTCAACAATTGAAGGCTTCTATTGCTCGTTGTGAGCAAACTAAGGGCATGTCGGTGGCCACATATTTTGGTAAATTAACTGGGTTGTGGGATGAACTCCATAGCCATGAACCTTTGATCAATTGCACTTGTTGTGACAATTGCACGGCTGCTCATCAACATGCGAATCACAGAGAGATAGGCAAGCTTCATTAATTTCTTATGGGTTTGAACTCCGAGTATCATGCCAATACTCGCACCAATATTTTATCTATGGATCCTCTTCCTGGTCTTGACAGGGCATATAAATTGGTGGCTCAGGATGAGCGGGTTCGTCTTGCAAAACCTGTTCTTGAAGATGTGGTTAGTTTTGCTGTTCGTACTGGTGGAGCTCGTGGTCGCGACAACCCTGATAAATCTCATCTCACATGTACTCACTGTAAGAAGACGGGTCAAGATAGTACCACATGTTTTGAATTGCATGGATATCCAGATTGGTGGCTTGAGCAACGCAAATCCAATGTTCGCGGCAGTGGTCATCCGCAAAATGGGTGAGGTAGGGGTTCTCCTCGCGGAAGCATCGGAACTACAACGACACCGGATCGTGGCCCTGTTACTGTTGGTGCAGCTGCTGTAGGATCTCCATCTATGGCTTCTTCTTCATCATTTACAGCTGAGTAATGGCAGGCTTTGGCAAGCCTCGTCGGTAATGCCCAAATCTCAAATGATCGTCTCCATGGTAAGTTTGATTCAACTTCATGGGTAACTGATACAGGTGCTTCAAATCATGTAACCGAAAATGCCTCGTGTCTCCTTAATTCTCGGACTATACCGTCTTGTCCTGTTGGTTTGCCTAATGGGGCTTCGGTTTTGGCTCATACGGAGGGATTCGTTCATCTGATGGCCACCATTACTCTCTCTCATGTTCTTTTTATTCCAAATTTAAGCTGCAATTTAATTTTAGTAACTCAACTGTCTGACGATATTGATTGCACTGTCCAATTTAACTCATCTATGTGTGCTATACAGGACATGTCGAGGAACCTGATTGGAATGGGTGTTAGACGGGATGGACTCTACTACTTTCACGGAACATCTTAAGCATATAATGTCTCTGTTACCGGATCGCCTTCTGTTTTGGACTGTGGCATAATCGCTTGGGGCACCCTTCCGAGAATGTAGTAAAGCTTCTTCCCTCCGTTTGTGGTACTTCTGGCAGTTTACCTAAACCTTGTGATACATGTTTTAGGGCTAAACAATCTAGAGATAGTTTTCCGGTTAGTGACCATAAGTCCACTAGAATTTTTGAGAAAGTTTATTGTGATTTGTGGGGTGCATACACTCATTCTTCTTCTTGTGGTGCACGGTATTTTTAACTTTAGTAGATGATTTTTCCCAAGATGTTTAGGTTTATTTGTTAGTCGATAAAACCGATATTTTTCGTATGTTTATGGCTTTCATTGCAATGGTTGAACGTCAGTTTTCTCAGAAAATTAAGGTAGTCCAATTTGATAATGGGACTGAATTTAATTGCATGCTTGATTATTTCTTTTCCACTGGCATTACTTTCCAAACCTCTTGTGTTGGTACCCCTTAACAAAATGGTCGAGTCGAGCGAAAGCATCGTCACATTCTGAATGTTGCTAGATCGCTTAGATTTCAGGCCCATTTTCCGATTTTCTTTAGGGGAGAAGCAGTTCTTACTGATGCTCATTTGATTAACCGAACTCCCACTCCCCTCTTAGGCAATAGGACTCCCTATGAGGTTTTGTTCGGAAAATTACCTTTCTTTGACTCTCTACGGGTTTTTGGTTTCTTGTGTTATGCTCATAATCAGAAAGCGAAGGAAGATAAGTTTGCCAGTCGTAGTCAAAAATGTAAATTTGTGGGCTACCCTCTAGGAAAAAAGGGGTGGAAGTTGTTTGATATAGAGACAAAGAAATTTTTTGTCTCCCGGGATGTGAAGTTCTTTGAGAACAATTTTCCTTACAGTGATTTTTTGTCAGTGCCTCATTCCCCGGATTCTGTGGAGACTCCTAACCAAGAGGCTGATTTTGCCTTTCTTGATTATCCGGACATGGCAGATGTTGTTTCTGAACCTTTGACAGTGGCTCCTGCAGACGTACCTGATCCCGTGTCTACAGTTTCTGCAGATATTACCTCTACAAAGTCCTCTCCTACTTCTACGATAGACACCTCTCCATCTGATCAAGATGCTTTAGGGAGGGGCATGCGTACGAAAGTACCCTCCGTTCTTCTGCGGGACTACATTGCTACTATTGTCACTTCTGCTAGTCCATCCCCCGAACACTCCACTCCAGTCGGCTCCTCAGGTACTCCTTATCCTATAGCACACTATATAAATTGTGTCAGTTTTTTTGTGAAATATCGTAACTTCCTTGCAGCTATTACCTTGGCTAAAGTGCCTAGGACTTTTCGTGAGACAATGTCACAAGATGGGTGGAAGGAATCTTTGCAGGATGAAATTCGTGCCTTGAAAGATAATGGCACATGGACTATGGTTCCTCTACCGCATGGTAAGCATGCTCTTGATAGCCAGTGGGTTTATTAGATTAAGTACAAGTCTGATGGTACTGTTGAACGGCTTAAATCGCGATTGGTGGTTCTTGGTAATCATTAGAAAGAAGGGATTTATTACACGGAAACTTTTGCTCCTGTGGCCAAGATGGTCACCGTTCGAGCCTTTCTTGCCATTGCTACCTCAAAGAATTGGGAACTGCATCAAATGAATGTGCATAACGCTTTCCTGCAAGGTGATCTTCAAGAAGAGCTCTACATGAAACCTCCTCCGGGCTTTCATTCCAATCAGCCTAATATGGTTTGTCGCCCTCGCAAATCCCTTTATGGCCTGAAACAGGCCCCGCGTTGTTGGTTCGCTAAGCTGGTGGCTTCCTTGAAACACTATGGATTCTTACAGTCTTATTCTGATTATTCCCTGTTCACATTCACTAAAGGTACAATTCATATGAATATTCTTGTGTATGTTGATGATCTTATTATAGCTGGGAACGATTCCGCTACCTTTCAGTCTTTCAAAAAGTATCTAAGTGAATGTTTCAAGATGAAGGACCTTGGTTCCTTGAAGTATTTCTTGGGAATTGAAGTCGCTCGTAGCTCCTCTGGTCTATTTTTATGCCAACTCAAGTATACATTGGACATTATATCCGAGTTTGGGCTATTGGGAGCAAAGCCATCAGGGTTTCCCATTGAACCGAATCATAAACTTGGCCTTGCCACTGGTGATCTTCTGGATGATCCAGAACTTTATAGACGATTGGTTGGTCGTCTCATTTACTTAGCAGTACTCGTCCAGATTTGGCATATTCGATTCATATTCTGTCGCAATTTATGAAGGAACCTCGCAAGGATCATTGGGATGCGGCATTGCGAGTTGTTCGTTATCTCAAAAGCACACCTGGTCAGGGCATTCTTCTTCGTGCTGATAGTGAGCTTAAGCTACAGGGATGGTGTGACTCGGATTGGGCCGCTTGCCCTATTACTCGACGTTCTCTTTCTGGATGGCTTGTGTTTC
Organism: Adenophora triphylla var. japonica; assembly: GCA_022495995.1. Taxonomy (NCBI): domain Eukaryota; kingdom Viridiplantae; phylum Streptophyta; class Magnoliopsida; order Asterales; family Campanulaceae; genus Adenophora; species Adenophora triphylla. Next base: position 263,697 of record JAFEMH010002749.1, read on the forward strand.
TTGGTCATTCTCCTATATCTTGGAAGACGAAGAAACAAACTAATGTGTCTCGTTCGTCTGCCGAGACCGAATACCGTTCTATGGCGGCTCTTACCTGCGAATTGAAATGGTTGAAGGGATTACTGTTGAGCCTTGGTGTCCATCATCCGAATGCAATCAATATCTTCTGCGATAGCCAGCCGGTTCTTGATATCGCTAAGAGCCCCATATTTCATGAACGGACAAAGCACATTGAGAAGATTGCCACTTTGTCCGTGACGCCATTTCAGATGGCCTTATTTCTCCTTCCTATGTTCCTACTATAACGCAGCTGGCAGACATTTTTACTAAAGCCCTTGGAAAGCAACAGTTTGATTTACTAGTTAGCAAGTTGGGCATTCTTAATCCCCATGCTCAACTTGAGGGAGGGTGTGAAGATGAAGACGACACTGTACAAGTGGGCGACCGCCCAGGTGTTCGGTCGAAACCTAACGGTTTATTTTATATCCGCAAGCGCACGGGCTATTGTAATATAGCGGGTGCAAGTACGAGTCGATCCCACAGAGACAGGGTTTACTTAAGGGATATTTTTGTCTTTAGAAAATATAAAAAGGATTGGGGGGTAGATAAAATTTGTTTTTAGAATAATAGAGAGAGCATAGACAGAAAATACTTTAATTGAATTCTTATAAAACAAAGCATTCTCGGGATTGGAAATCATACACATAATCTTATTCATCAAATTGTCATTGTCTTAGAAATAAAAGGTTTTCATAAAAAGCAAGGATGGTATGTTAGGCCTACGCTATTTCGGGCTAGGACAATAGCGTTTGTATTCTTCACTAATTATGTTCTAACTGTTTGAGAAATCCGTTTATGTTTGACCCCGCCCTGTCACAAACGGGCATTCCGGCTTATCTCTAGCTGACCATAATTAGTAAGAATCCATTAAGGACGGAAGTTCAACATACTTTCCATTAAAAGAACATCCCTAGGCCATTGAACTACTCTCGTGATCAATGAACCTAGTTTCCTTATATGGTTCCGTCAATTGAGATTCTCCGCTAGGTACTTCTCTCAATTGATGAATCATACAAATTGGATATCGCCAATAAGTAAGGCATTTAGAGAATAATATAAAGAAATTGTTTTAGATGAAGAAAGAAGACAAGACTAATCATTTTTTAGATGATGAATAAGCATGTTTTTGAGTTTCCAACCCCAAGAATATGGGGATTACTCACAAGCCATTTATAATATAAAAGCAATTAAAATAAGAGATTGAGTAAGAGAGACTTATGATGGACAAATGCTGGAAATAATGCTTCACTTTTATTGATCTTCTTCCAAAGTAACTTCAAGAACAAAGTAATGACTTGATCTTCAAATCTCCTTGGAAATTGTTATCACAAGTATTTTGTGTTTTCTATCTATCAAATATCGGTATTTCTCTCTAATGATTCGTGTTTAAGGCTGATCTCTAGGGTCCTATTTATAAAAAGGAGGGAACTCTTCAATCGGGTGCAACCAAAAGGTGCCTTTACGTCGGCGGTCACGTTTTGCACGGCCGTGTCAAGGAAGTTGCACGGCCGTGTGACCCTGGCGCCGGTTTTGAATTTAAGTCTTGACACCTTGCACGGCCGCTCCTAAATAAGCCGCACGGCCGCTCCGCCTGATGACACGGGCGCTCCTTCTTCAAGACACGGCCACTCCATATTTTAGGGCCAAAAATGGCTGAAAAATGCCAAGTGCACGGCCGCTCCATCTCTGGCTGCACGGCCGCTCTGTACGAATTTTAACTTTGTGTGCTTGATTTGGTTGGTGCTCTCCCATGTCTTTTGCCTTGAAGTGTCCAAGTATCCTTTTGATAAAAATGAACCTAAAACCTGTCTAAAAAGGCAAGAAATATACCAAAAGCGTAAAATCTAGAAAATAAGGAAAAGAAACTAAAAAGTATAAGAAATGAAATGAAAAATGATGTTTTATGCCATAAAAAGTATATAAAAATAAGGATAAATGACTATATAATAGTCACTTATCAAACTCCCCCACACTTAAACCTTTGCTTGTCCCCAAGCAAACTTATAATGAAATATGGGGAGGGAGAAAAATTATGATTGATCCCTCGAAATAAAGTAGCAAGCCCTTGAATGCCTTGTAGATAATGCCTTTTATCTATCCAATCATATTTTGAATATCTTTAAAAATTTTATTTTGGGAAGAAGTATTTTAGGGATATTTTAAAGAGATAAAATGCAAGACAATAACCTAGTATAGCATATATAGAATTTTGATCAAGTAAAGCATGCTAGAAGGAAGAATTTTCTTGGTAGAAAAAGCCATCACTTTTTAGAGTGATTTTTTAGAAAAGATGAATTTTATTTCTTTAAGATGTACAAGAAAAGGTATAGACATTTATTCACAATTTAGAAGTTCCGAAGAATTGCATTACATTCTTGAATCACAAGGGTGAAGAATGGGTGATGGTAGTGGAAAAATCTCGTCAAAGTCAAACAAATTTATCTTTATTTTTGTACGTGTTATATTTTTGCAAAAGACCTAAGTTATTCTTGATCCTTTCAAGTAGGAGACATTGTGGTCGCGAGCCCCATGTTCCTAATACTTAGATCAAGAATACTTTTGGATATTATTCCCGTTTTGGCAAGGAAGCATCGTCGCAGCGAACGCCGTGCCCCGAGTTACTTAGGAGATAATATGATTCTTTTTGCTTTTAAGGCTTGGTGACAATTGTCACTCTTTTTAGTAATAAGATAAAAGTGTTTTACTTTGACTTGATTTGAAAAATGGAAGGATGGAATTTTATGAAAGGGTGTGATTCAAGGGATGCAAACAAAAAGGTGCTTCTAAAAAGGGAATAAATATCTAATAAAGATAAAAAATGTACAATCTTAAAAGAATATTTTCAATATTTGCATAAATGACCAAGCATAAAAAAGAATTCCTTCTAATCAAATGCATTTTCCTTGATGAGACTCTATATTGTGCTATACTAACTTATAAGGCTCTAAAATTATTTCCTAAAATTATCCCTATATTTTTCCTTTTTTATAAATTTCTAAGTTTATAGAAAATATGAGAGAAAAGACAACGGCATTATTCTAGGACAATTGGCAAGCATAAGAAATAATGATATGGATCATCATAGGAATTTTTATATATTTTTTATATACTATTATACATGCATAAATGAAAATGCAACTAAAAAAAGAAAAAAAATTACACTAGAAAGCAAGTAAATTAAAACTAGAAAGCAAATAGATAAATACCCCCCCACACTTGAAGTGAACATTGTCCTCAATGTTTCAAGGACAAAGAGTAAAGAGATAAGCATGTGGTGGTAAACAAAATTATGATAAACAGTAATATAATCCATCGGTTTACTATTCCGATGATGCTTATTTAAGGTCATAAGCTCGACCCCTTTCTATCAGTGACAATGGACGGTGAGTGGTATTGTAATGGTCTCTTATCCTTAACAACTCGCCATTCCTTCCCCTTTGGCGTGATTGAGCTCTTATGATTGATGCACATACGACATCCCGGTGTGCCTTTTTTCTTAGGCCCCCTACCCTTTGATTTTTCAATTTTATTAGGCTTTTTAGGGTGCACATTTTTTTCACCTCTATGATCTAAGGGTTTTTTAATTATTATTTTTGAGTCCTTGGCTTGCAATTTTTCACCCTTTTTGCTATCATTCTCAGGAGTGTTGATTTCATGGCACGATTTCTTGAGATTTAAGTCTTTAAATTCGACTTTCTTATTTCCAATGTTTAGAGAAAGAGTGCCATTCCTTACATCTATTCTTGCACCGGCGGTGGCAAGAAAAGGTCTTCCTAGAATAATTGGAATTTGGTGATCTTCCTCCATCTCAAGGACTACAAAGTCGACCGGGATGATCAATTTCCCGATTTGGCAAGGGACATCTTCCATAATACTCATCGGGTATTTAATGGAACGGTCAGCAAGTTGGAGAGAAATAGTGGTGGGTTTCATTTCCCCCACACCTAGTTTCTTACCTATCGAAAACGGAATGAGGCTCACACTTGCCCCAAGATCTAACAAAGCATTATCAACATTATATTTACCTATTTTGCAAGGAATAGAGAAAGTGCCGGGATCTTTTAATTTAGGAGGAAGTTCTCTTTGTAAAATGGCACTTACTTCTTCTGTCAAAGCGACAGTCTTATGCTCCTCAAGTTTCCTCTTATTTGCAAGAATATCCTTTAAGAACTTAGCATAGGACGGCATTTGTTGAAGGGCATCGGTAAAAGATATGTTGATGTAAATAGACTTTAAGACTTCTAAAAATTTTGCAAATTGTTTATCAAGTTTGGCTCTTACCAACCTTTGGGGGTATGGTATTGGAGGGTCAAAATTTCTAGAAATCTTAGGGGATTCTGTCCCCTTTCCAAAGTCTTCATTAGTCTCAACCATCGGTGGGGTTGGACTAACGTTCTCTTTATTTGGTTTGATATTTTCCTTAGGAAGGGGATCTACAATTTCTTTTCCATTCCTAGTTTCTACCGCACTAACATGCTCATCGGGCCTTTGCGATTGACCGGGAAAACTCCCTTGTGGTCTATGCGAGGTGCCGGCTTGTTGAGCTTGTTGATTTTCAAGCATTCTATTGTGGGCGGCTAAATTATCAAACCTAGCATTCAATGACTTAATGGATTCCCTTAACTCATTATTGGTCTTCTCTTGTTCGTTTTTGCTTTCGATCATAAAATCCATAATAAGATCCAATTTAGACTTAGGGGGAGGGAAAGCACTAGAATTGCCATTGAAATTCTTTTGTGTGAATCCCGGTGGTTGTGTAGAAGATTGCGGGTTTAAAATATTGTTATTCTTATAGGAAAAATTTGGGTGATTTCTCCACTCGGGATTGTATGTGTTTGAATACATACCACCCTTTTCCCCATAAGAATTAACAAAGTTTACTTGATCACTAGAAGTAGTGTCAAGCAATTCACAACATTCTGTACTATGTGAGTTTGACCCACATAGTTCACAAACAACATTAATGTTGGCCACGGGATTTACATTAAAGTTTTCAAACTTTTTAAGAAGCATATCAACTTTAGAAGATAAGGTAGTAATGACATCAATATTGTACTTACCTGGAATCCCCTGCGGTTGTTCCTTCTCATTGAACCATTGATAGTGATTCGTGGCTATGCTTTCTATCAAGTCGTATGCTTCATCCACCGTCTTATTCATTAGTGCACCTCCTCGCGGCGCATCAATTGTCTCCTTGTTCTATATGTGAGACCATTGTAGAAAGTGTGCACGATTAACCACTTTTCAAGCCCGTGGTGAGGGCACGTCCTTAGGAGATCTTTGAATCGCTCCCAAGCGTCATACGTTGATTCGCTTCTGTTTGGCTAAAATTTGTAATCTTCGTCCGAATTTGAGCAGTCTTGCTCGGAGGGAAGAAACGTCCAAGGAATGCTGCTTCAATTTGGTCCCAAGTTGTAAAAGAGTTGGGTGGGACTGAAATTAACCACTGTTTCGCCTTATCCTTAAGAGAGAAAGGAAAAAGGCGCATCCGAATCGCTTCCGGGGTAACATTTTGAATACGTGTGGTATCACAATATTCAAGGAATGTTTGGATGTGGAGATGAGGATCTTCGAAAGCGGTGCCGCTATATTGGTTATTCATAACCATAAGCAAAAGTCGCGGGTGACCCGGGTTCGATCCCCGGCAACGGCGCCAAAAACTTGTTCGGTCGAAACCTAACGGTTTATTTTATATCCGCAAGCGCACGGGCTATTGTAATATAGCGGGTGCAAGTACGAGTCGATCCCACAGAGACAGGGTTTACTTAAGGGATATTTTTGTCTTTAGAAAATATAAAAAGGATTGGGGGGTAGATAAAATTTGTTTTTAGAATAATAGAGAGAGCATAGACAGAAAATACTTTAATTGAATTCTTATAAAACAAAGCATTCTCGGGATTGGAAATCATACACATAATCTTATTCATCAAATTGTCATTGTCTTAGAAATAAAAGGTTTTCATAAAAAGCAAGGATGGTATGTTAGGCCTACGCTATTTCGGGCTAGGACAATAGCGTTTGTATTCTTCACTAATTATGTTCTAACTGTTTGAGAAATCCGTTTATGTTTGACCCCGCCCTGTCACAAACGGGCATTCCGGCTTATCTCTAGCCGACCATAATTAGTAAGAATCCATTAAGGACGGAAGTTCAACATACTTTCCATTAAAAGAACATCCCTAGGCCATTGAACTACTCTCGTGATCAATGAACCTAGTTTCCTTATATGGTTCCGTCAATTGAGATTCTCCGCTAGGTACTTCTCTCAATTGATCGAATCATACAAATTGGATATCGCCAATAAGTAAGGCATTTAGAGAATAATATAAAGAAATTGTTTTAGATGAAGAAAGAAGACAAGACTAATCATTTTTTAGATGATGAATAAGCATGTTTTGAGTTTCCAACCCCAAGAATATGGGGGATTACTCACAAGCCATTTATAATATAAAAGCAATTAAAATAAGAGATTGAGTAAGAGAGACTTATGATGGACAAATGCTTTGGAAATAATGCTTCACTTTTATTGATCTTCTTCCAAAGTAACTTCAAGAACAAAGTAATGACTTGATCTTCAAATCTCCTTGGAAATTGTTATCACAAGTATTTTGTGTTTTCTATCTATCAAATATCAGTATTTCTCTCTAATGATTCGTGTTTAAGACTGATCTCTAGGGTCCTATTTATAAAAAGGAGGGAACTCTTCAATCGGGTGCAACCAAAAGGTGACTTTACGTCGCGATCACGTTTTGCACGGCCGTGTCAAGGAAGTTGCACGGCCGTGTGACCCTTGGCGCCGTTTTGAATTTAAGTCTTGACACCTTGCACGGCCGCTCCTAAATAAGCCGCACGGCCGCTCCGCCGCCGGTGACACACGGGCGCTCCTTCTTCAAGACACGGCCACTCCATATTTTAGGGCCAAAAATGGCCTGAAAAATGCCAAGTGCACGGCCGCTCCATCTCTGCTGCACGGCCGCTCTGTCTGAATTTTAACTTTGTGTGCTTGATTTGGTTGGTGCTCTCCCATGTCTTTTGCCTTGAAGTGTCCAAGTATCCTTTTGATAAAAATGAACCTAAAACCTGTCTAAAAAGGCAAGAAATATACCAAAAGCGTAAAATCTAGAAAATAAGGAAAAGAAACTAAAAAGTATAAGAAATGAAATGAAAAATGATGTTTTATGCCATAAAAAGTATATAAAAATAAGGATAAATGACTATATAATAGTCACTTATCACCAGGTTTGGTGGGCGACCGCCCAGCACCAGTTTCAAGCAACGTTAAACCTTCTGTACAAGTGGGCGACCGTCCAAGCCAAGTGGGCGACCGCCCAAGAGCAAAACCCAACGACACTGAACCTTCTGTACAAGTGGGCGACCACCCAGGTCCCAGTGGGCGACCGCCCATGATCAAAATCTGACGTGATTTAGTTCCCGTTTTACGTCTATTTCCTTTTCTTAATTACTTTGATTTGGTTTTTCCTTTTCAGATTAGGTTTTTCCTTTTCAGATTAGGACTCTTTTTGTATCTCATATATATTCAGAGTTTCATCAATAATAAACACAAGTTTTGAAAAAATCATAAATTTTTTTCCTACAATATTTCTATTTAAATTTGGACTCCCGCACTATCTTTCTACTCCTTCTTCACGGCGAATCAAAACTTTTGTTTGTTGACTAACATTATGCCTGACGAAGCAATTTATTTTTTTTCTGCCAATACCCCTTGCCCTGTTTTCATCCTCATCACCCACGATGGACCTGAGACTTTTGTTGCCGTTGACCTTTTGAAAACATATGAGTATGCGGTGGAATCGGGTGATGGTTAATTCAAGTGGGTTCGCCCGAATAGCGAGTGAGATCCGTTTAATTTTAATTTTGACCTTTTCTAAATACAATTACTAGTTTTCTTGGTTTTTCATAATTTTATAAGAAAACTAGTTTCTCTTGTTTTTCATTTGAACAACTTATTAATTTTTTCCAAATACTAAAAAACTAGGTTTTCTATCACTTTGAAATGCCATTTTGCTATTTTTACTTTCAAAAATACCAGTTCGGCAGTTAAAATCACCAGATGTATAAATAATCGTAAAATCTAGGGAGAAACGCGTTTCTCCATAAGTTATGGAGAAACGGGTTACGGGTATCCAGAACCTTTTGAAAGGATATCCAGAAACTTTTTGTATTGGCCATGACCTTGTCCCATGGTTACTTCGATATCGATCTCAAAGGTTCACGGATATCCGTAACCCTTTGAAAGGATATCCAGAAGCTTATGAAAGTGATATCCAGAAACCTTCAAAATGATATCCGTAAACTTTCAAAATGTTTCTGGATACTCATTTGATGGTTTCTGGATATACATTCGTTGTTTTTCGATATCCGTGAAACCTTTCAAAATAAATATCCAGAAACTTTCAAAATGTTTCGGATATTCATTTAATGGTTTCTGGATATACATTTGAAGGTTTCGGATATCCAGAAACCTTCAATAAGCAATTTCTGGTCTTGGCCTTGGATTTGGCTTCAAATCTATTTTTTCTGGATATCCGCCCAAAGGCTTCTGGATATCCGTTCCAAAGCTTCTGGATATCCAGAAACCTTTGAGACTGATATCCAGAAATTTTCTTCTGATTATCAAACGTATAGCTTCTGGCTATTAAAAACGCATTTCTCCATAATTATGGAGAAACGCGTTTCTCAGCAGACCTACTCATAAATAATAATCTCTGCGATCTGTCTGTTTTAATAATGAAAATAGTTAATTTTATGATACATTTGTCAATTTTTAAAATACATAAAAGAAATTTACTATTGTTTGGAAAGAAATGCTTTCACAATGTTTTGTGTACTTCCTCCTTCATCTCAAAGTAATTTTTCTAAAAATAATATTGTTAATAAGAAGATATTTTAAATAATAATTTTATATTAATTCAATTATTCTAATAAAAATTTAAAATTGTTATTGAAAATATTTATAATGGTACAAGTTTTAAATTTTTACCAGGATAATTAAATTGATTTAAACCTATTGTTCAAAATAATTTTATACTAAAAAAAAAAAGATCATTTTGAGATTAAAAAAAAATTGTCGTTAGTTATTTTCTAATAATCAAATTTCGTTTGTGTATATGGGGTGGGGGTGCATTGTGAGAAATTATGCATTGGCAAGTACTTCCAAATTGGCAATTAGATGGATATAATAATTATTTCGGGTCCATTTACGTCATGGCTACCATCCAAAAGATCGTGAGATCTAAATCATCAAATTGAACGAGACTCACCGGCAGATGTCTCCGTCTCTCTTTATTATTCATGTTATATATAATAAATATGTATATATTATATACTTTTAGAAAAATATCTTATGTTTGCTAAATAAATAAATATCTTGCGAAGTCTGCCATCTTACAAGTAAACACGTACCATGACATATCAAATTAATTACTTTCAATTTAAAAATATTTTAACATATTCCACTATGTGAAAAATAATAAATATAGTTTTTAAATAATAATAATAATAATACATGTGTTTGAAATTAACGGATTATAAGCCAATTACATCACCAACAAATTTGGCTTGCACATGCTACACTAAATCGCGTATAGTTTTTCCTACGTGCCACTAGGAAGCACTCGGCAGCCATGCTACAACAAATATTAGTCCCACCAAATTTCGTTTCTTTATGTCATTATCTCATCATTGCTACAATTTCAAATTCATTACTTCATATATTACAACGAATTTCATTGTTGTTTGTTATATAATGTCAATTGGGATGAGATGATGCCTCATATTGCGCACTCTCACCATCAAAAAAAATTCTAACAAAAATTCAAAACTAATTTTTCAGCACGAATACACTAACAAGGGTAATATCATTCTGCGAAAATATCACTTTTTTCTCATTTTATGTCCATAATAATTGTCATATTTAATTCGCCAATTTTTAAAAATATATATTTTACTTATTTGTAAAATTTTGTACAATGATAAAATTGTTTTTTTTTACTTAAAACCATCAACACTGACGTTAGGATAAACAAAAAATGCATTACATAATATGGAACAGAGTAATTATAATTTAATTTTTAAAAATATATAAATTAAAAAACATAGATCATATATGATTCTTTACTTAATAAATGACACATATATTTTTATAAAGGATGAATTATTTATCATGGCTACCCAAACACTTCCAAATATCACCCACCCAAAAAGAAATCATGAATCTTTCCTAATAGACACCCCTAGGCATATATCAACCACAAGATAATCATACGTGGTAAACCTATGGGGCCAATACTTCTTTCTTCTTAGGACAACTGTCCAACATTGCTTATAAATAACTAACATATATATCTACTTCTTCTACAAGCCACAGATATTTTTCAACCATGGAAGATTCAAACAACAATGAGGAAAAGGAGATGACCAAGTACCGAGGCGTCCGAAGGCGGCCATGGGGGAAATATGCAGCCGAAATCCGTGATTCTAACAATAATGGAGTTAGGGTTTGGCTTGGAACTTTCAATACTGCCATTGAAGCTGCTAGGGCTTATGATAAAGCGGCTCATGCCATGAAAGGTCATATGGCTATTCTTAACTTTCCACACGAACACCATTCTTCTTCGGCTTCTTCTTCTTCCTCTAATTCGAGGTCGAGGGGGAAACAAGTATTTGAATTCGAGTGTGTTGATGACCAAGTGTTGGATGACCTTCTTGATGAGAAAAATTATAGAAAGTCTTGAAATAGTATATACTAGTCTTCTACTATTTCACTTTACTTAAAAAAAAAATTATCATTAGTGGAGATTATTTCATGATATTCCATATAAAATATTATGATCCCTCCGGTCTAAAATAATTGTCACTTTTGAATAAAATGTTTGATCCAAAATAATTGTCGATTTTGTGATCAAAAGCATTCAAATACCTATTATATCGAGGAACTTTTTTCAACTATTTATTTGTTTTGTTGTGTGAATTAATGTGTGACAGACGAATAATAAATGAGAGTAATCTTGAAGATTTCATCATTAATTAACTAGTGATTATAATTGTATTTGTTAAAACACGTAAAAAGTTAAAAAAATGACAATTACTTTGAACAGATTAGTAAATGATGCTCTAGACCTCTTTTTAACTCTTTTCTTTTCAGTAGTGCCGGAATGCCGGCCCGAGGGAGGGTAGGTGGAAAACTGTCCAGGGCACCTATTTTTTATTAAACTTACAGTAACATGTGTATTAGTAAATTTGAAAATTAAAAAAAAAAGGTATAATCTACAAACTAAGATAATTAATTTCAGATATCAAACCTACATTCAAATCTTGGTTTTTCTTATTAACAATTTCATGCTAATTATCAGCCCCTCGATAATTATCACAATAAGATTTTTATTGTAAGCCTTCTTTTCATCTCTTAACAATTCAATTTATTGTGTACGTTTGTTTTGGTTTTCGATAGTGAGTTATCACTTCTCATTGGCTTTTTGTTTTCTTAATTTTTTTTTTATTAATTTTAGAAACTAGCTTGTTTTCAATTTGATTGAAATATTACATTTTGATTGTATTTGTAATAGTATTCTCTTACCCGTGCCACTGGCACGGTGACTGTACACAAATTAAAGAAATAATGAAATCGTCTTCCTCCCATCCTAAAAATAAAAAATAAAAATTTACCCAATACCCTGATGATTACTTTGTTCTATAATCAACATTTGATGGAGGGTGGTTTGTTTGTGTAACTGTCGAAGAGAATATGAGAAAGTCGATTATCCGGGACTGTTATCCATTTAGGGTTAGTAAAAAATATTTTCTTAATCCCATTTTACTATTATTCTTTTTTCGTAACCCCAACCTAACTCATTAATCATATAAATAATTAATAATAATTATAATCCATAACCCATCCCATATCCTATTTTTACCCAAGGTTAGAAACAAAAAACTTAAGTAATCATGACAAACGATTTTTTAATTGATTTAGGTACAAACATTTTTCTAAAATCAGTTTTTTTTAAAGATTCTAAAATCATTCAAAAACATAATTATAAATAATAGTAATTATTATGTTAAGATACACTCCTTAAATAAATTATCCTAATAAAATAAAAGAAAAATAAATAAATCAAATTGGAGTACACATAAATAAAAAAGAAAAAAAATACCCAATTCAATTATTTTTTGAAAGAAAGAGTATATATAAATCCTAAACCTTATTTTAAGGAGTATACTAAATAATTAAAAAAAACAAAAAAAAATGATCATTTATTTATAATCGGTTACCAACAAAATACAAATCACCCCTATACAACACAAAATAATATACTCCAATATGTCCCAAAATAAATGCTATTTTTTTTAAAAAAAATATTACAAATGTATCTTTCTTACAAATTTTGATTCTAAATAATTTTTTATCAATTATCACTCATTATATATTTGCAAAACAAAAAATTTTAAAAGTGAATAGAAAGATTATTTATGAATCTTTGCTAAAAATATTTATAAAAAAAGCTATTTTAAAATATAATTTAAATAAAAAAAATTCATTACCATTATTCTTTTTTCGTAACCCCAACTCAGCCCATAAATCATATAAATAATTAATAAGAATTATAATCCATAACCCATTCCCTATTCTATTTTTACCCAAGGTTCGAAACAAAAAACTTAAGAAATCATGACGAATGATTTTTTTAATTGATTTAGTTACAAACATTTTTCTAAAATCATTTTTTTAAAGATTCTAAAATCGTTCAAAAATTTAAATAAATGATCCTAAGAAAATAAAAGTGAAAAATGAATAAATCAAATTGGAATACACATAAATAAAAAACAAAAAAAAAATACCCAATTCAATTTTTTTGAAAGAAAGAGTATATAAACCCTAAACTTTTTTTAAGGAGTATACTAAATAATTAAAAAAAAAACAAATAAATGATCATTTATTTATAATCGATTTTTCTGTTTTAAAAAAAAAAAGAATCTTAAAAAAACTTAAGTCATCTGCAAAAAGAAATAATAGTTAAAAAGGAAAATAGAAAGGAGAAAATGAAAAAGGAAGGTTAAAAAAGAAAATAGGAGAGTGTTTAATTTCAGCCGTTTGGTCACTTTTGTAACTTTAAAGCTGAACCACCGCTTATATGGTAGATAAGAGGAAATTTTTTGACCTTGTATTGTATTATAGATTGATTTGATTGTGTGATATATAGCACAAAAAATAAATCTACTATAGTGAGCAAATCTCATATACAATTTGATTATTTTAGTTTTTGGCACAGAAGATTAGAAGGAATTTGGATGACCAAATTCGGTCCGGTTTCGGTTTCGGGGCTTGAACCGCCGGTTTCGGTTCGGTCAAATGGCAACCCTTAACCGGCCCGCACTAACCCCGGTTCCGCTTCGTCCGGTTTCGGTTTTCTCCCCGGTTCGCTCCGGTTCCGGGCATTTTCGGTCCGGTTCCGGTCCGGTTCTTTGGAAAACGTGGAAATTTCGTCCGGTTCACGGTTCACGGTTTCGGTCCGGTTTGGCATTTTTGTAACCCTTAACCGGCCCGTACTAACCCCGGTTTCGGTCCGTCCGGTTCCGATTTTCTCCCCGATTCGCTCCGGTTTCGGGCTTTTTCGGTCCAATTCCGGTCCGATTTTCCGGTTCCGATCCGATTTGGCCATCCCTAGAAGGAAATGGTCGATTAATCGTGGATCATGAACTATCAATTGAGAATGGGGTTATCTAGTGGCTAAATCTATGTATAAAACAGAAATCAAACAGCAATCACACAAAAACAACGATATACGTGGTTTATCTACTTGGCTACGTATATGGGCAGAGAGTGACAAAATATTATTATCAAATTGAAATCAACATAAAAAATAATCTGTAATCTAATACACGAATTCTTAATCACAAGAATTCCTGAATGTGCAAACCGTATATTTATAGAAACAGATGAGCAATTGAACTTTAGAACCCTATAATTATTGATATGAATAACACAAAATTATATAAGATTGTTAGGGGAATAGGGGGTATTTATAATTCCCTAATCCTAACCCTGCAGAGTTTCTTCAAATCCTGCGCTAAACTGGTCGGCGCAGGGCCACAACGACACAGCGCGCAACCGCACCTTAGACTGTGCGATCGCGCGTTTTGTCTAGAGATTTGGCGCGATCGCCCCCACCATGTCGCATAACCGTGCCCTTTTATCCGGTAGTATTGCGCGGCGGCACCCCGTGCTTGCACATGCATGTCATGCTCAATCAGATTGCTATCACAGGAATTACTTTTTTTGTTTTTTTAATTCCCTAATTTAGGCGTCCCCAAATTAGATGACATTAAATCCAACAAATTCCTTAATTGAAATCAATGAAACCTCATAGGATTATAGTTGAGTTAGACTAGTACATAAATAAATAAAGAGAGAAGACATAACAAACTAAATTAGTTTAGTTGTAGTATTACTTTTATTTCAAAATATATGATTAATTTTAGGTTTAAGCTAATTTAGAGATGAAATCTAAAATTGGTTTTTTATTATTAACTAAATATTTAATCTGAATTTAATTTTCTATAACAATCTATGTTTCTTTTAACAACTTATTTTGATGTTCATTTAACTGAAATTATTATATTTTGAATACAAACTAAAATTAAGTATAATAAGTGCTAAAACTAAAATATGGTATTAGAAACATTATTTTGTTGCATAGTTCATTTTATTTTTACATTACGAAATTATAAGGACATGCTAGAGTGCACAACATAATATATACTCTGTTTAATCTAAGTCCTTACAATACTTTCTTCGTTCCACTTAAAATAGAATTTTAATAAATTTGATCAATCTAACTAGTCAAAATCTAAAAATTATTATTACGACTATTATTAATCGTGATACAATAACAATTTTAAAATTTTTATTAGCATCATTATTTTTCTTCAAAGTCTTGATCAAAGTGCAAACAAGTTAAACAAAATAATATTTCGAAATCTAAAAACTAACTAAGAATAATCTATGTCCCTACAATATAATCTAAAAAATAACTAAGAAAATCTTATTCAAATGTGCCTTCACGTCACGTGTGAATGGAGCCATATGCATGTGACTACTTAGTGATAAGTTAGTTGAAGCCTTAAAGGAATTCAGAAGAAATTAATTTTGTGTCTATTAAATGAATGTCTGATATATTACTGCGAAAAAGTCAAAAAAAGTTAGTGACCTAATCGCGAAATAATAGAACAGAAAAGAGTCAATATCTGGTAAAGAAAAAAATTGAATTAATAAGAAATATACTTGACAATCATGCAGTCAACCAAGAATATGAAAAGTTTAGGTGCTACAAGAGAGAGAGAGAGAGAGAGAGAGAGAGAGAGAGAGAGAGAGAAGAAAAAAACCCTAGCCCTAGGAGAAGAGAAATAATCAGAACAATGGTCGGAATATCCTGACTCTCTTTTCCAACCAAGAGTATATCTATCCTACCAACAATTTGTTAAAATGTCATTTACGGTTTTAGAATTTTTCTACTTTCTTATTTATTAGTTGTCAGTTTCTAAATCAAGATAGGGTTTTATTTTTTACTGTTTTTGCTTTTGAATGAATGTAAATGGTATATCTCTAAATCTACAATTTCTCCTAATCTTCTTCGTCTGTGTCTGTCATACGTACTTCAGCTATTCTCACAAGCGATTCCATAGCAAAGAAATTCAATTTACTCGGATATTATTAGAATATCATAAGTTTTGTCAAATATACCACTAAACATGATATTCCCTATGTCCCATAAAAAAAAAATCAATTTTAAATATAAAATATTAGAGTAGGTCTTATGAAAAACTATTTTTTTTTTCTAACACATAGGAAAAACTAGCTTTAAAAATGTGTGGTGTTTTTCGTAATTAACTGAAACTTCTTTAAAACGCGCGGTGTCATTTGTAATTAACCGACATTTTTTTAAAACAGTGATATTATTTTTCAGTGCTAGTTCTAGTGTTAAAAGTGTCAATTTTTGATTTTTTTTTTTTTTGGTGCATTGTTAGTGTTAAATAGTACTAGCAGTGTTAGTTTTAAAAAATGACATGTGCAATAATATAAAAATGTCAGTTTTAGTTATAAAGAATGTTAGAGGTGTTAATAAGTTCTTTTTATTTGGGAAAATATCACTGCGTGATTTTAAAAAAAGTTTCACTTATTTACAAAATAGGAATTGGCCAATAAGTCTCTCATACAAATGAAAACGATCAATAAAAACCGATATTTTCAAAACTCGCCAAATAAGTAATTGAATTTCAGAAAATTGTGGGGGAAACTAGTTTCCCCAAATAATATAAAAAGGCTTGTTTTTTATTTTAAAAGAAAATTGTACGAGCCTTTGTTTTGATTTTAAAACAAGACTTTTTATAATGTTAGGGAGAAACTAGTTTCCCTCAAAACCTACTCATTGAATTTTCGCTGAATCAGATTACCCCTGGGTGTGAACACTCGCCTAGCCCCTAAACCATTCCAATGTTAAGCTCTTTTGGTAGGAGCGCTTTTCTCCTTCTTTCCTTACTTTCTATCTTCTCTTTCTCTTTCTTCCTTTTTTTCCCTCAAATTTTAAAATATAATATCTCAAAATCTAGTAATTGAAAAAATCATCTGAAATCATTGTTTTAATCAAATTGACAAGACGAATCAAACAAGTACACTCATCAAATGATTCAAATTTTAAAAATAGTTCTTTTATTTTACATTTGTAAAAAACTGAGAAAATATTTTTCATTTTTTCACATAAGTATAAAAATTGAAATATTTATTTCTCATTTATTTATATTATAAAAACTGATAAATTCATCTTTAAATTTTTGACAATTGATACTGTTCTCTAAGATGTTTAAATTTAAAGATGAATTTGTTGTCAAATACTCTTTAAATAACTGATAAATCAATTTTTTATATATTTAATTTAAAGATGAGTGTTTTGTCATACACCCTTTAAATTAATGAAAAATCAAATTTCCATGTTTAAACTAATGTTGGGTACGTTGTCACATACGCTTTAAATAACTAAAAATTAAATTGTCTCATAGATGACTCAATTTATTGATTGTTTAATGGTAACGATGATCTGTTGTCACATAAAATTAGAAATAACATAGGTAATTGATTTAACGGTTGTATAGTTTCACATTTGTGTTTTGTAATATACCCTTTATAAACAGTTGATAAATCTATTTCCCTGTTATTTAAAGCTAAATATTTAGTTAATAAATGTATTGTCACATACTCATTAAACAGTAAAGAACCCAATTTATCACTTATTTCTCAATTGTGAATAATTAAAAAAAATTATTTCGCAGTTGTTTAAAGTTAGATAAATGTGTTACCACTTTTTCTATGAACAGTTGATAACTGAATTTCCCATTTGTGTGATTTCACAGTTTTTCACTAATTAACTGTGAGATTAATCAAATTTTACAGTTGTGCAATTGCAAGCTTCTGAAGTTGACCTTGAGTTTGTTGGCCACTGTCGTGGTTCTAGGTACAGAGTTAGTCTTCTCCGTAGTCACTTTGCATGTATCTTGGATTGGAGAACTAGGATTGGTGTTTAAGCACTTTGGTTTAAGTTTGTTGGTTCCTGAAACTGAAGAAGAGTTGTGTGAATCATCATCAGAGGATGTAGTTCCCTCTTCAGGAACTTGAGAAATGGTTTCAGTAACTTGCAACTGCTCAACATTTTCCATAATATCATACTCCCTCTCTCCCAAAATGATTTTCTATTTTTTTTTTTTGCCGTTACTACGAATTAATTTTGAACAGTAATTACAAGTTAATTTAACCGTAATAACGTAATATTAAACTTGCAATTGGTACACTATCAACAATACTATCAATAACAAGTTTCACATTTTTATTACGATAATTAAATTAAACTAATATAATTGCTCAAAATTCATTTTAAATAATGAGAAAAAAAGTGGAATTAATGACCTCTTCGAAACACCCACTCTCTGCATAAAGCATCAAAAGAGCATTGTACACGACTTGATCAGGTTCGTCATTCAACTTCACAATCTGCCCATGAATCCCTCGACCCACTGACAAATCTTTCAACGCCGTACACCCTTTCAAAGCAGCCGAAAATGAAAAATTCGCCGGACGAACTCCGCGAGATAACATGTCACAATACATTAACAAACCTTCTTTGAACAAACCATTTCTCGAGAACCCAATAATCATAGACTCCCAAACAGATTCTTTCACCTCCTCCCCATCTTCAAACCCATCTTCAAAAACCCGAAGAGCTTCATCAATTTGGCCACAAACCGAGTAATGTGTAATGAACTTGCTCTTCAATTTGGAACTCAAAACTTAACTACAATCTACAATTATTCAAATATCTGTATTCGGCAATGTAAAATTGGTTCAGAAGTCTAACTGTTCCATAGAACTGTAAATTCAATACAATATATAATTATATGATTTGTCATACCTCGCATCCTGCCTTTAAAGTAAGTTTCAAGAAACCAAGTAAAATTACCGCAGACCAGAACCAACGCATAGAGCGGCGCACAGAGAGAGAGAGAGAGAGAGAGAGAGAGGGGTATAAGCAGGTAAGGATAGTTTCGCCATTTACAATTATTATAAAGGAAGTTGGGGACTATACGGAAGTTTTGATTTCAACTCAGGGATCATAATAAAGTGAAAACGAAATGTAATGCTTTTACCGGTAAATTCCACCATATATTAGGAATTTATTGGTAAAAACCCCTAAAAATGTCTCCCCGTGCTTTTAAAAATGTGTCGGTTAATTACGAAAATGACAATTTGCGATTTTAAAAGCTAGTTTTTCAAATTGCTACAAAAAATTATGTTTTCCAAGTTTTTAACAAAATATTATTATTTAATAATTAAATTTAATTCAAAGGGGTGAGGAAATCTTAATACTCCATCCTCCCAATAAAAGCTTCACCAATTTTCTAAAAGGGCATCCCTTTAGAAGTTTCATTTTTCCTAAAATGGCTAAGAATCTTTACTATTTCACCCACTCATTCTCTCTCCTATTTCACTTTTATACTCACAACACTTTTCAAATTTACTATTCCCTCCACCCACTCTCTCTCCTATTTTACTATTACACTCACAATATTTTTTCCACCATTAATTTGCGTGCCGAACCAAAATGGTGAAGCTATTATCGGGACGAAGGGAGTATATTGTTATTGTTTCTTACTAAAAAAGGGGGGGGGAACAAATTTTAGTTTAAAATAATAGTAATTTTTGAATTATACTCCCTCCGTCCCACCCGACTTGGTAAAATTTGTCATTATATGTCGCACTCGATTTAGTATATCCCAAAATGACAAGTTTATATTATTTTTATATTTAATGGAACCATTTGTCATACTAAGAACAACAATTCTCTTACTATTTCTCCGCTTATTATCTATTTTATTTACTTTTTATACTCACAATATCTGCTATACTCATTATCTCTAATTTTATTATATTAATATTTGTTAATTCCGTATCGAATGGAGGGAGTATAGTTCTAAATTAAAGCATTTTAAAATAAAAGGTGGGGCGGAGGAATTACCCCCTTAGGATTTGCCCTGGCTCGTGGCATGCCGACATCCAACTAGAAAATCAAGGGTCAAGCTATTAGTTATATACGTATTAATGAAATTTATAAAAGTGTTTGGTAAAATACTAAAATTTGATTTGAATAATTCATAAAAAATGTTAATTTTATAAATGAGACTACTTTGTAATTGATTATTGCTAAGTTACTGATTGGTTTGTAGTGATAATTACAAATAAATTATCATTTGATCTGAAAAATAAAAATTAATCAAAATTTTGCAAAAACCAGTTTTTTTCTAAAAATATAAAATATATTGTTTTGACAAGTTTTTTCTAATATTTTAAAAAATGTATATTGAAAAGCAGAGTAACATTATTTTAAATAATCATAACTTATTAAAACACAGTTGGCACTTTTCAATATTAGCGCTGACATTATTTAACACTAGCACTGTCACTTTTTAATGCTAGCATTGACACTGTTTTTAGTACCATCAGTTGAGCTTTTTTAAAACGTGCGGTGACATTTTTGTAAATAATTGAAATTTATCAAAATATACTGACACTTTCTCACACTAACACTTACACTTTTCAATACTATTACTGACACTTTTTAATACCATCACTGACACTGTTTTTATCACTACCAACGAGACTTTTTAATACTACAACTAACACTTTTTAAGGCATACACTAACACTCGTAACATACATATATTAACACTTTTTTTTGTATAGATATACTTACACTATTAAACACTCACACTGACACTCGCATTAATGGTAGTCGCGCATGTGCGCGATATTAAGTACGTGTGCGTGTACGTGCGTGTGTATGCGCATATACGTGCGTGTGTGCGTCGACATACATTGTTACTCTTTAACACACACATACTCACTCTATTAAACACTCACACTTGCACTCTTAAAACGCATTTTTTCAAATTGCCAGTGCTAGTATTATAAAATGTAAATACTAATGCTATAAAGTGTCGGTCTTTCAAATATACTCTTTCTAATACTAGCATTTTAAACAACTAGCACAGTCACTTATTAGAAACCCGTTTTTTCTATTGTTCAAAAAAATTGATTTTTCGTAATACCGATTCTTAAAATTAATCATATGTATCAGGTCTATGTGCCACATATAATCTAAAGATTATTCATTATTGATAACATTTTCATAACATCAACACTAATCGTTTATAACCGTTAAATTACAATTGTTCACTCCATAAATTTTTGATAATTATCTTCGTATCGAGAACAATATCTTACCTTCATCAAATTTGTAGAATTGAATGGCGCATATTTGATCCTCAAAACAAGGAATAAAATTGGGAGTAGGATGAACATGGGAATCTTTAGCTTTTAGTACTATTGGTGAATGGGGCCGGGGATGCTCTCAGCCACATACTCCCTCCGTCCCATGATTATGTAGAATTTTTGGCCCGGCACGGAGATTAAGGTAAAAAGTGATAAAGGTAATGTGTTGTGAGTGTAAAAGTAAAATAGGAGAGAGAATGAGTGGAGAGAATAGTAAATTTAAAAAGTGTTGTGAGTAGAGAGAAGTGGGTCCTACTTCCATTTTGGGAAATTATTGATTATTGTGGGACGCCCAAAAGGGAAATTTTTCGGTATTATTGTGGGACGGAGGGAGTATTTTATAGATGAATTGACATCTTCAAAATATAGTACACTGTTTATTTATTTAATCACGTAAGAATCAATCCAAAATTGATTTGTGTGGTTCATTATTCTTACTACTTTTGGGTTGTCCCATGTCTATTTTCTGAGCTTGACTTTTCTTGTCTTTTGTGGCCCATGATTGTTACTTAACTTGACTTTTCTTGTCTTTTTGCATTTAGTTGGATCAGAAATGTTGGTTCCGCTTTATTTACCTCTTTTGTTCTAAACTTTAAAAACAAGATATTGCCCTATCAATTGATCCTAATCCTATTTTCTTTTTGGTACAAGATCTTAATCCGATTTTCTTTTTGATCAAGATACCAATCCTATTAGTTCAACTAAACTATATCTTCATTTAATTAAATATTTATTTATAAATAAATCCGTTGTTAAGTAAATAACTTTTTTTTTTTTAATATATATACCCTCTCCGTTAAATTACAAAATACTCCATCTGTCCCACTTTAGTATGAACTTATTTCTCTTTTGATCCGTCCCAAATTAATGTGGACTGTTCAAAATGGCAAAGAATATTTACTATTCCATCCACTCATTCTCTCTCCTACTTTATTTTACACTCACAACACCAATCAACTTACTATTTCTCCCACTTATTCTCTCTCCTATTTAATTTTTCATACTCACAAATACCTCCTTTCACTATTTATCTCTCTTACTTTTCCTTAATTTGTGTGCCCAAATATTTGATCCACACTAATGTGCGACGGAGGGAGTATACAAAATGGAATTTGCACATAAATTAAGAAAATTGTGTACTGGAGTAAGTGTTGATAGTATGAAAAATGAGATAGGAGGGAGAAAATGAGGTAGGAAACAGTGACTGGATAGATGATGTGTATATAACAAGTGGGTTTTATAAATAAATAAATAAATACTCCCTCCGTCCCACGTTAGTTGAGACTTCTTTCCCTTTTGGGCCGTCCCACGTTAGTTGAGACTGTCCAAAATGGCAAAAGAATCTTCACTATTTACCCCACTCATTCTCTCTCCTATTTCACTTTTACACTCACAACATTCTCTCTCCTAACTATTCCTCCCACTCACTCTCTCTCCTATTTAATTCTTCATACTCACAACATTTTCTTTCACTTTTTCTCTCACTTACTTTTCCTTAATTGGTGTGCCCAAAAAGTTAGTCTCAACTAACGTGGGACGGAGGGAGTATATATTAAAAAAAATTCTTTTTGATCTTATGCCTTTTGTTTAGTAACACCAAAATGAAGATTTTGTTTATTTTGTAACGAGACGGGTGGTATATATATATATATCAAAATAATTAACAAGATAAATTTTATTATGGGTCAAAGAAAGTACTAACAAAAAATATTTAATTATTATAAAATATAATCTAATTATAATAATAGTGACGTATATGTTGAAGACTTTATTTTATTATACACTCATTAAGATTATTTAAAGAATTTTTTGAATGTTAAGTTCAAACATTAAATAAATTCAGATATAAGTGGTTTGTCATTACCAAACAAATTGAACTCTTAAAATTTAGCAGCTTAATGATTTCAGCTCTATATTTTTCAGTTCTACATTTTCACAGAATGAGTGGGAGGAATAGTTAGGAGAGAAAATGTTGTAAGTGAAAAAGTAAAATAGGAGAGAGAATGAGTGGGATAAATAGTGAAGATTCCTTTTCATTTTGGGTAAGTATCAATTGATGTGAGACAGACCAAAAAGGAAATAAGTATCAATTGAAGTGGGACGGAGGGAGTATATATATATATATATATATATATATGTGTGTGTGTGTGTGTGTGTGTGTGTGTGTGTATATATATATATATATATATATATATATATATATATATATATATATATATATATATATATATATTTCAGCTCTATATTTTTCAGTTCTACATTTTCACAGAATGAGTGGGAGGAATAGTTAGGAGAGAGAATGTTGTGAGTGAAAAAGTAAAATAGGAGAGAGAATGTGTGGGATAAATAGTGAAGATTCCTTTCCATTTTGGGTAAGTTTCAATTGATGTGAGACAGACCAAAAAGGAAATAAGTATCAATTGAAGTGGGACGGAGGAGTATATATATATATATATATATATATATATATATATATATATATATATATATATATATATATATATATATATATATATATATATATATATATATTATTTTGGTAGAAAAAACAATATAGTTGAATCTTAACTTTGACTAGTGTGTGGATTAAACAATAAGAAGGGGACTGTGGAATTCGATTATATGGAACAAAAGCAAGAAAAGAAACAATAACACCACGATTTGTTAACGAGGAAAACCTTAGAGGTGATGACCTCTTTGGAAAAAACCCCGGGAGTTAGGTCTCCAACCTTAAAAGTTTCACTATAATGATCACGAATACAACTTTGGAAGATAATGGAGAGGATTACAAATAGCTTGTGTGTAAAGTGTGTGCGTATATGGAAGTGAGTGTGTTCCGTCTCCATTTCCCCTTAAATATAAGTAAGTATGAATAAGTCAAATACGGTTCCTACAATCTCGGGATAGAAGCTTATCCTCCTCAACCTCCGTGAGACCAATTCGTCCTTGCCGTTGAAGATGTGTTGAACGTGAGTGGAAAATATCCCGTATTTCTCTCTTAATTACTGGAAAATAAGAATACGGATATTAGAAAATATTAAATAAATAAATATTAAAACGATACTTACAGTGGAATGACATCTTGATGTGTAGGATCAACTGAAAATGTTACCATGCTGAAAAATACCCACAACAATTTGTCCCCAAAAACATTTGGCTATGTAGGCAACTGAAGAGGCAAAATGTTTTTTCTCTCTAATTAAATGCTCAACCGCCAGCTTTGCTTGATAGGACGGTTTAGGGATACGAGGCGGTTAGAAAGGAAGAGTCTTTATAGGAACTAGTAACCGTAATTCTGGATATCCATCAAATCTTCTCCCAATCTTTATCTAAATCTGACGTCTCCTACTATATTACGGTGAGAGTAACCCCAAAGAGCGCAATTGTTATCCCTTCTCCTTCAATACATAGTTGCGACATTTTCCAAAAAAGTGAGCCAGAATCAATATGTTTATTGAATTTGCGATTCTATAAAATCTTTGCTAACATATATCCTTATATGCATTGACTCGATCACAGCGCTTCACTACGAGTGATATTGTAGCCAAATACAAAGGCAAGATGAAAGCGGAAGAGAACATACCAGTAGGCGGATAAGATTACTCCGAAAAGAAAAAGGGTAGAAACGGATCTCGGTGTGGAGAAACAAATTTGGAAGAAGAGACGTGTTGGAGAATCGAGGTAAGAATTAATTTGAGTCATTAGTACATTGATCCTCTTTCATTTTAGTAAAATGCCTCTTTTTGTTTGTTGATGACAGATTGTCTCGATGGCTAAGTTAATGTCCAAAGAAATCAGGATATGGAGGGAAAAATGCGATACCTTTGATATGAGTAGGGTTGAATATGAGAAGGATTTGAAAGAAGCTGCAAGGATAATAAGGGAAAAGGGAGACAAGAATGAAGAGATATTAAAATGGCGGTCCTGGCTTGCGAGTGTCGACATCAGTCATGAAAGGGAAATGGAAGCATTTCGGGATGACACAGTGCGTAAGACCGCAAAGCAGTTTTTAAACTAGGATCGAATGATTGAAGAATATCAAAGCGGAGAGCATGTAAATTGGAACCTGAACGATGAGAAAACAGCTTTGCAGCGGATCCATGACGAAAAGGCGAACGAAGCTTCCAAGGATCTTGAGCAGATTGATGATGATCATGACAACGACATAGGATGACTCTTAGGATGGGAAAAGAGTAGGATGCTTAATAAGAAAGAGCAGAAGTTTGGAGAAGTTACTCTTAATGCAACACCTGCGGCGGAGGCTACCTGAAAAAAGTAAAATAATTTTGTCCTTGGTTTTTTGAATGGTTTTACTGGGGTGGAATCCCAAAGACAATTTTAATTTTAGTTTGGTTATGTAATAGGTCCATAAGGACCAAAGACAATTTCTTTTACGTGTTGGGTTGGTCCAACACTTTTGCACTTTAATGTTGGTAGCTTGGATATTTTTATGGTTTACTTCAATCTAGTTAAAGTTTAGTAGTTTTCAAGCATGTCAAGGCTTGTTTCTTTTGGATGAAATTTCTCTTTGTATTGGTTATTCGTTATGTTCGTAAGGTGACATGATAATATGTCAAAACGGTAGGTACTTAAGATGACATGTATATGTCATAACCCGTAGATACTTTAGATGACACGTATATGTCATAACCATAAGAATAATACGTTAGATCAATCATTTAACTGAGTGGGAATGGGTAAGCTATATGAGTTTACCCATATAGGCCCACCCCACACCTCAATTAAAGAGATATCTTGCGCTCCCCGAGGGCGAAGGTGTGGTAACCTAACATCTTAAGAAAGAGGTAATTAACTCTTTAAAGCTTAGAAGGGATTGTGTACCTTTACTTGAGAAGAGATGGCCAGTCTCTAACGGAGGAGAATTCGTTGTTCCATGTGTACTCTTGACATGTCTCCCGCGTATGTATGTCAACACCTCATAAGACAAAAACATGTTAATAATGGACGTCAACTAATGTTGACGCCTCTCACAAGGTGTGTTAGTGACATCTTGATTTGCAATAAAGTAATGAAAGAGTACATAGAAAAATAAAAGGTTACAAATAAATAAAAGTTTGTCCATACCGGGAAGAGATGAATTCAAGGGGGTTTCGTTAGGATGTAATACCTTTTAAGGTGAATGGCGTTCCAACGTCGTGGTATCATTTGGCCATCCAAGGTTGCCAGGCGATATGCTCCTTTCCCGGCTCCGTGCATCTATTAGGTAGGGTCCTTCCCATTTTGGGGCGAGCTTGCTCGCATTGAGCTCCTTTGTATTTTGGAATGCCTTTTGTAGGACTAAGTCTCCTACTTGAAACCTTCTAATCCTTACGTTTTTGTTGTAAGATCTGGCTACCCTTTGTTGATATGCTTTGCCATGCGAACTTTGGCCATGTCCCTCAGTTCATCTACGGTATCTAAGTCATGTGTCAAGATGCCTTTATTATGTTCGGATGTCAACAAACCGTATCGGGCCGTAGGTACAAGGAATTCTGCCGGAATAACCGATTCTGTTCCAAATACAAGTGAGTAGGGGTTTGTCCAAGAGCGTTCTTAGATGTCGTCCTATCGCCCCATAGAACCATTGGTAACTCTTCCGCCCATCGCCCTTTCTTTCCGGTTCGGCCTCTTTTTCAAGTTGCTTATGATTATTTTATTGCTAGATTATGCATGTCCATTGGCTTGAGGGTGAACGGGTGAAGATGTCACCATCTTGACTCCCCAAGATGTCAAGAAATCTTGGGTTCTCTTACTAATGAATTGAGAGCCGTTGTCACAAATTATCTCTGATGGTATTCCAAATCGGCTGAATATGTTTCTTTTGATAAAAGATATAACCTCTTTGTCACGAACTTGTACGTATGCCTCAGCTTCTACCCATTTAGAAAAGTAGTCTGTCATAGCCAGTAAAAATACTCTTCCACCTGGTGCCCTGGGTAATTTTCCTACAATGTCCATTCCCCAAACCATAAACGGCCATGGAGACAGAATAGGATGTAGCAATTCAGCTGGTTGGTGTAGGATGTCCCCATGTCGTTGACAGGAATCACATTTCTTTGCGTAGTCGACGGCGTCTTTTCTCATTGTGGGCCAATAATAGCCCATTTTAAGAGCCTTGGTATGCATACTTCTGCCCCCGGTATGATTTCCACATTGTCCTTCATGCAGCTCCTTGAGAACCTGATGGGCTCTATCTGCTTCTAGACATCTTAAGTAGTGACCTGCAGCAGATTTTCTAAACAAGAGGTTATCAATAAGTAAATATTTAGATACTCTTACCCTCAAGGCTCTAGCATTTTTATCCTCGGCTGGGATCGTATCATCTAAGAGATACTTCATAATAGGAGCTGTCCAAGAGGTTGCTGCTGGAGGAGAAGGTACGTCGACATCTAGAGCGAACATCTCAAGATGGTCAATTGCTGGGATGTCAATATGCACAATTGGAATACTTGTTTGTGAAATGCTTTTGAAGGCTGAACCCAAGTTTGCCGTGAGCGTACGCTTGAGAATTTTCTTCTCGTGGGATTTGGTCTAAAGAAAATGATTTGAATTTCGCCGAAAGAATTTTTACGATTTCCAAATATGTCGTCATCTTAGCATTTTTCAATGTGTAGGATCCGTTGTAATGGTTAACAATCAGCAGAGAATCTATAAACACCCGGATATGCTTGACATCTAGGTCCCGGGTCAATGTTAAACCCGCAATTAATGCCTCATATTCTCGCTTCATTATTAGTGGCCTTAAAATTGCAACTGATGGATTGTGGTATTATGTCCCCTTGTGGCGATTTTAGTACAACTCCAAGACCCGTACCTCTCATGTTAGAGGCACCATCTATGTAGAGAGTCCAAATTTTCAGGATGTCATCATCTTGAAGTTGCTGTACTTTCAATTCTACCTCTTGTTGCATGGTTGGACTAAAATCAGCCACAAAATCAGCTAGGGCTTGAGATTTTATTGCGCTTCTGGGCTCATATTTGATGTCGTACGTGCTTAATTGTACGTACCATTTCGCCATTCGACCCGACATCTCTGGTTTTCTCATAACATTCTTAATAGGATAGTTAGTGCGTACAATTATAGTATGTGTTTCAAAATAGTGTCTTAATTTAATAGAAGCAGATTATCAAAGCTAAAATTAACTTCTAAATGAGAATACCTGGTCTCCGCATCTAAGAGTGTCTTACTTATATAGTAGATGGGTTGCCGATTACCATCTCGTTTGTCACCAAGACTGCGCTTACAGCGCCTTCCGATACTCGCTAAGTAGATGTAAAGATGTTCCTCCTCCCGAGGTTTGGCCAATAACGGAGGTGTCGACAGTGTAAGTTTTGAGTTCTTGAAAGGCTTCTTCATGTTGGTTCTCCCACCGGAACTTCTTGTTCTTCCTTAGGATATCATAGAAAGGTTTACATCGATCCGAGGATTTTGAAATGAATCCGGTGAGTGCGGCAATCTTTCCTGTCAATCTTTGGACGTCCTTGACGGATTGAGGTGACGGCAGTTGATAATAGCACGTATCTGCTCCTGGGGCAGCTTCAATGCCTCTTTTAGTAACCATATAGCCCTTAAACTTCCCCGCCCTCATTGCAAAGTTGCATTTAGTCAAGTTAAGCTTCATATTGAAACAATCCAAGATGTCAAAGGCCCGGGATAAGTTTCTTATGTGATCTTCGGTTTTCTTGGATTTTACTACCATGTCATCGATGTATACTTCCATTGTGTCCCCAATCCGATCTTTGAACATTTTTTTGACGAGCCTCCGATATGTTGCACCGCATTTTTTAGACCAAAAGGCATAGCAATATAACAATAAATACCTGCGGGTGTTATGAAGGCGGTGTCCTCTTGGTCGATGGTTCCATCCTGGATTTGTTGAAATCCCGAAGATGCGTCCATGAATATGAGGAGCTCATGTCCGGAAGTGGCATCAACCAACGAGTCTATGTGTGGCAAAGGGAAAGGATCTTTTGGACAAAGCTTTATTCAGTCCGTGAAGTCGACACGTACCTCGCCATTTCCCGTTTCTCTTCTCTACCACAACCACGTTTGCTAACCATCTTGGATAATCGACCTCTCGTATCCGCATGTTGGCTTTGAGTAGGCGCTCTACCTCTTCCTTGATGATCCGGTTTCGGTTTCTCGCAAACTTCCTATGTTTCTGTGTACCGGTTTAAAGCTAGGATCTATGTTAAGTTTGTGAGTGATGACATCTTTGCCGATGCCCGTCATGTCATCATGTTTCCAAGCAAAACTCTTTATTCTCGCTTCTTAATAGGTCCACAAGCTTCTCTTCTATTTCTGGTGGGATGTCGGTGCCTATAAGTACTTTCATGTCCGGGTTGGAAGGGTCTAGCAATACTTCTTTCACATCATCCTCCCTGGCTTCCAGGACTTCACGTACTTTCTTCGGTAATTGCTATGCTTGTTTTGGAGATGTCGACGCCTTCATTGAAGTTTTGTAACATTCCTTGGCCACCTGTTGATCATCTGTAAATCTTAGTGACACCCCAAGGTGTTGGGAACTTCACACACTGATGGTAAGTGGAGGGTACGGCCTTCATTCCATGAATCCACGGTCTTCCAAGAATGACATTGTAAGATGTTGCACAATCAATTACGCAGAATCGTTCCATGGTATTGAGACCCTTCGAGTATATTGGAAGCTTTATCTCCTCCCCCACCGTTTCTTTGACTTCACCGCTGAAGCCTACCAGCACTGAGGATTTCTTAATGATCTCCGATTCGGGATGTTCGTTTCCTTAAGGGTGCCCAACATGATAAGATTAACAGAGCTACCCCCATCAACTAGGATGCGCCGGATTGTACAGCTGGCGACCGCAAGGAAATAACTAGACCGTCGTGGATGGGGTTCCAGCAAGTTATCTCGATCGCTTTCATCAAAGGTGATTGGATTCCGGCAAGATGTCGGCATCCTGGGCCGTCTTTCGGTTTCTCCTCTTTTGACTCCTTAGCATGTCGTTTTGCAGAATAGGATGTTCCACATATTTCGAACCTCCACTAATGAAATTAATCACCTTTGTTGGTGCCGGGAGTAGACCGGTCTTTCGGCTTCATGAGGAGCTTCCGCATTTTCAGCCTTCTTCTTTCTGGATCCCAACAACTCCTTAAGATGTCCTTTCGAGAGCAAGTAACTGATCTCCTTTCTTAATGCGATGCAATCTTCGGTGACATGTCCAAAGTCTTCATGGTAAGCGCACCATTTTGATTTGTCACGCCATCCCGTGGCTTTATCCGTCTTCTTTCGCCATCTGGCTTTGTCCCCAAGGTTGCCCATTGCACGTAGTATACCCGAAATGTCAACAGAGAAACAATAATCAGAAATGTTAGGCACATTATCATTATCTTCATCCTCACCGTCTATTGAATTAATTTTGCTAGTGTCAATTTCTGATAAGGATTGGAACGGTTGTTCCCGCGATGGGACGATTCGGTCTTTCCGTCGGGGTTGTCATATGTCGACATCTTGGATGAGGATTTCGATCTTCGCAGCCTCGTCTTCCTCCAGCCTTATGAATCTCACCGCCCGCTTCCCGACTTCTTCCAACCGCTTACAAGGAGTCATCACCAAATCTCGGTAATACCGTGAATCCTTCTTCAAACCCCATTTTGAATGCTTATGCTGTCAAGCCGACATGTCAAGATTGGGAATTTCTAGCACTTCCTTATTGAACCGGTGGATATAGTCCTTTAGAGTTTCATTAGGCCGCCGGGTCACATTGTAGAGATCACTTGTCAACCTTTCAAATTGTCGACCGCATGAGAATTGGTTATAGAACATGTTGATAAGCCGGGCGTAAGAACCAATTGAACCTAGAGGTGGCCTAATCAACCATTTGAGGGCCGGCCTGCATAAGGTTGATCCAAATCCCCGCATAAACAAAGCCTCCCGGAATTGAAGAGGAATATGGATGATGTCCATCTTTTCTTGATAGTGGGCAACGTGTTCTTCTCGGATCCGTGGTACCGTCGTACAACTTCATAGATGGTACACCGAATCGCTTCGGATGTCGACATTTGCAATTGCCGGGACAAACCGGGATTGGACTGTAGCAGCTTGAGTCACCGGGTTGGATTGGAGGAGTTACGCCCGGCACGTTCATTATCGCCTCCGAGATCCTGCATCTGTTTGGCTAGTGGGTTTCCTGCAAAAGGGTCAGCCATAGGAATACGATTGAAATTATTATTATTGAAAAGATTATTTAGCAAACCAGAGTCGTCTGTAGTAGTTGTGACAGTTGTGTTGTCGATGAATGGGATGAATTGAGTGTATCCTGTAGAAGGTGGCGTCATCAGGGTGTCCCCGGGCAAAGATGTTGACATCATTAAGGATGTCAGCTGACGAGTTTGAGGCGGACTACCCATTGAAATAAATTCACTCTGAAGTAGGTCCTTCGGTGTTGTCGAAGTTGAGGTTCCTCGCACGTAATGGCGATATGTTGTCAAGCCGAGATGTGATGAACTGTTGATCTTTCTGCATCTTAATCATGGAATCGTCCAGCACCTTCGAATTGCTGTCTTGTTGGTCCAGCCTCTGATTCAACTTGGTCAGGATACTCCGGATGTCGGCATCTACATTGGAAGAGGTTGTTCCCTTTTGTGGAGTCTTCGTAGGTTGAGTTTGCTGAGGTCCGGTCTGAGGAGGTGGCGGCAACAAGCTGGTTCTACCTCCTGATGTTGGAGCAACAGCAGGACTCTTGCCGGCAGCGGATACATTGGAGGGTGCAGACATAATGAATTTGCTTAGAAAATGATCCAAATAACCGATAAACCACGAGGCCCCTCGGTGGGTGCCAAATTGTTTTGGTAGAAAAAACAATATAGTTGAATCTTAACTTTGACTAGTGTGTGGATTAAACAATAAGAAGGGGACTGTGGAATTCGATTATATGGAACAAAAGCAAGAAAAGAAACAATAACACCACGATTTGTTAACGAGGAAAACCTTATAGGTGATGACCTCTTTGGAAAAAACCCCGGGAGTTAGGTCTCCAACCTTAAAAGTTTCACTATAATGATCACGAATACAACTTTGGAAGATAATGGAGAGGATTACAAATAGCTTGTGTGTAAAGTGTGTGCGTATATGGAAGTGAGTGTGTTCCGTCTCCATTTCCCCTTAAATATAAGTAAGTATGAATAAGTCAAATACGGCTCCTACAATCTCGGGATAGAAGCTTATCCTCCTCAACCTCCGTGAGACCAATTCGTCCTTGCCGTTGAAGATGTGTTGAACGTGAGTGGAAAATATCCCGTATTTCTCTCTTAATTACTGGAAAATAAGAATACGGATATTAGAAAATATTAAATAAATAAATATTAAAACGATACTTACAGTGGAATGACATCTTGATATGCAGGATCAACTGAAGATGTTACTATGCTGAAAAATACCCACAACATATATATATATATACACACTCCCTCCTTCTCCGAGAGTAGAGACAAAAAATTAGGGCACAATAAATAAGAAAAAGTAAGAGAGAGAATTAGTAAGATCAGGTGTTTGTGAGTATAAAAAATAAAATTGCAGAGAGAATGAGTGGAAGAAATAGTAATTTAAATGGTGTTGTGAGTATAAAAAAAATATGAAAGAGAATGAGTGGGATAAATTGTGTAAAAACTTTGCTCTTTTGGGCATTCTCCACTCATATGTGATGGACGAAAAAAGAAATAAGTATACACTCACGTGCTACGGAGGGAGTATATTAAATATTTTGTCAAAACAAAACAAAGCCTTTCGGCAGCCAATTTGTAAAAATTACAAATAAAATATAAATTATCAGAAGCACACGTATGTAATAACAATATTTGTTTTAAGATAAGTCTAACGCTTGTAAAAGATATAATATAAAAGTCATACTAGAAAAATCTTTTTTACAAATGTTATATTCTTTTTCAGTTTCTAAACAAGGAGTAGAAACAAGAATATTGGAACAGCAAATAATTTTAAAATTCTTGTACCCTGTTTCAAATCATGATGTGAACAACCCACAGAAGACAAATATTTCAAAAATTAACATTTTACATAAACAAATTGCTTTTCTTAAAGAAGACTTACAACACACAAAAATGGAAGAAAAATTAGAATTAAAAGAATATCAACAAAAAAATTGCAAAATCTCTAGAAAAATTTGAAAACAATTTATGTTCTGACTTACCATCAGCATTTTGGGAACGAAAGAAACACGTAATAACCATGTCTTATGAAAAAGATTATAGTGAAAAGATAATACCTACTAAAGCAAGACCTAAACAAATGAATCAATTGCTTCTAGAATATTGCAAAAAAGAGATACATGAGTTATTAAACAAAAGATTAACCAGGAAAAACAAATCTCCTTGGTCATGATCTGCCTTTTATGTCTCAAAAAATGCTGAGATTGAACGAGGAGCACCAAGGCTAGTTATTAATTATAAATCATTAAATACGACATTAAAATGGATTAGATATTCGATTCCTAATAAATAAGATTTATTAAAAAGATCCACAATGCTTCAATCTTCTCAGAATTTGATATGAAGTCCAATTTTTGGCAAATTCAAATGGTAGAAAAAGACAAATACAAAACTGCTTGTACAGTCCCATTTGGCCAATAGGAATGGAATGTCATGCCATTTGAACTAAAAAATGCCCCAAGTGAATTTCAGAAAATAATGAATGAAATTTTTAACCAATACACGTTCATTATTGTTTACATAGACAATGTTTTAGTCTTTAGTACAAATTTAGAACCTTCATTAAATTGATCAGGGTGTAATATTGACAACATACCATTGTTTAACCTATTTTTACAAAAATAAGTTGGTTCTAAAGGTGGTCTCTCACTTTCATGATGGTCGTGACTTGGCAAAAGATCTAACCCTACTTTGTACCATTTTTTCTTATTTTCTTAGTTATTGTTGTGACTTTATATAAATAATCATCATTTAAGAAGTCAAAAAATGGTATATGAACTTCTTGTAATTTGCAAAATTCATAATATTTTTCTTTAATTAGTTTTTGTTCTTTTTCGTCATACATTTGGAAAAATAATTTTCTATTTTCTTCATTCTTGAAATTATTTTTTAAAATGCTTTTGTCTAGCGTAAATTCCTTTTTTTATCATATTTATGTTTGCTGAGAATTCGATTTCTTCATAAGGATGAACATAAATTCCTTCCCTATTTATGCCAGTATTGTTTGGTTAATATTGGTTATCTACTTCAGCTTCTGTTTCAAAAATTGGTTGTTCATTTTGTGAACTATCTTCATGTGTACTTTTTTGTTGGAATTCCTATCCTCCTGATGCGAATTTCCTAGATGGTATTTTAAAATTAGAATTTGTATTTCTATATAAAGATTGTGTTCTTTTAAATTTTAAATCTATGAATCCATCTTCGTATTGTATAACTTATTCTAGTTCAGTAGTTTGTTTATGTTTTGTACTTGGTACTGTTTTGGACGGATAAATCTATTTTTCAGGTAGAGTGACATCACTCCATTTAATTGTTTTTGGAATTGTTATTGGCTTTTGTGTTATCAATTTTCTAAAAGACTGATTCTCCTGTCGTTTTAACTTTGTTAAAGGCATTTGAACAAAGTCTAGTATTTATCACCTTAAAATGTAGTCTATAGAATATTTCATAAATATGAGATCCTTTTTGCATATGATAATTATGTGTTAAAATATCTAAAGTTAATGTTTGGATCTGTTAAGGATATTGTGAAATTATGGTAAGTGTTAAAATGTATTGGTCCATTTGTTAAACTTGTTTCGATTACTCCTATTAAAGAATCTATGTAAATTAGTTGTCTTGGATCTCTTAACGCTATTTGTATACTTGTGTTTAGTCATTTCATTGTAAATGGTTTAATAGCGACTTGAACCAGTCATGTGTGTAAAAATCTGTATCCTTGTGAGATATATTTTTTAATTGAAGATTTTGAAAATAAGCTTATGGTTTGATTGTTAAAGTATAGAGAAACAACAGTTTCTTTTGTTTTAATTGCTAATCTTGACTTAAAGTCAAATATACCTTTATCTTCATAAATTTCTGAATTTGAGATTAGGGGAGGTTTCCAATTTCTTAAAGACCGAGTATTCCCTGAAATTTCTTTTGACAATATATTTTGATTATTTTCATTGTTATCATTCTCAATTTGTATATTATAATCGTTCATTTGATTATGTTTTCTAGGAGGCCTTCTATTCGTAAGGTTACCTAACTAACTCATTATTTATTATTTGTCTTGCTTCTCGAATACACTTCCTTGCCTATTGGATGCACGACTTACAATCCTATCGCGTGACTTAGACCTAGGTGACACACCGACTTAGGACAAATAGATAAATTGAGCTAATTAACTTTGTTAAATAAAAGGCTTTGATACCAAAAATCTCTTTTCTTTAATTTCATTTTGTAAGTCAAGTGAATATAAATTCTTTCCCTATTTATACCCGTATTGTTTGATTGATATGGGTTTATCTACTTCAGCTTCTGTTTCAAAAATTGGTTGTTCATTTTGTGAACCATCTTCATGTTTACTTTTTTGTTGGAATTCATATATTTCTAATGCGGATTTCCTAGATGGTATTTTAAAATTAGAATTTGTATTTCTATTTAAAGATTGTATTATTTTAAATTTTAAATATACAGATCCATCTTCGTATTGTATAACTTGTTCTAGTTCAGTACTTTGGTTATGTTTTGTACTTGGTACTATTTTGGACGGATAAGTCCATTTTTCAGGTAGAGTGACATCACTCCATTTAATTGTTTTTGGATTGTTATATTGGCGTTTGTGTTATCAATTTCCCAAAAGACTGTTTCTCCTGTCTTTTTAACTTTGTTAAAGGCATTTGGACAAAGTCCAGTATTCATCACCTTAAAATGTAGTCTATAGAATATTTCGTAAATATGAGATCCTTTTTGAATATGATAATTATATGTTAAAATATCTAGAGTTAATATTTTCATAATATGTGAATCTGTTAATGATATTGTGAAATTAGGGTAAGTGTTAAAATGTATTGGTCCATTTGTTAAACTTGTTTCGATTACTCCTATTAAAGAATCTAGGTAATTTAGATGTCTTGCATCTCTTAACACTATTTGTATACTTGTGTTTAGTCCTTCCATTGTTAATGGTTTAATAGCGACTTGAACCAGTCATATGTGTGAAAATCTATATCCTTGTGAGATGTATTTTTTAATTGAAGATTTTGAAAATAAGCTCATGGTTTGATTGTTAGAGTATAGAGGAACGACTGTTTCTTTTGTTTTAATTGCTAATCTTGACTTAAAGTCAAAAATACCTTTATTTTTATAAATTTCTGAATTTGAGATTAAGGGAGGTTTCCAATTTGTTAAAGACTAAGTATTCCATGAAATTTCTTTTGACAATATATTTTGTTATTTTCATTATTATCATTCTCTATTTCTATATTATAATCGTTCATTAGATTATGGTTTCTAAGAGGCCTTCTATTCGTAAAGTAACATAACCAACTCATTATTTATTATTTGTTTTGCTTCTCGGATACACTTCCTTACCTATTGGATGCACGACTTACAATCCTACCCCGTGACTTAGATCTAGGAGACACACCGACTCATGACAAATAGATAAATTGAGCTAATTAGCTAACTTTGTTAAATAAAAGGCTTTGATACCAAAAGTCTCATTTCTTTAATTTCATTTTGTAAGTCAACCGAATATAAATTTCTTCCCTATTTATACCAGTATTGTTTGGTTGATATGGGTTATCTACTCGAGCTTCTGTTTCAAAAATTGGTTGTTAATTTTGTGAACTATCTTCATGTTCACTTTTTTGTTGGAATTCATATCTTCCTGATGCGCATTTTCTAGATGGTATTTTAAAATTAGAATTTGTATTTCTATTTAAAGATTGTATTCTTTTAAATTTTAAATCTACAGATCCATCTTCGTATTGCATAACTTGTTCTAGTTCAGTAGTTTGGTTATGTTTTGTACTTGGTACTGTTTTGGACGGATAAGTCCATTTTTCAGGTAGAGTGACATCACTCCATTTAATTATTTTTGGATTGTTATATTGGCTTTTGGGTTATCGATTTCCCAAAAGACTGTTTCTCATGTCCTTTTATTTTTGTTAAAGGCATTTGGACAAAGTTCAATATTCATCACCTTAAAATGTAGTCTATAGAATATTTCGTAAATATGAGATCCTTTTTGCATATGATAATTATGTGTTAAAATATCTAGAGTTTATATTTTCATAATATGTGGATCTGTTATGATATTGTGAAATTAGGTAAGTGTTAAAATATTTTGCTCCATTTGTTAAACTTGTTTCGATTACTCCTATTAAAGAATCTATGTAATTTAGATGCCTTGCATCTCTTAACGGTATTTGTATACTTGTGTTTAGTTCTTCCATTGTTAATTGCTTAATAGCGACTGAACCAGTCATATGTGTGAAAATCTGTATCCTTGTGAGATGTATTTTTTAATTGAAGATTTTGAAAATAAGCTCATAGTTTGATTGTTAGAGTATAGAGGAACGAGTGTTTCTTTTGTTTTAATTGCTAATCTTGACTTAAAGTCAAATATACCTTTATCTTTGTAAATTTCTGAATTTGAGATTAAGGGAGGTTTTCAATTTGTTAAAGACTGAGTATTCCATGAAATATCTTTTGACAATATATTTTGTTATTTTCATTGTTATCATTCTCAATTTGTATATTATAATCGTTCATTAGATTATGGTTTCTAAGAGGCCTTCTATTCGTAAAGTTACCTAACCAACTCATTATTTATTACTTGTTTTGCTTCTCGGATACACTTCCTTACCTATTGGATGCACGACTTACAATCCTACCGCGTGACTTAGACCTAGGTGACACACTGACTCGGGACAAATAGATAAATTGAGCTAATTAGCTAAATTTGTTAAATAAAAGGCTTTGATACCAAAAGTCTCATTTATTTAATTTCATTTTGTAAGTCAACTGAATATAAATTCCTTCCCTATTTATATCAGTATTGTTTGGTTGATATGGGTTATCTACTTCAACTTCTGTTTCAAAAATTGGTTGTTCATTTTGTGAATTATCTTCATGTTTACTTTTTGTTGGAATTCATATCTTCTTGATGCGGATATCCTAGATGGTATTTTAAAATTAGAATTTGTATTTCTATTTAAAGATTGTATTCTTTTAAATTTTAAATATACAGATCCATCTTCGTATTGTATAACTTGTTCTAGTTCAGTAGTTTGGTTATGTTTTGTACTTGGTACTGTTTTGGACGGATGAGTCCATTTTTCAGGTAGAGTGACATCACTCCATTTAATTGTTTTCAGATTGTTATATTGGCTTTAGTGTTATCGATTTCCCAAAAGATTGTTTCTCCTGTCGTTTTAACTTTGTTAAAGGCATTTGGACAAAGTCCAGTATTCATCACCTTAAAATGTAGTCTATAGAATATTTCTTAAATATGAGCTCCTTTTTGCATATAATAATTATGTGTTAAAATATCTAGAGTTAATATTTTCATAATTTGTGGGTCTGTTAATGATATTGTGAAATTATGGTAAGTGTTAAAATATATTGGTCTATTTGTTAAACTTGTTTCGATTACTCCTATTAAAGAATCTATGTAATTTAGATGTCTTGCATCTCTTAACGCTATTTGTATACTTGTGTTTAGTCCTTCCATTGTTAATGGTTTAATAGCGACTTGAACCAGTTATATGTGTGAAAATCTGTATCCTTGTGAGATGTATTTTTTACTTGAAGATATTGAAAATAAGCTCATGGTTTGATTGTTAGAGTATAGGGGAACGACTGTTTCTTTTATTTTAAT
>JAFEMH010002749.1:307500-315061 GCA_022495995.1 Adenophora triphylla var. japonica
CCTCGTATACATGAGTCTTTCGATACCCCTCTTTCTTTAAAAGTTGTGTGTGTGTATGTGCTTTTAAAAATGCATTTTAGAGATGATGTCTACATTGTTTGCTATGTATATTGAAATTAATTGAAATAGTTTTGGAAGGAGGCCTTACCAATGTTGGTTCGTGTCTATCTTCCGCTGGAGAATGTGTTTGATTGAGTGTGAATAGTGCTCCGGGACAGACCGGGATCGACCTGGATTGCCTCGGGATAGACCGGTGTCTGCGGACAGAGCTTTGGTATGATTCAGGATGGACCGATTGAAATTACCTTGATCCGGCGTGCGGACCGTGCATCTCGCTGCTGTAGAGGCCGTGAAGCATTTTTCTCGGAGAGTCACCACGCCGTTTTGATTGCGCCCTAAACAATTAGAAAAGGCAGTTTTGCTTTGTTTTTATGTTGTTGTTGTGTGATGAGATTTTTGAGTTCGGAGGTTAGGTTATGCCTTGGGAAGAGAATAGTAGAGCTCACCCGAGTCGCCTCGTATACACGAGTCTTTCGATACCCCTCTTTCTTTAAAAGTTGTGTGTGTGTGTGTGTGCTTTTAAAAATGCATTTTGAAGATGATGTTTACATTGTATGCTATGTATTTAAGTAATGAAATTAATTGAAATAAATTTGGAAGGAGGCCTTACCAATGTTGGTTAGTGTCTATCTTCCACTGGGGAATGTGTTTGATTGAGTGTGAATAGTGTTCCGGGACGGACCGGGTGGACCAGGATTGCCTCGAGATGGACCGGTGTCTGCGAACAGAGCTTCGGTATGATTTGGGATGGACCGGTGTCTGCGGACAGAGCTTCGGCGTGCCTCGGGATTGCTAGGTGTATTCGGGCAGAGGTTCGGCGTGCCTCGAGATTGCTAGGTGTACTCGGGCAGAGGTTCGGCGTGCCTCGGGATTGCTAGGTATATTCAGGCAGAGGTTCGGTATGCCTCAGGATTTTTAGGCGTACTCAGGCAGAGGTTCGGCGTGCCTCAGGATTGCTAGGTGTACTCGGGCAGAGGTTCGGCGTGCCTCGGGATTGCTAGGTGTATTCGGACAGAGGTTTGTCGTGCCTCGGGATTGCTAGGTATATTCGGGCAGAGGTTTGGTGTGCCTCGGGATTGATAGGTGTACTCGTGCAGAGGTTTGACGTGCCTCGGGATTGCTCAGGATGTGCCGGCAGGGCTTCGGGATGCTTCGGAATGGCTCGGAATGCTTCAAAATAGCTCGGGATGGCTCGGGATGGATCGACAGGGCTTCGAGATGCTTCGAGAGAGCCTCGAGATGGCTCGAGAGCATCTCGGGATGGCTTGGCAGGTCTTCAGAGCGCCTCGGCGCAGCAGGAGGAGGGGCCTCGAAAGGGCCGGAGGGGCTCGGTGCCACGACGTTAATCCTAAGCATTATTTGATATATGTTTGAACTCGTAAGTATGGCGTGAATTTCATATTATTTATATGTTTTGCATTTTATTTGTGGCAATTATGTGTTAGTTTAACATTTTTAATTATTATATGATATTTTAAATATGTTAATAAATTAAATATAATTATTTAATGTTTAAATGAGAATATTAGGAGTTGTATAGTGAATGAGTAAATTTGAAAAATTAAATTAATAAACTTATAAAACATTGAAAGTTGCTTTAGAGTAGAAGTTAGAACTTAAGTCATCTAATTGTAGTAATTAAATGGTTGGAGGAGCTTAGGTGAAAATGTGTAATGTATATCCTTGTTTTTGTTAATTAGAGAAGCTTCATCTGCAAAGGAAAAAACCCCAGCCAAGTTCCTTGTTCCAAAAAGCTTTAAACCTAAGTTAGTTTCTAAAAATTCCCATAAATCAAAGGTTATTACGTTTCTTCGATCCGTTTACGTTTAAATGTTCGGGAAGCCGAGGAGATTTCATCTATCCGATTAAAGTTTTAAAGCTTTAGTATTATTTTTGAGGTAAGTTATTATATTTTCCTTCAATTAAATTCTAATTTGTCATCCCCCTTCAGCCAGTCGTGATACGAGTCGTGCACTTTTGTGCACTCGTGCTAGTTTCTTGGGCACGAGTCTTGCCATGTAGTGGCACGCGAGTCGTGCCCTGCCTTGTTTTATTGAATCATTTTCCAAGCCATGTTTGTCCAACTATTTAACACATATTCTACCCAATTGAACACTACAATTCAAGTACTACATATGAGCTACAAAAGGATGTCTTTACTTATCAATTGTGATATTTGGAAGGTTGTTAAATACTTGGTTAAAGTAGGTTGGAACACTTGAATTCCATGAAACCTAAATTGTTCTATATCCTTATATGGTTGATAATAGACCCTTGAATTGTTATATTAAGTGTGTAGACCTTAGTGGTGCTGCATATTATGGAATTGTTTGACATCTTTATGGTGTTCTTGATAGGGTTCCCTACTTTGGAATCCTATGTTGAAATGAATTGGTTCAAGGATTGTTCGTAGCCGTGCTACTTATGATTGATACTTGTTATCATCTTGTTACGATATATTTGGTATGGTTCCCTACTTTGGAATCATATATTGGTTGTTTAAAGCAAGTATTTATTACTGTTCTTTTATTTAAAGTCCAGCTGGTACTTGATTGTTGGGCAGTGGTATGGGATTATAATAGCACCCGAGCCGAGTTCATTATAATCCATACACTGGGTCCCTTTTTTCCTTCCATTGGCCATGGTTTGGGTAGTGGGCTAGCTCCCCTTTTTGGGTGAGGTCTAGTTGTATTTTGGGTTATGACTTTGTGTCATTTTCATCCGTATTGTTGATGTTGTTAATGAGTTTCGGAACCGCTTCTTCAGCTGTTGATGCTGCTCAGATTGAGATATCCTTTGGGTATTAAACCTTGGCTCAATATCCTTCTAAGTGTTACATTATTGCATTTATGTGTTATTATATGTATCCTTCTTTGTGTTGACAAGATTGTGATATATATATATATATATATATATATATATATATATGAGGAGTTTGATGTTATATGCTTTCATAATGTGATTGCATATCATATTGCTGAATATATAATAGCTTGCTGAGATTTATCTCACCCCGTCCTTTTATTGCTTTCTTAGATAGGGGCGAGCCAGGGCATAGGCCGCGTTGAGCACGAAGAGGATGCCGACTTGGATTGTATTTTGGGCAAGGTATTTTTGTAGTGGTTTACATTATATAAATGTAGAACCAAGGGGTTAGTATACCCGAGACTTGAGATGTTATGTTATGTATTTTGAAACTCTTTAGAGATTGTAAATATTGTATATTTTGGAACTACGTTCCTTGGTTTGTAAATGAGTTGCATATGGTTTGTAAAGCCTTGAATTTGGATTTTCAAGTTAAATGGTTTTACCTTTAATGGTATGTTATGAAAGTTCTTTAAGTTAAACAGGTTTTGTATATTGCAAAATTTAAGAAAGGACATTTCGAAAGTTTTTATAAAATAAAGGCGCCTTCCGAGTGTGTCCCGGGCGTAGGGCGAAGTAGGACCATGGTTGGGGGCACGTCAGTTGGTATCAGAGCCTTAGGTTTAGATAGTCTAGAGTGACTACGTGACCTAGGAGGGTAGTTATGGATTGAGTGAGTGATGTTAAGTGTTTTATTCAGGTAATAAGTCTTTATGGGATGAGCTGAAGGGGATCCGATTGGACCTTTAGGTCATGGTAATGTAAGGGAGGAGACTCGGGATATGTTTCAAGGCATGTTAGAGGCAGCCATGAATGCAATGAATGATCAGAGGCAAGGAGGAGAGCAGGCACCTCCCAGATGTGGACTGGATCAATTCTTGAAGATGAAACCCATTGGTTATGATGGTGAGCCGGATGTATCAAAAGCTGAGAGATGGATTGAAGCTATGTAAAAAATATTTGATGTATTGAGATGTTCCGAGGAGGAACGAGTTAGGTTCGCTGGTTACAAGTTTTCTGGAGCGGCGGATCACTTGTGGAGAACTTTGAAGACAAGTTGGGATGAGGCTCATGTTCCATATACTTGAGAGAATTTAAGAGAAAGTTCAAGGAGCATTTCATTTCGAAAGTGGATCAAGATAAGAAGGAGATGGAGTTTCTTAACTTAGAGCAGAATTTCATGACAGTGGCTCAGTATGTGGCCAAGTTCACCGAGTTATTTAGATATTGCACTCATCTAGTTGCAACCGAGGAGATAAAATCCATGAGATTTGTTCGAGGATTGAAGACAGGGATCCGAACACAGTTAGTGTCCCATAAATTTCAAGACTTTCAAGATGCGGTGGATCGTGCTTACCATGTGGAGCATGATATTGAGGAACATAAGAGGAAAACCGAGGGGTTAAGTACCAGAAGTCGAGGAGGACAAGGGAAACAACAACCAGTCGAGATAGTAGAGGAGGTCAAGGAATGATATCACGGTTCCGAGGGCGGTAGCACAGTATTTGTCAAGTGTTAGAAGGCAAGGTTATATTTTGGGGAATCAACCAAAGAAGGTTTGTACTCATTGTCAGAAGGAGGGGCACTTAGAGGATCAATGTTGGAAGAATCAAGGCAAATGTTTGAATTGTGGTCAGTTGGGGCATTTTCAAAGGGATTGTCCAAAACCAAGGAAGCAACCATCCGGGAGTGGCGCCAGGACTTCTCAAGGACAGAAGAGGGATGCTTCAGGAAGGCCTAAGGTTCAGGGTGGGGTCTTTGCTGTGAATCAACAACAAGCGGCAGATTCCTCCACCGTTATAGGAGGTACTATTTTTATAGCAAGTTTGAGAGCACGCACACTTATAGACCCTGGCTTATCGCATTCTTATGTTTCCATGCATTTTGCATTGCAATTCCATGCTCTGTTGAGTCTTTGCCTTATGTGCTAGAAGTATCAACTCCTATGGGAGAGTGTTTGGTAACTGATGAAGTGTTACGTGCCTGTGATGTGCATATATGTGATCATGTGTTACATGCTGACTTAATAGTGTTACCTATACATGATTTTGATGTTATTTTAGGTATGGATTGGCTAAGCAAGTATCATGCTTTAGTTGATTGTCATAAGAAGATTATTACATTTTCAGTCCCAAATATGCCTAAGTTTGTTTTTGAGGCTATTCCTTCGGTTGGGACTATTCGTGTTATTTCTTATGTAAAAGCTAAAAAGTTTCGTGGTTGCACCGGATTCTTGGCTAGTGTTCTTGATACTACTAAAGAGTTGTCTGAGTTTGGGGATGTACCAGTAGTTAAAGTGTTTCCGAATGTGTTCTCTTCTAAGTATGTGATGCCTCCGGATAGGGAGATAGAGTTTGGGATTGATTTGCTTCCAGGTACAGCTCCGATATCCAAGGCACCTTATAGAATGGCTTCAGCTGAATTGAAAGAATTGAAGGCTCAGTAGCAAGAGTTGATTGATCGGGGATTCATCCGACCTAGTGTTTCACCGTGGGGAGCTCCAGATTTATTTGTTAGGAAGAAAGATGGGTCCTTGAGATTATGCATTGACTATCGGCAGTTGAACCAAGTGATGGTGAAGAACAAATATCCTTTGCCTCATATTGATGATTTATTTGATCAACTTTAAGGTGCGACAGTCTTTTCGAAGCTCGACTTGAGAAGTGGGTATCATCAGTTGAAGGTCCGTTCAGATGATGTTTCTAAGAATGCTTTTCATACAAGGTATGGACAGTTTGAGTTTCTTGTCATGCTATTTGGGTTAACAAATGCTCCAGCCGTTTTTATGGATTTAATGAACCGGGTTTT
This sequence comes from Adenophora triphylla var. japonica, assembly GCA_022495995.1. NCBI lineage: Eukaryota > Viridiplantae > Streptophyta > Magnoliopsida > Asterales > Campanulaceae > Adenophora > Adenophora triphylla. The sequence continues at coordinate 313,234 of JAFEMH010002749.1, forward strand.
CAAGCCTTATCTCGATACTTTTGTTGTAGTGTTTATTGATGATATTCTCGTATATTCTAAATCTCGAGAGGAGCATGAACAACACTTGCCAATGGTTTTGGCGGTGCTACGAGAGAAGAAGTTATTTACGAAGTTTAGTAAGTGTGCTTTTTGGCTTGAAGAGGTTTCTTTTCTTGGGCATGTTGTGTCGAAAAAGGGAATTACAGTTGATCCTTCCAAGATTGAAGCCGTGGTTAGTTGGAAGAGGCCAGAAACAGTCACCGAGATTCAAAGTTTTCTAGGTTTAGCCGGGTATTATCGAAAATTCATTAAAGGGTTTTTGAAGATGGCTACACCATTGACTCTGTTGACTCGGAAGAATGTACCATTTGTGTGGAATGATAAGTGTCAAGCTAGTTTTGAGGAATTGAAGAAGAGGTTAACTTCGGCACCTATTCTTGTTTTGCCAGAATAATGGTTTGGTGATCAATTGTGATGCTTCGAAGGAAGGTTTGGGATGTGTTTTAATGCAAAATGGGAAGGTCATTGATTATGCTTTGAGGAAGTTGCTTCTTGTGAGCGAACTATCCAACTCATTACATGGAGCTAGCGCGATCATTTTTGCATTACACAAATGGAAGCATTATCTTTATGGAGCAAAGTTTGAGATTTTCACGGATCATAAGAGCTTGAAATATCTTTTCTCTCAGAAGGAGTTGAACAATAGACAGCGTAGATGGATGGAACTTTTGAAGGACTATGATTGTACCATTTCTTATCATCCGGGCAAAGTAAATGTGGTGGCGGATGCTATTAGTAGAAAGTCTTATGTAGCTTCAATGATGGTTCGGGAATGGAAGATGTTAGAAGATGCTCGAAATTGGTGTCCCCGGGAGTCGATACATAGAGCTATATTTGCGAATATTAGTGCTTTGCCAACCTTGATTCAACAAATAAAGGAGGTTCAAAAGAATGATTCCGAGTTGAAGAAAATCGTGGATAAAACTATAGATGGAAAATTCAAGGATTTCTCTCTTAGTTTCGATGGAGTATTGACATTTTAGAGGTCGGTTGTGTGTACCTAACCTTGATGAGGCGAAATGCCAAGTTCTTGATGATGGCCACAAGTCCAAGTATACTATTCATTCCGAGAGTACCAAGATGTATCAAAATTTGAAACAACATTTTGGTGGATCAATATGAAGTGAGAAATAGCGGATTATGTATCAAAGTATTTGACATGTCAACAAGTTAAAGCCAAACATCAAAGACCCGCCGGGTTGATTCAAACTTTAGAGATTCCGGAGTGGAAGTGGGAGCATATCATGATGGATTTTGTCACGGGATTGCCTTGTACTAGTAGGAAGCATGATGCCATTTGGGTGATTGTGGATAGATTGACGAAGTTCTCTCATTTCTTGCCTATTGAGATTGGTTATTCGATAGAGAAGCTTGCGAATTTATATATTCACGAGATAGTGAGATTGCACGGGGTTTCGGTTAGTATTGTGTCAGACTGTGATCTTAGATTTACTTCCAGATTTTAGCAGGCGTTACAAAGAGCTTTGGGTTCAGAATTGAGATTTAGCACGGCGTTTCATCCTCAAACTGATGGCCAATTCGAGAGAACAATTCAGATTCTTAAAGATATGTTGCGAGCTAGTTCAGTTGAGTTCTCGAATTCTTGGGATGTTCACTTACCTCTTGTTGAGTTTTCTGACAGTAATAGCTATCAGTCGAGTATTGAGATGGCCCCTTATGAAGCTTTATACGGGAGGAAGTGTAGATCTCTCGATCCGCTGGGATGAATTCGGGAAGCCAAGCTTTGGGGTGTTGATATGGTTCAAGA
>JAFEMH010002750.1:0-190000 GCA_022495995.1 Adenophora triphylla var. japonica
ATATTAATAGATGTTACAATTTAGCCCCTCTAAGCTTAAGTTATTTCAATTAAATCCCTTAACTTTTCAATTACACCCAGAGTCCGTCCATAATTTGTAAAGCTTTTTAATTAATATTTTCAATATTATGACTTTACTATAAAATTCCTTTTTATTCCATTTAGGTATTAAATAATTAAAATTATTTTATTAGCATCACTGCAAAATATCAAATCAATTATTAACATGTTAAAACTAACACATAAAAATCTCACTTATTATGAAATGCAACCCAATAAAATGCTACGGCCTCGTTTTGTTGACGTGCCCCTGACACGTGAATAAAATGGTGCCTAGGTTTTGGGTCGTGACAACTCATGCTCCAAAGCACGAGTCGTGCCTTTTCCTAATTTCCAGGCCTTCCAGCTTTACTGCACCTTGGCCGCTTTGAAGTTTTCCTCGCTTTTTACGCTTTGACCCTTGAGCACTCCACTGATTTGACTTGTTGACTTTTTGTATTTTGCCTTGGCTTGTTGCTTGGCATCTCTTAACCATATCTCCTCATATTACAATAAAATACCAATGATAATCTCTCCTATTACAATGTTTCCTCAATAATACAAAAGTATAGCAATTTAACTATAATAAGCTCGAACACGTAACCAAATTGCTATAAAATGTCCGAAAAACCGCAGGAATAACGAAGATAAAAACAACCTATCAAATTCCCCCACGCTTAGACCTCGTTACTCGTCCCTGAGTAAATTTCTAATTCCTCGCCTAACTCCAGGTCTTAAAAGAAAACGAGGTGCGCGAGGGGGAAAAGTGATTTCCCTAAAACTTCCTCTACACCATCAAACTCAACCACATCCAATCCATACGCTCGGAGAATGGAGAATCTGCCCTCCTTATTACTCCAAAAAATGGTAATGGCCTTAGTTTGATCCCAACTCCAAATATGTAAACGGACATCCAAACTAAGGCCCACACACAAAAAGCTAGGGGGGAACTAAAATGACCTGAAAGCTTCCCCAGCACGCTATCCTTTCCCTACAAACTCCCTCAAATAAAGTCAATGTCCAAGCAAAGACTTACCTCGCTTATGCACCTAACACCCACTTGTATCACCACAAATATATATGAGGATTTCTCCTAACCTAACGCCTCCTAACCAGGAGCCTCCCTAACACCAAGAAAAATCCGTCCCTACCCGAGACTCACAATCCTCCCACTTATGCTCTCCCTCGCCGGTGATTTCAAAAGATATTTTCAGAAAATTACCTCTCCTTTTGCCCTAAGTGCCCTTGCTTTGGGTTTCACTTAGCCTCTCTTTTGTTTTTTTTTCTTTTCATTTTTTTAATAAATAACATCAACAATCCCTCCTTCCCCACGCCCTAAATCTCCACCTGATGCCCTCGTAGCGATGAACAAAATCATAACAAAAATAAAGACGTAGGGGAGAAAAGAGATAGTACCATCTCATCGCGAAGCTATCGCGAAGCGGGACCTAGAGGACTCGCAATCTCAGGACTCCTCTCTCGGTGCGCCCCATTGTCTGCACTTGCCCGGCCTTCCATCAACGCTCATAGTAGTCTTCTCGGAACGAGGGTTCATCTCGTCCCAGGCTAGGCTCTTTGCCTGCTCAGTATGTGGCTCCTCCTCATCATCCTCAGCACGTTCGAGACATATCTTCTCTATCAATAGCCATCTGCCGCTCAGAAATATCCACCACCCCAGGCATTCGCCAATCCCTAGGCAGATCCCCTTTCCTCCGGGTATACTTCATTCCTCGCGCATCTAGCTCTCAGACCCATTTCCATAAGTTAACTTACATAAGGCATCCACCGACCCATCAACCCTTGAGAATGCATTGTCATATCTCAATAGAAACTCATGATCATAAGGCACTTTGGGCCACCAACCAACCCCGTACGTCAGAGAGGACTCTTCACAAAGTGTCTGGCTAGCGGTGTAATCATACCCAGACTCGGGAATATTCACGCTACTGCTGCCCTCGAGAAACTCTCACACCTCCTAAAAAAGTAATCAACCCAGGATGGTATTTTGTCAATGGAGGGTAGGGCACAACTTTTGCATTCAAGGCTATCGAGGTGGCATTTGTTTGGGCCGGCTCCCCATTGCCAAAAAATGTCATACATAGGCCCTATACAAAAGCCTCCACGCCGAGGTGATAAAAATTCCTTTGCCTTCATGTAAGGCTTCTGGCATATACTTCCACAATCGGCTCAAAATAGAAAAATTCCACCAGTCTTATCTTTCTTTGGACCTTCACCATCATGCGTCTCCTCAACTCCAAACAACTCCCTTACTTGGTCAAACTTAAGTTCCCGGCGTATATCATTAAGACTAAACCTCACACATTGGTCCCTATCATCATCCACGAACCTCTCAACAGTGGATACAAATTCTAAAGTATACCACCTATAAGTTGCGGCACTCTTCCCTAAGAACTCTCCCAACCCGAATTCGTTAACAATTGTTGCACCAACCCATCTACCCCAAGCTTTTGCAACGTTGCAACATTCAAAAATTTTGTTACTTGAAGCTCCCGACCTACTTTACTCAAGTTCCTCCATTTATTCTTTTGAGTTTCATTTATGTTCCTTAAGCCCATAAAGTTATCGGGTGGGGCTTAGGCAATAAAGCGACTTCTTTTGCCTCTTAGGCGGAGGCGAGCGTTACCCCCTTTGTTCTCACCATTTTAACTCAAACAAATTTCAACACCCACCTGATGTAATCACGAGTAACAAAAACAACACCCCCACAACACCAACCACACCTCCACAACTCCCAAGAAAATAAAGGCTCAACAAAGAAATAATGTCAAGAATTACCTTAAAATGCTTTTCCACCAATACCAAAGCTCCACCTTGTTGCTCAGAATCAATCTTCCACATAATTTATTCAAAAGCCAAAAATTCAAGATTTTAGGGTTTGAATTTCGATTACCAATGATGGGATAAGCGGTGAAAACGGTTTATATGGGGCGAAATTGAAGATTTAGGTGGTGGGTTAGTTCAATTTGGGGATTAAGGGGTGAAATTTGTGGGTTTAGGTAGAGAGAGAAAGTAGGGGGATGGGGGTGATTTCTTTGTAATAGAGAGGGAAAAGGGGTTGTTTATGGAGAAGGAGAGGAAAAGGAAGAAAGATGAAGAAGAAAAGAGATGGGGAGGGCGAGCCTGGTGGTCTTTTAATGGAGTAGAAGGGGAATAGTGAAGAAGGTAAGGAGGAAAAGAAGGAGTTGGGGAAGTAAGGGTTTTTGAAAAATAAAAAAAATCACGTTTCTCCCTTATTTGTCACGAGCAGTCGTTCTCGTGAGAACGAGTCGTTCCTAGTCCTCACTCGTGGCAAGACTCGTGTAGAAATTTTCACTCATGCGGTTCTGGCACGAGTCATGCGAATGATCACTAGTTGTGCCCAGGCCAATTTTTTTCACATATTTTTTTTTAACACGGGCACTCATTTTGCTCCGTCTCATTTGCTTTTCTGCACAACACCACAACACACATACCTTTAGTAGCACCAATTCCACACAAAATACTAAAAATAAAAAATATATAACAAAAGAAAGTAACAAAGAAATTCTCGGGTTGCCTCGGTGAAAGCCGCCCTTCTTTAGTCTTTGGCTAGACCCTAACAGCCGGGTAAGCCCCAGACATTGCACTGAGAACTTATGGCTCATTCATAAATTGGATCGCAGAGATCCAGTCATCTCCACATCCTCAATAGTACTTTCACCACCATCAAAATAGCGATTCAATATTTGCCCATTTACCTTGAAATCTTGGTCTCCGGAGAGACTAGAGATCTAACCGCACCATCCGGAAATACCTCCCTCACCAAATAGGGACCGGTCCACGGGACCTCAATTCTGCAGGGAAACAAGCGCAAGCGGGAGTCAAATAGGAGGACTTTTTGACCCAACCTTAAAGTCCTTCCTTAAAATTATTTTATCATGCCACGCTTTTTGCTCGTTCCTTATATGACAAATTGTTCTCATAGGCACTCTCTACGGATCTCATCACGTTCATTTAGTTGCAATTTCCTTTCCTCACCGGACCCGTCTAAGTTCATGTTGAACTTTTGATTGCCCAGGCTTTATGCTCTAATTCGACGGGCAAGTGACATGGCTTACCAAACCTAATCGATATGGGGACATACCAATAGGTGTCTTGTAAGCCATTCGGTATGCCCATAAAGCATCCTCTAACCTAAGACTCCAATCCTTCCTATTCGGGTTCATGGTTTTCAAGGATGGACTTGATTTCCATATTGGACATACACTTTGGCCATTCGTTTGGGGGTGATAGGCGATAGAGACCTTATGAGTGATGTTATATTTTTACCAAGGCCTTCATATACATCCTATTGCAAAAATCTATCGCTAATCAAGGCCCTAGGCATCCCAAACCTAGACACAACGTTACTCCTAAGGAAACTCACCACCATGAAACTTAGCATCAATCGGTACGGTGCGTGTAAGGATCGCTTCGACCCACTTGAAAACGTAGTCCACTGCAAGTAAGATGTACACAAAACCGAAAGAAATAGGGAACGGACCCATAAAGTCAATTCCCCACACATCAAAAACTTCGCAGTTAATTACGATGTTTTGTGGCATCTCATTGCGGCGTCCTATATTTCCAACACGTGACACCGGTCACAGGTCTTACAAAAGCGGTGGCATCCATAAACAATTTTGGCTAAAAGAAGCCCTTTGTCTAACACTTTCCTAGCGGTATTTTTGGCACCAAAGTGACCACCACATGCATACTCATGACAAAACTTCGGGATAGAGGCCATTTCGTTTTTCGGGACACATCTATGAATGACTTGGTCGGTATGATGCTTCCACGAAAGTTTGGTTCGTCCCACACATAATACTTAGCCTCACTACGGATTTTGTCTCTCTTGGATTTAGAAAATCCTTGGGAAATTTATTAGAGATCAAAAGTTCACCAAATCCGCATACCAAGGGAACACCTCTTTCACTGCCCACAAAGCCTTATCAGGACACTCACCCCTAATAGGGGCTTGTTTATAAGGCTTGACCTCTTCTCTCACAAGACGACTCAAGTGATCGGCAACAACATTTTCAGCCCCTTTCTTATCCTTAACTTCTATGTCAAATTCACTCAATAAGAGAATCCACCGAATGAGTCTTGGTTTTGCCTCTTTCTTAGACATTAAGTACCTCAGAGCAGCATGATCGGTGTACACAATGATTTTAGTCCCAAGCAAATAGGACCTAAACTTTTCTAATGCAAAAACCACCGCTAACATCTCTTTTTTAGTAGTGGAATAATTTCTTTGTGCCTCATTCAAAGTCATGGATGCATAATAAATTACATGAGAGGCACGATCCACTTTTTGACCCAAAACTGCCCCCACAGCATAGTCACTAGCATCACACATGATCTCAAAAGGGAGAGACCAATTGGGGGCTTGAATTATGGGAGTAGATTTCAATCTACCCTTCAACTCATCAAACGACTTTTTGCAATTATCATCAAATTTAAAATCCACCTCTTTTTGCAACAAGGTGCATAGAGGTGTAGCAATCTTTGAAAAATCTTTTATGAAGCGATGGTAAAACCCCGCATGACCAAGGAAAGACCGCACTTCACGCACATTTGTAGGCATCAATTTTGGCTTTGTCCACTTCAATACCCTTTTTAGAAACCACATGTCCCAACACAATGCCTTGCTCAACCATAAAGTGACACTTTTCAAAATTCAACACCAAATTAGTTTCAACACATCGGTCTAGAACTAAAGCAAGGTGAGCAAGACATTGGTCGAAAGAGTCTCCATGGACGGTGAAGTCATCCATGAAAACTTCCATAAAGTTTTCCACAAAATTGGAGAAGATGCTCATCATACACCTTTGAAAAGTCACAGGTGCATTACACAAACCAAAAGGCATCCTCCGATAGGCAAAGGTGCCGAAGGGGCAAGTAAAAGTGGTTTTCTCTTGGTCTTCCGGTGCAATTGGTATTTGAAAATACCCGGAATAACCATCAAGAAAACAATTATATTCCCTTCCGGCCAACCTTTCCAACATTTGATCAATAAAGGGGAAGGGGAAGTGATCTTTTCTAGTTACCTCATCAAGCCGACGAAGATCAATGCAAACATGCCATCCCGTTTGCTCACGGGTTGGCACCAACTCGCTCTTATGATTGATGACGATGGTGATCCCGCCCCTCTTGGCTACACATTGAGTAGGACTAACCCACTCGCCAACGGATATGGCATAAATGATTCCCATCTGTAGCAACTTCAAAACCTCCTTCTTCACCACCTCCATCATAGGTGGATTCAACCTCCTCTGTGGTTGCCTTACCGGCTTAGCACCCTCCTCTAGCAAGATCCGATGAGTACATAAAGAAGGACTTATGCCATTGATGTTGGCAATAGTCCACCCAATTGCTTATTTCTGTCCTCGGATCACATCAACCAATTTCTTCTCTTGCTCCTCCGTCAGAACACTAGAGATCACCACAGGAAGAGTCTTCCCCTCACCCAAGAAAGCATATTTCAAACTCTCGGGAAGGGGTTTCAATTCAAGCACAGGTGCCTTCTCAATAGATGGCAATGGTTTCTCCGGTGGCACCTCCAACTGTACACGACCATAACCCGGTGACAAAGCATACATGGCATCCTCAGAAAGGCTCATCACCGCCTCCTTCATCTCATCGGAAATATCAAATTCTAACCCCGCACATTCCAAAGCATTCTCCAATACAGATTTCATGTCGTCATCTCCCCTACACAAATCGAACACCTTTTGAGCTATGGGCTCAACTACATTAATGAAATTCACCGAATGGACATCCTAGGGTATTTCATGGCATCAAAGATATTGAACTCCATTTGTTGCCCATCAAACTCCATAGTCAACGATCCATTAGAGACATCCAATTTGTTACGAGCAGTCGACATGAATGGCCTCCCTAACAGAATGGGAGCCTTAGGATCTGTATCCATCTCAAGTACATAGAAATCTGCAGTAAATATTAACTTACCAACCCGAACTAGAACATCCTCAATCAACCCCTTAGGGTAAGCATTAGATCTGTCGGCAAGCTGAATAATCACCCGAGTATCCTTAGAGGTCCCAACTTTAGGTTCTCAAACAACGCATAGGGCATAACGTTGATTGAAGCCCCCAAGTCAAGCATATCCATATGCTCCGAAGCATCCCTTAAAGACATCAGAATCACAAACATACCCGGATCACTGCACTTTTAGGCATCCTCTTCTGATAGACTGCAGACACATGCTTACTGATTTTTACCTTTTTCTGACTCCGTTCCTTCTGATTCCTCTTCATAGTGCATAACTCCTTTAAAAACTTCACAAATATCATAACTGACTAAAGAAGATCTAGAAACAAAATATTTACCTCGAGTCTTTTGAATGTGTCAAAGATAGCCTTGTCAGGATCCGGCTTTCTGTCCTCCCTCAATGCATACGGAAATGGGGGAACGGGCTCATACACAGGGAACACGGGTGCAGTACTCTTCTCCTTCTTTGGAGTCTTCATCTCAGGTGTACATCTTTCAACCACCAATTCGGGCTCCTCTTCGATAACTACCTCCTCTAGCTTTCTTCCACTACGCAAAGTCACCGCACTACATTAAACTTCGGATTTGATTCAGTTCTAGATGGCAACTTCCCTGAATATTTAGCCTCCATTCTCCCAACTGCATCTGTAAGCTGACTCATATGCTTCTCCAAACTGCTGATACTCGATTCAGTCTTCTGCTGTAACTGTTGGAAATTCGCATTCATAGTAGACATGCTCTGTGCTAATGACCGGACCATATCCTCTGTAGACTGTCCTTGCGGCTGTTGCTGTCTAACGGGTGCTCTGTACTGATTAAACTGGTTGCCCTGATACTGCTGACCCTGCTGATACCCATACTGATTATTGAACTGTTGCCCCCGGAAACCTTGTTGACCTTGTGGTGGACCATACCTGAGGTTCATATGAACATTATTCGAAGAGTTGTAATTGAACTGCGGTGGCCTCTGACCCTGCTGATTAAATCCTATAGCATTAACATCCACCGTCTCGTTCGATTGAAGAGAGGGACAAGAATCAGTCGGGTGAGTCACATCATTACATATGCCACAGTGCTGAGGTTGTTGACCCAAAACTAATGTCTTCAACAGACTTTTAACATCCTCCATCTTAATCTCCAACTTGCTTGTAATATCACTCGATCCCGCTGCACTGACTTGTCTAATACTAGACCTCCTTCCATGAGTCCTTGTGCTCTTGGCCAATTCTTCTATCAACTGCTCTGCATCCCTGGTAGTTTTATTCAGAATACTACCTCCAAAAGCAGAATCCACCCACCTTTTATCCTGCACAGTCAATCCTCCATAAAAGTATACAATGAGCTGCTCATCATCAAAGCCACAATATGGACAACTTCTGCAAAGCTTATAGAACCGGTTGTGATATTCATATAACGATTCATCAGACCGCTGCTCCATGTTACTGATATCCCGTTTCATAACATTGATCTGATCTGGAGGGAAGAACTCATCAAGAAACACCTCCTTCAGCTGCTGCCAAGATGTAATACTATTCAGTGGCAAGTGATAATACCACACGTTTGCATTATCCTTAAGAGTAAATGAAAATGCCCTCAACAATAGTTGCTCAAGAGGAAGTGCATTCGGTTTTATGCTCTTACATATCTGCACAAACTGTGCTATGTGCTGATTAGGATTTTCCCCTGGTATCCCATTGAAGTGGGGAAACTGGTTCAACAACCCTGGCTTCAACTCAAAAGTGACCCAACAGGCAAATCAGGAAACTGTACTGCTTGTGGTTGCTCATTCCAGTTCGAAGCAATCCTCTGCCTCAACGTCCGAATTGGGGGAGGTGGGTTATTATTGCCTCTTCCATTACCCCCATTATTCACAACCTCCGACTCGTGATCACCCCTGCCGTTATTATTATTCATCTCGTCCAGCTGAAAATTTCTCCTAGCTTCTTTGCTTTCGTTTCTCCTGCACCTGAAATATCTTTCAATTTCCGAAACAAAGGGACTAGTAAGTGAGTTAGCAGAACGGGTATGGACCATAAAAGGTTCCACACCACAAGATGACAATAATAATAAAGCTTAACTAAACAGGAAACAAGAAAAAGAAATAGATTAAGAAAAAGAATAAGAGTGCAAACAAATAAACACTGTTCTCCGGCAACGGCGCCAAAATTTGATAGGCTAAAGTCGCACGCCTACAAATTACTTACCAAGACTCGGCTACAAAACTACAGCAAGGACAAGTCCAGGGTCGATCCACTGAAGAACGATTATTTGTTTGCACAATTGTCACTTGACAAGATTGGGGGTCTGCTTGATTATTATTAAATTCCTAAGACGGGAATAAAAACTAAGTTGTAAACAGTTAAAGAAAAGTACTTTGGATCAATTATTTTCCCCGTCTATCATTCAAATATCATCGGTTAACTCTTTTCACTTTTATCCTATTCACTCGATCACGAGATATATTTCAATCTCTATCTCTTCCTTTGATATTAGTTAATAGCAGTGACACACTCACTAATAACTCTAATCAATATTTAAACCTAACTGACACAGTCTAGATTCACAATATCGATTGATTCCGATTTAAGAGATTAAGATCAAGAACACGTTCTAATGCTATTTCAATTAGATACTTGTCTATTTTCTTCTTCTTCTTCTTCGCAATTTACCATGACACATGCATAAACTATAAAGTTGCTACTTATGAAACCCTAAATTGACACAATCTTAGGGGATTCTAGTAATGAATCGATAACCAAGATTCAACAATTGACCTAATTGAAAAACCCTAGAAATCAATCCAATCAATCAACACAGAAGAAAATATGAATAGGACAAAAGATATGAAAAGAAATTAACCTCATTTGAAATCCAGAACGGTTCCAATAATTAAATCCAAAGCAGTATGAATTAGTTCTCCATGCAAAGCAATAAAACTCTTTAGAAAAAAATAAAGTTCAAACCCTAACAAATTTGTCAAAAGAAGTATATATACTTCTTACCTCAAAACCTAAATTACCAAGGAAAAAGAAAAAGAAATAAAATAAAAGATTCCTAAACGTAAACAAGCAGCTGCAAAGGTGACGTCATAAACCGCTCAGAGCATGAGTTGTGCTAATTGGCACGAGTCGTGCTCTTCAATCCCAGTCGTTCCACGATTCGTGCTTCAAAATCCACTCGTGCTGCTTTGAGGAATGACTCGTGCTCCAAAGCACGAGTCGTGCCTTTTCCTGATTTCCAGCCTTCAAGCTTTCTGCACCTTGGCCCTTGAAGTTTCCTCCTTTTTACACTTTGACCCTTGAGCCTCCTGTTGACTTTTGATTTTGCTGGCTTGTTGCTTGGCATCTCTTAACCACATCTCCTCATATTACAATAAAAATACCAATGATAATCTCTCCTATTACAATGTTTTCTCAAAAATACAAAGTATAGCAATTTAACTATAATAAGCTCAAAACGTAACCAAATTGCTATAAAATGTCCGAAAAATCTGAGGAATAACCAAAGATAAAAACAACCTATCACACCTCCCTTATTGTTTTATTGAATTGTTGCAGTATTCACTGGGTGACAACAACTATGTCTCGATTGGTTTTGAAAGCATTTTGCGAGACTACACCACAGAATTCACAATGCCCTTATTTTTTCAAGACCGTAAAATAATGTTTGAATGGGCGCATAAAAAGGGGGAAGAGCATGGGTTTATCATCGTAGTCGGTCGGTCGGATAACGGGAGCCGTAATTATGCTCCTCGGATGACGCTTATTTGTGATCGCTGGGGGACATACAAGGAAAAACCAATCTCTCTGTCCTCTCAAGAATCTGTCAACAATGAAATATTGGGAAAAAAAAGAAAAATAGAGAGAGAGCAAAACAAAGAAATGTGGTTGTAAGTTTCAGTTGAACGCCAAACAAGTCACAGTTGATGGTGAATGGCAATTAAAAGTGGTTTGTGTCATTCACAATCATCCGATTTGCCAATCCATGTTGGGTCACTCTTATGCCGTTAGATTACAGAAACCAGAGGAGGAGTACGTGATCGAATTGTCACATGTAAATAGCCGGCCGAAGGATATTTTACATGGATTAAAAGAGAAATTTCCGGAAAACAAGTCCTTAATACGGACTATTTATAATGCGCGAGTTAAGAGCAGGGCAACTGAGCATGCGGGTCGTTCTCAAATCCAACAACTCATGTTTAAATTGACCGATCATGCTTATCAATTCGAATATCGACAATGCGAGGATACAAATGTCATTAAGGAGATATTCTTTGCTCATCTGAAAAGCATTGAATTAATGAACGGGTGTGGCATATATACATTGGCGGCATTTTCCCTTTCCTAAGAAGTCTTGGCAAAAGTTTTGTTGCAGAAATTTTAATGTTGTGCCGAGTTTTTATCAAGCTTGGAAAGGTGGCAATTCTTGTTACGCCATATGTATCAATTTGTGCTTTGAAAAGGTGAGCTTGTTGCCTAATTGTTTGGGTCTTTGTTTTGCAAGTTCATATGCCCATTAAGTAAAACTCGTCTCACTTATTTGTGCAAAAGCCGAACATCTTGAGGTCCTTTTGGAACCGCCATTTGGATAAGCATGTTCGCAGCTATTATGGAAACCAAGGAGGTGGAACTCTTCCTAAAGATACCTCTGTTGATGTATGCACAATTGAGAATGCAAACTCTTTAATTAACAGATTGCTTGAAGAGGACCGTTTGTCAGAAATTGGGATCATTGTGATAGATGAACTTCACATGGACTATAGTAAATTTGGGGTTCAGGTAACAGTTGAGGCAAATGATTCTCTGGCCATGGTCGAAGATGAAACTCCCAAAGCAGTGACTTCAACCCCTCCATCCTATAACCAATACCCTTCATCCTACAACTAATACCCTCATCCTTCGACATATGATCCCCCACCAAGGACTACTACCCTCCAGTTCCTCCCAGTATCTCAGATCATCAGGGCTCCATCGCCCTCAGCTCCTCAGAATGGATTGGGCTTCATTCATCATCAATGGCTAAATGCTACAACCACACCTGTTTCTCAGTTTTAGCAGTACCTGCCAGTTTATGCTTCAGCTTCACATAATCAGTTTGAGCCATGTGGCTATGTTCTGAAACCCTTATACCCACCCAAATATGATAGTGTGTTGCTAAAAGAAAATCCGGATGTCTCAAGTTTTCCGTTGCTGCCTGCCAGATTTAGTGAATTCACCCGTCAGTTTCACCAGTCTACTGTTGTGGTTCCCTTTACTGATAAAAGTATTGTTACGAGTTCCCGTAGCTCGAGAGTTCCCGTTGACCCCCATGTGGCAATATTGATGGAGCAAGTGAAACGAATGCAAGAAAAGTTTGATCTCATGATGAGTACTAGTACTCCCTCGACCCAAGATATCGAACCAGGTAAAGAAGTGATTCTGCCGTGCAAAATCCAAATGCCCGAAGTGAGAGAATTTGATAGGACAACTTGCCTTGTAACTCACTTGGCCAATGCCAGTTATAAGCTTGAGAAAGGTCTGAAGACCCAACCAGCCTCAAACATAACCCAATACTACCAGTACCAAGCAGCAACTGCACCCAACTCAGCTAGATGAGAAGACATTGGAGAATTCAGACATTGAAGTTATAGGAACTTTAGCTAACCCCTTGAGATGAATTTGTCCATCTTTGACTTCTAGCAGATCATAACACCTGTCCATATAAACCTCGTAGTATGAAGTTTCTGCAGTAGTTCCTGTACTCTGACACATCATCAGAATAGTCGACATGGCTAGTGGCATTAGACCTGGCAGCTCATCACTTCCCTGCATTGTAATTCAAGCACTTAATATTATCTTTCGGCCAGTGCTAGAAGTTATGCTCAAATTCACCATTATAATGCAGCTTCTGTGTATTTTTTGGCAGTGTAAATTAGTATGGTTGTTTAAGTAATACATAATCTGTACATGAAGATTTTATCATTCAATTTGGGAAGGAGGGAGTAGTACCTTACAACAACAACAACAAAGCCTTAGTCCCAAAATAATTTGGGGTCGGCTAACATGAATTCTCATATGTCATCGTGAAAAAAAGGTTGTTGAAAAAAATAAATAAATAATTAATTAATTAAATAAATAAATAAATAAATAAACATACAAGTAAAAATCAAAATCAAAAAAAAAAAATCAACCCCCCACATGAATTTTTGCCCTCCACTCCGGCCTCTTCAACACCATACTTTCATCCACTCCAAGTAAACTCATATCATTTTCAATTACTCTAATCCAAGTTTGTTTGGGTCTTCCCCTACCCCTCGCCATTTTATCATCTCTCCACTGTCCCGGCCTTCTAACCGGTGCATCACTCGGTCTCCTTCTCACATGTCCAAACCACCTTAGACGATTTTCCCTCATTTTATCCTTAATGGGTGCAACTCCTACTTTACCTCTGATCACCTCATTCCCCAATCGATCCTTTCTTGTATGAACGCACATCCATCGAAGTATACGCATCTCCGCCACATTCATCTTATGCACGTGACACTGTTTCACGGCCCAACATTCGGTGCCGTAAAGCAATGTCGGCCTAATTGTCGTGCGGTAGAATTTTCCCTTTAATCTATTGGGCATGCCGCGATCACATAGAAACCCTGTGACACTCTTCCACTTCAACCAACCTGCTTTAATCCTATGAGCCACATCTCCATCTAATTCTCCATCCTTTTGGATAATGGATCCAAGATAGCAAAAAAACTCAGAAGCTTGGATAATATTTCCATCAAATGTGACCGCCCCTGCCTCCCTACTTCCAACTCTGCTAAACTTACACTCCAAATATTCAGTCTTGCTTCTGCTTAATCGAAAACCTCGAGATTCCAAAGTGTGTCTCCACAACTCCAATTTACTTTCAACACCCTCTCTTGTCTCATTAATCAGCACAATATCATCTGCGAACAACATACACTTTGGTATATCATCTTGGACTGACCTCGTTAATTCGTCCATTATCAAAGCAAAAAGAAAGGGGCTAAGTGCGGAACCTTGATGCACTCCAATCTTTATAGGGAACTCTTCAGTCTTCCCAACACTAGTCTGTACACAAGTACTAACTCCATTATACATGTCCTTGATAATATCAATATATTTCTTTGAAACACCCTTCTTTATTAATGCCCACCAAAGTACCTCTCTTGGCACTTTATCATACGCCTCTCCAAATCAATGAAAAACATATGCAAATCTTTCTTTTGATCCCGATATTTCTCCATGGTTTGTCTCATAAGATATATTGCCTCCATAGTCGATCTTCCCGGCATAAACCCAAATTGGTTATCCGAAATATCCACAATTTTTCTCAGCCTTTGTGCAATCACTCTTTCCCAAAGTTTCATAGTATGGATCATTAGTTTGATCCCCCGATAGTTGGCACAATCTTGGACATCACCTTTGTTCTTATACAAAGGGATAAGAGCACTCTTCCGCCACTCCAATGGCATTGTGTTAACTCTCCATATCTTGTTACATAGCGTTGTTAACCAATCTATTCCCCTCTCCCCGAAACATCTCCAAACCTCAATAGGTATACAATCCGGTCCTACATCTTTCTTCAATCTCATCTTTTTCATTGCCATTTCCACTTCACTCTTTTGAATTCTCCGCATAAAATCTCGATTAACCGTACTCGAAGAGATATTTAAATCTCCAATATCCTGCTCTTGACCGCCATTAAACAAGGTATCAAAGTACGAACTCCATCTATCTTTTATCTCTTTATCCCCGATTAGAACTCTTTGGTCTACATCCTTAACACATTTAACCGTCCCAATATCTCGTGTCCTCTTATCCCTCATACGAGCGAGTCTGTAGATGTCCTTTTCCCCTTCTTTTATATCCAACTTATCATAAAGTTTTTGATTCACCTTTGCTCTTGCGTCTCTTACTGCTTTCTTAGCATCTCTTCTAGCTTCCTTATACTTCTCATAGTTCTCGTCGCTCCTACATTTCCCCAATAATTTGTAGCATTCTCGCTTGCCCTTTATTGCTTGTTTTACTTCCTCATTCCACCATGATGTGTCCTTACTTGGTGGCCCATTTCCTCTAGATTCTCCAAGGACTTCTTTTGCCACCTCCTTTATGGTATGTACCATCTTAGTCCAAGTCGAATCTATATCCATATCCTCCATATTATCCGACCAAATATCGGTATCGACCATCTTAGCTACAAATTTCGGTTGATTCTCCCCTTGAAGTCTCCACCACTTGATTCTAGGGTCTAACAACATTCTCATTTATGGGTAGTACATATACATCATAAAAATGAGCTAAACAGACAAATATTTGTCTTGTGAGTATTGAAATACTCATAAATATGTACTTCAGAACCACATTCCAATTGCCAAAACTGATCGGAGATGACCAAGAAAGCTTTCCAGGTCATTACGGCAAATCTAGAAAACATATTTTAGGCGTCGCATAAGGAATTAAATGCTTTAATTTAATCACTCTATCCACAATTTTAAGACTTTTAGAACAGCTGACAGGAATGTGGTAGCTAAGCAAGATTTCCAAGTTACCAATTGAGAGAGTTGAGGCACACATGTAAGGACATTTATATACTTTAGTTACATCAGTTTTCGGGCATGTCTAGTTGTCGTTGAACTTTGGGAAAGAAGTTGATTTTTTTCAATGCATAAATGAGTAAATTGTGCATCCTTTTTAACTGATAAAAATCAAGTGGTTGACACAGCTTTCTCCAAGTTTTCTACTGCCACCCTATAGGCACATCTAGTAGTGCATAAGAAATATTTGAAAAGTGGCAATGAAAAACTTATAACTTATGTGTAGCTTAACAAGAAATGACAAAAACTAGGGCATTTGGTCATTAAACTATAGTATTTATAAGGTCTACTGTACACAACATTTGCCTAACAAGCGCAACGGCTACTACTTTTAAACAGTTAGCTATGGAAATGACCAAATGAGAACAAGAAGCATACCTGCATAGTAAAAGTCTTTCCACTGCCAGTAGCCCCATATGCAAACACTGTAGTGTTACAGCCATAAAAAATTTCTGGAATCAAAGACTTAACTTCTCTCTAAAAAATTTCATTCACATTGTTGTCCTCTTGTCCGAAGAATGAATCCAACTTATAACATTCATTTCGACTGCAACCCCAATAAAAATTGATTAGAGAAGAATAAAATCGAAAGTTGCTCATTCTATCATATGGAAAAGATTGATGTTTTGACAACTTGAAGTCAGTTTGAACAAATTTTGAAGAAGGGTTCAATACTCAATTTGATTTTAATGGTCAATTTGATCGAACTTTGACAAAAAAGAAAATGGGAAAATAATTATTCCTACGAAATTCTGTAAATTTTAAATCAATAGTATTCTTTAGTGGTGAATCAGTAATAATTTTATTTATATTTTATGAGGATGAATAAACTTGCATAAGATTTTGGTCAAACTTAAATCAATTGACCAGGAAATCTAAGATGTGACTATCTTTCTGCAATTGAGGGAGTATGATTACTTGCCCTTCACAGTCACACATATGAATTATATCAATTTATATAACAAATTAAATACATGTCAAACATAATCCTGAAAATTGTCAAGTTAATTTTGAAAAGTCAAAATAAGACATCAATTTGGGGATGGTGCGCATACCTAGTTTCCTGATCTTTGAGATAAACAGTGACTTCTTCTTCATCCGATTCGATCTGGGAGCCAAGAACTGAAACACAAGGCACTAGGTTGTGATTCCCGGAAGAAATTTTGTGGGGGAGAAAGGGTCGAACCCGGATGACCACTCAAACCATGGAGATCGAATTAGGTTGTGGGCGAGAGGGTTTTGAAGGAGTTACAAAATTTCTTGAATTTGTTTGATATTCCATTTTAAACAAGAAGAATTGCAGAGAGAGAGAGAGAGAGAGAGAGAGAGAGAGAGAGAGAGAGAGAGAGAGAGAGAGAGAGAGAGATATTATCTTTCCATTGGGTGAGGAGGACAAAGATTTTGAATTGTGTGTGTGCGCTTTTTACTCAATTCAAATTGGCTTTTGAGACCCTCTAACTTAAGCTTTTGGTGGCTCTCTCACGCATATCGAAGATAGGAGACCCGCCGTGCAGTTAGACTGCTTATAGTTAGGCTTACTTAGACTCGCCATATCATTCGGTTCTAACTAACCGTTTAAAATCATTGACTAAATCGTTTAAACCGTCAAGTCGAATAAATCGTGGACTGGCGGTTCAATTTTCAAATTCGATACGAATGTATTAATCGGTGGTTCAAATCGGCAGTTCGACCGGCTTATTTTCAAAAAATATTATCGTTTCTAATGTATGTGTGCACAGAGTACGTGTGACAGTTAGACAGTTTGTAACGTACGTGTGTGTTTGACGCATGTGTAGTGTGCTATATACTTGTGTAACAGTGTTGTCAATTGTCTAAGTTTTGTTTATTTTTTATAAAGGATTTTTACCAATAAGACCTTGAGATAGGGTAGAATTTACCAATAAAAACAGTACATTTCGAATTCTACCTTAGGATCCAAGAGTTCAAATCAAAACGATCGTAGAGTCACTGACCCCATTTATAACAATTTAAATGGCCAAATTGCCCCCACTCATTCTCTTTCTCTCTCTCTCTTTGCGCAGTCTCCTCTTCTCTCTCTCTATCTCTCTATCTCTCTATGCGCAGTTCCCATTCCCTTCATCATCCTTCACAAAACCCAATCTCTCAATTCAGCCCAATTCCGTTTCAAAAATCTCAATTTCCTCTCCCCATTTGAGAAGACTTCGATTGCTGATTCAAGTTTATTGATCAAACCTATTTCGATTAACCCATCTGATTCTAACGATTTATTCTCCAGTTTGCCGTATACTCGCCGGTGGTGGTCCCCTTCCAGCTACTTAGTCTAAATAACGTTGCAATCGGGAATGGGAATTCGACAAAGAAGTTGATGATTAAGGCGATTTCAAAACTGGATCTCACTAAAACGAAGGTGGGTGAGAAGAAGATCGATGAAGAGATTGAAAAAAATGAGAGTGAAATTAGTCGGCTGTCGTCAATGTTGGGCACAATCTGATAAATTTCATACACAGAGAAACAGGCTTTTCTATATATTATGCTGTAAAGAGGAGTTACATATATATACTATACACCAGTGGTGAACCTTCCCCACTAGGGCTATTCTAATTAGGTTATGATTAAGGAACCTAAATAAGCAATATACAACAATTAGGTAACCTAAAATAAGGAATATATAGTCAATGCATTGTTGTTGAGTTTGTTAAACCTAATCTTCTTTCAATCAAGTGGACGTTCTAATTAATTTTGTGTTTGATTTCCTTATGTCTCAATTCCATGTGTAGAGATGACAAATTACAGAAACTTTTTGGTCCATTGAAATGTTGAATTGTGGATATTATTGATTGTTGATCGGTATGCTTGGGTATTAGAATTTTTAAATACATATTGGAATGAAGGTAGTGAGACTTTATTTTTTGTGAATTATGCTGGAAATGCATTCTGCTACAACTTCTGAAGCGAGTATGAGAGTTAAATCTGAATGGAAAATTTCATGGGTGTGGCATATATCTGTTGGCTGACATTTTCCCCTTTCTTAAGAAGTGCTGGCAAAAGTTTTGTTGCAGAAATTTTAATATTGCGCCGAGTTTTATCAACCGGAAAGGTGGCAATTCTTGTTCTGCCATATGTATCAATTTGTGCTGAAAAGGTGAGCTTGTCGCCTAATTGTTTGGGTCTTTGTTTTGCAAGTTCATATGCCCATTAAGTAAAACCCGTCTCCTTATTTGTGCAGGATGAACATCTTGAGGTCCTTTTGGAACCACTGGATAAGCATGTTTGCAGCTATTATGGAAACCAAGGAGGTGGAACTCTTCCTAAAGATACCTCTGTTGATGTATGCACAATTGAGAATGCAAACTCTTTAATAAACAAATTGCTTGAAGAGGGCCGTTTGTCAGAAATTGGGATCATTGTGATAGATGAACTTCACATGGACTATAGTAAATTTGGGGTTCAGGTAACAGTTGAGGCAAATGGTTCTCTGGCCATGGTCGAAGATGAAACTCCCAAAGCAGTGACTTTAACCCCTCCATCCTATAACCAATACCCTTCATCCTACAACCAATACCCTCCTCCTTCGACATATGATCCCCCACCAAGGACTACTACCCTCCAGTTCCTCCCAGTATCTCAGGCCATCAGGGCTCCATCGCCCTCAGCTCCTCAGAACGGATTGGGCTTCATTCATCATCAATGGCTAAATGCTACAGCCACACCTGTTTCTCAGTTTCAGCAGTACCTGCCAGTTTATGCTCCAGCTTCACATAATCAGTTTGAGCCATGTGGCTATGTTCTGAAACCCTTATACCCACCCGAATACAATAGTGTGTTGCTAAAATAAAATCCGGAACCATCCTCTCATTTTTTAGAGTATACTCCCATTACCCTTACCTTTGGCCAAAGTCAAAGATTGACCTCTCATTCTTAGAGGCGATCAATTTCCTTGCCATAGAAATCCCAAACACATCCTTGAAAGTCAACCTCTCATATTTAGAGGTTCAGTCAGTAAAAGGCCCAGCCGACCTGTCATCATAAGAGGTCATGATGTACACAAAGATCCAAATCACCAGATGGCCGATCGAAACCCTAAAACACAGCTACAGTTCCTACCGGATAGCAGTTTCATTCTAATTTCATCGATATTTAAATCAAATTAATGCTTCATTGCTTGCTTAAATTGGAACCTAATCTATCTTGGTTCAAGATCATCAATTAGAGATTATGCAAATTCAAATCCAATTCATTTGACACTTCATGTGAGCATATTTCATTTCTCCTCCACAAACACTTCCAGTGAATGCCTCACTGGGGCTTCGCATCCGTGTCTTTCATTGACACTCCAAGGGGACATGTTCTTCTATTCTTAGAAAAAATCCTCAAAGGTCCTCAAAATCTCGAATTTTCACATTTCCTTCCCTTCTTAATCGGGATAAGCCCGAACTATGGCGACCTGAGCTTCTCACAATGAGGGGAACGTAGGCAACCAGAAATGGTCCGGTCACAAACACATTCAAATCTCAGAAAATCCGGTCTCATCAAGGGCCGTCTCTATACACAAATCCTCTTCACATCTTTCCAAATTTGATTCTTGATATCAGTTGGTTTTCTCCTTGTGATTAATCAAAATATTTTTTCATATCAAGCTTAGTGATTGAATAACCCGAACATCAATAAAGGGTTTTAAGCAACCTTGTGATCATCATGAATAAGACAAGTTTTCAAATGTCTCGACAAGTCTTGTTTTTCTACATCATAGGAAAATAGAGCCAAATACTGTCTTTCTTTCAGCAGGGGCTTCCATACACTTTTCCACACCTTGTTGTACCTATACTCTCTTAAAAGAGTCAAACCCAAAGCGAGTGTGTTACGCAAAATCGGGATTCATTCCCACTTTTTGAAAGATGTGCCCCTGTACGTATATATTCCCAAGTCTTTTCCAATGACTTATTGACTAAGGTCTGAAATGATGGGTTGCCTTTTTGGCCACATGTTGATTTTGTCTGCAATAAGGCTGCATTGGATCTCTTCAAGATGGGGCTTTGCTAAGTAACCTCGGTCCACGTTGGGTTCTTCACTTTGATATGAGATGGATTCATTCCTTATCAGATTCACTTCAAGATTGCTTTGCATTACCAACTGGGGCTTCGCCAGGTCATCTCCTCAAAATTTGGGCTTCGCCTAGTCATCTCTTCAAGCTAGGGCTTTGCTAAGCCGTTCTCTCAGGCTCTCCCGGATCAGTATTTTGCCAGGACATTCTCTGCATTCTCTTTGCTACTCGCGGTCTCAACCAGCGACAGAACTGCTGCAATCTGCACTCTCAAGGCACGCCCCGAATTGCCTAGGCTGCATCATATCATCCATCGCTCATACACTTCTCAAATTCGTGGGAGAGGGTTCACAACCCATATATCATCATACATATATACATTCATCCCATACACAATCCATCATTTGCTACATATACATATCAACTCATCGAGCCATGTAAAATTCTCACCCCATTTTCATCCCCAGCCGAGATGGACTCGTGCATCAATATTAATAATGCATAAAATTAACAATAATTGAGTTCAAATTAATACAAAGTTCCTAGAGTGTTCTGTTTTCCCCCCACAGGGTACAATAATCAAATGATCATAATCTGATCACAAGGACTGCTCCTCAAATCACAATCTAGACAAAGAGTTCAAATCCTGCAGGTGGCATATTCTGCCTTCATCATCTTCATCAGTTTCATCATCTTCGAATTCATCAGCATTGTTTGAAAAAGTTTCAGCTGCCTCAATCTCCAAGCAATAGTGCTCATCAGCCTGGTCACCAAAAAGCCCGTGTTGGATGATGAATCATTATTAAAATCCCGTGTTGGACGGAGAATCATCATCAAAATCCCGTGTTGGATGACAATTCCTCATCAATAATCCCGTGTTGGACAGTGATTCATCATCAAAATCTCGTGTTGGACAGCAAATCTTCATCAATAATCCCGTGTTGGACGGCGATTCATCATCAAAATTCCGTGTTGGATGGCAAATCTTCATCAATATCCCGTGTTGGATGGAGATTCCTCATCAATATCCCGTGTTGGACGAAAAACCATCATCAAAATCCCGTGTTGGACGGCGAATCACCATCAAAATCCCGTGTTGGACGGAGAATCATCATCAAAACCCCGTGTTGGACGGAAAATCATCAACAAATATCATCCCTTGCACGGCAAACCAACAACTCCTCATCATCATCATTCGTAGCCTCAGTCCTTCCGACAGCTACAGGTAAGCACATCACAGGTATGAACGCATATCTCTTTCAAGCTACAAACCATCATATTTTTTATTACAAAGCGCTAGTTATCGTTTATTTTTCTTTGGGCTTGTTTCCTTTATCTCCTCAGGTCGAGACACCTTAGTTCTCACTCTATTCTCTCTTCTGGTCGAGACACTTTAGTTCTCACCCTGTTCCCTCTTCGGGTTGAGACACCTTAGTTCTCACTCTATTCTCTCTTCGGGTCGGGACACCTTAGTTCTCACTCCGTTCCCTCTTCGGGTCGAGACACCTTAGTTCTCACAATATTCTTTCTTCGGTTTGAGGCACCATACGTTCTCACTTCTCGGTTTGAGGCACCATACGTTCTCACTTCTCGGTTTGAGGCACCATACATTCTCACTTCTCGGTTTGAGGCACCATACGTTCTCACTTCTAGGTTTGAGGCACCATACGTTCTCACTTCTCGGTTTGAGACACCATACGTTCTCACCTTTCTTGAACTACGATCTGGCTTGATTTCCTTTTAGGGATACGTAGGAATCCTTTCTCTAGAGGTCCGGCCATCCAACCACATCAATCGTTTGCCATATCCCCAGCATGTCTAGCCATTCGACCATTCTGGTCCATCTTTCCCATCTTTCGCTCGTCAAGATTGGGATCCTTCTTATCGACAACCTCACTTCTTCCATAAGTGACATTGTCGAGGGGCTCTGTGAGTACCCCAATCCAACTCGCGACCCAATAAAAGTGCCTTTTACTCAATAAAAGTGCGCTAGGGAACGTTTTGGTAAATTTCCGGTCCATTCCGAGACTTTCAGGAGCTTTCTATAAGTTTCTCGCTAAGGAAGGACCTATAGGGAATTATTCAGTTTGGACATGTTGGGAATTAACTCAGGAAGGGTCCAGAACCGCCACCTGACATGTTTCTAGAAAATAAACGGTTATGGCTTGGTGTGTCGTGCGACACCATGAGCTAATTCCCAGGCAATGTTAAATAAAGATTTTCTCATTTTGACAAAGGAGACTCTCTCTCTAAACGGTTTTCCAGACCCCTCTCTCTCTCTAGTCTTCTTCCTCACCTAGCTCTCTCCCTCTAATCAGTCGGAGCAATCGTTCCTCACGAGCTCTCTCTCTCCACCCAAACGGCGACCCAATCCCCCCTCAATCTTCCTCACCGTTCTCTCTCTCTACTCCAGAATCACCCCGTCCTCACCGCTACCTTTCTCTCTCTCTGCCTACCCATAAATAAAGCTCTATCTCTCTAATTGAATCATTCCTCATCTAGGTCTCTCTTTAATCCCCTTCCTCACCTGGTTCTATTTCTCTCTATACCCAAATCCGTCGACGCTGTCTTCCCTGTTTCCAGATCCTAAACCCGTTCACCGCCGCCGTTTCTCTCGTCTGTCGCCGGTGTCTCTCTCCTATACCGATTCTCTTACACTTCTCATACACAATAAAGGTTCAGACTCTTCATCTAAATCTGAGACTTCTCATCCGATTTCTGAAGCTGATTGGAAGGCTCCCTATACCGACGTGGTATAGAGAGTATGGATACTATAAGGGTAATGTTCTCTAATCTCTTCTTCTTTCTCTTTTCTATCCTTATTCATCCAATTCTCCCTGCTAGATGCCATGTTTAATCTAGAATCTGATTAAATTACCTATGCTATGTTATTGGTATGTGTTAATTCTGGTTAGAATTGCTTGATTGTGATCAAAATTTGGTCATCTAATTTACTGGTCATTCAAGTAGAGTGTGGATCCTCAATATCCACACTCATTTGAAGTGATTGTGTTGATCTCTGTTATCTCGTGGCTGTGCAATCTGTTGATTTTGGTTGAGATCGTCTTTTAGTTCCTTTGCAGTTTCAAACCTGTCAAGTCCACTGGAAATGGCACTGTGTGTCGCATGACACAACTGGCCATGCCTGGTCCTGTGTTGTGCGACATAACAGGCCACTTACAGAGGACATTTTTCAGTTGTAATCTGTCCAATTGTGTTGTAATCGGGATGTGCCCCCCCCACCAAGTGGCTCACAAGATGTAATTCTCTCATTTTTATCAATAAAACAAAGCATTAAAATGCATTTCATCATATATTATGTCTCACACATTTGCACACACTTATTGAATGATTTTGGATGTTGAACATAGAACGACTCATTTACGAGGCATTGTTGGGTGAACTCTCGGTTCTTCCCAACACGTAATCTGACCCCCGAATCCATTTTCTCTTTTCAAAAGGTTTTCAAAGTTTCCTTTAAAACGGCGTGGCGACTCTCATTAATTTCATAATTTTCGGCGAGCGTACATTCAGACTCCAAGAAAGTGCCAAGATCAATCAGTCTTTATTTGCCTCATCGAATGTGATTTACGCATTGAATAACAATCAACCACGAGTACCTTATAGGGAAAGTAAGTTGACACGGATATTGCAGGATTCTCTTGGAGGGACAAGCCGGGCTCTAATGGTAGCTTGTCTGGTAAGGACCTCCTGTTAGCTGGAGTTATTTATTCTTTTTCCATAATTTAAAATGTAAAATCTATTGGGTTTTATGGGTCCATGCACAGCGGAATTAAGCATCAAATTAACACAAAACCCAATGCCCTAAGATCCGTTCTATACGATTAAATTGAATTCCTATGAGATAGATTTTACCAACCTTTATTGCTTTCCGGTCTTGAGCTATCGAACAATTTATCGGTGTGATTTTGAATCACAATCTTCGATCTTCAAAACCTTTGAACCTTCAGATTGCTTTGGACAATTTGAACTCTAGGCCTTGATCGTCGTACGAGCGAAGACCCTCTAGTAGTATCCACACGTTAGAATGAACCAAGAACTGTTCTTGAGAATTGCTAGATTCTTAAACCTATGGAAGAAATATTGAGAGAACTTTTTGTTATGATTTTCTTGAGAAAATTCGGCTAGTGATTAGGGTTACAGACCTCATATTTATATTACCTTAATATAAGTATTTGTTTCCTAATCATATTAGGAAACTAGTCTGAAAACCGCAACTGGCAGGTTCTGTCGCATGGTAAAACAAGCCACTTGGCCAGTTTTGTCGCGCGCCAAGGTATGCCACATCAGGAACTCTCAATCATTCTTCCTTTGGTTTAACCAATTCATTCTAGTTGTGTGTGACCCAATAGGATTATATTATGTTGGCAATGAGCTCGATCATATCGACCCTTATATGACATAAGCGGACTCTAGCAAGCCATTATGTCTACCCAAATAATATAACGTAAGAGTTCACGTTTCCAATGGTACACTTCCATTTCTCCCTTTGTCTCACGATGTTATATTGAACACAAGTCATGGTCCACGTCAACTTGTATCTGTTCAATTCTTTCTCGATCTTGAGTATAATGATAGTCCAATCATATTGGGGTGTGGCCACACGCTTTCATCATTATCACTCATCGAGGGGCCCAAGCAAAACATCTCTCTTTCGAGGGACAAATTCCATCTTGACTTATCATCCTTTCCATCATGAATCCGATCATGCCAAAGATAGCCTTTATAAATATCGTGTCAAGATATCGTTTGATTAAAATCAAACATGACTTTCATCATATGTAAGGTCATGATAATCTCAGGTCTAGGGACTAAATGAAGTGACCATATGAGATTTAATTATGACATTCGACCATGACATAAATCTCATGTGGGTCAAGTCCAGTCACTTGTTCTCTAACAAGTACCCATAATTTCAATGCGCATCTCTATGCATATAATCATCATATGATTATCCATTGACAATTATACCAATTATTCTCTTAATAATTAGGACGAAGATTATTACAATAAATATGCAAACTATATAATAATCAAATAATAAACTTAAACGATAAAGATGATACATAACGGTTTTCAGTTAAACATAACTAAAGCCTAGGGCATTACACCAAAGAATCTCCCAACTTACATTGCTAGGCTCCATTTATGTATCGAATACTCATGAATCTAACATGACCATCATGCTTCTGCCTGTGCGAGGGTCTTTGTTAGTGAATCCCTTATGTCATCATCGATTGATACTTTGTATATCTTAACGTCTTCTCATTCTTTATGAATTCCTCGAAGAACGTCTAAGTGAGTGTTTGGATCGCTGTTGTGACCTTGGTTCCATTGTTTGCACAAGTGGCACCACTATTGTCATAACAAAAGTTTCACCGATTAGTGATACTTGGAACATTTCCAAAACACTAATGAACTTTTGATCCAAACTGCCTCTTTTAGCCACATCATATGTTGCTAAAATTTGGCCTTAGTCGTAGAATCGGCTACGATTTTCTGTTTGGAATTATTCCAACAAAACCGTACTTCTAATAAGCATAAACATAAATCCTAATTGCGATTTTAAATTAACTTTGTCAGTTTGGAAGTTAACATCTATGTAACCCTTACAACAAGATTAACTTCCAACCTTTCAAATACCAAGAACGTATCCTTAGTTCTTCTTAAGTACTTAAGGATCATCTTGACTGCCATCCAATGGTTCTCAACAGGATCAGATTGGTATCGACTCATCATGCTTAGAGCATACGAGACGTCGAGTCTAGTACAAATTATGGTATACATGACAGATCCAAGTGCCACAGCATATGGAACTTCATTCATTCCCTTTTCCTCATCAGTTGTCATAAGACAATGAATATTGCTAAGAGAAATACCATGACCCATTGACAAGCTACTCTTTTTAGACTCTTCTAAGAACCTTGTCAATGTGAATACTTTGACTCAAACCAATTTATCCTTCTTGATCTATCTCTATAGATCTTGATGCCAAGGATGTAAGTGGCTTCACCCATATCTTTCATTGAAAAACCTTTCCTTGACCAAGACTTTGACAGTCTTAAGTGTCGAAACTTATTTTTCCAATGAGTAAGATATCATTGTAATAAAACAATAGAAATAATACTACGCTCCCACTGAATTTCATGCATACACAAGATTCATCTTTGTTCTTTGATGAAGTCAAACTCTTTGACCAATTCATCAA
The DNA here is from genome assembly GCA_022495995.1 of Adenophora triphylla var. japonica. Taxonomy (NCBI): domain Eukaryota; kingdom Viridiplantae; phylum Streptophyta; class Magnoliopsida; order Asterales; family Campanulaceae; genus Adenophora; species Adenophora triphylla. Next base: position 26,919 of record JAFEMH010002750.1, read on the forward strand.
AACGAAGATTCCAATTCCTTGAAGCTTGCTTCAATCCATCTCATGGATCTTTGCAACATGCATACTTTATTAGAATTTCTCAGATTGACAAAACTTCCGGTTGTGTACTATACACATCCTTAATAATCTTTCCTTTGAAAGAAAGCCGTTTGACATCCATTTGTCATATCACATAGTCTTAATATGTTAATGGCAATTGAAATTCTAACAGACTTTCGCATTGTAACTGGCGAAAAGGTTTCAACATAGTCAATACTATGAATTTGCCTAAATTCCTTTGTTACAATCCTTAGTTATGAAAGTATACACCTTCACATCCATGTCGGTCTTTGAAGACCTACTTACACCCTTTAGTTTTTACACCCAGGTAGCCCAATCAAGTTCCAAACTTGATTGTCAAACATGGATTGTAATTCGGATTCCATGATTCCTAACCATTTATCCAAATTAGGAGTGGACATCACCTCAAGATAGGAAGTAGGATCGTCATTCTTAATGACTTCCATCTTATTACTTTCCAAAATGAGAAATCAATATTTCTTGGGTTCGGATTGTAACCTATCCGATCTACGATGGACTTGTGCATCTTGAACTGGTTCCACAATTCCTTTGTGAACTTGGTTCTGTCTCTACTCTTGGTTCCATATTATTTTCGGGTTCTTGAACTTCTTCAAGATTAATTTTACTCCCACTAGATTCTTTATTGAGAAAAGAAACGAATCAAATAGAGCAACAAACATTTTGTTCTCTTTTTGGTTTGTAAGATTAATTTCCGAAAATAACCTAGTCAGATTTGGTGCTAACTTATAAGAGACAAGTCTCTTTACATAAGACTCGCAACCCCAAATCTTCATGAAAGACAAACTAAGTTTTCTTCCATGCCACATCTCATGTGGGGCCTTAGAAACCGATTTAGTAGGGACTCGATTCAGTGTAATCGCATCATTTCTAATGCATATCCTCAAAAGGAAATAGGAAATAGGAAAGTCTAATTGACACATCATCGAACGAACCATGTCCTACAAGGTTCAATTCCTCCTTTTTCAGATACACCATACAATGTGGTGTTTCGGGTGGAGTCAACTTTGAAACGATTTCATAGTTTTGAGATGATTGTCAAACTCTTGGCTCAAATATCCATCACCTCGATCTAATCGAAGTACTTAATAGTTTTACCAAGTTGTTTTGTATTTCATCTTGAAATGTTCGAAACATCTCAAACGATTCACCTTTGGACTTCATCAGATAGACATAGTCATATCTAGATAAGTCCTTAGTGAAATGTGATGAAATATCGAAGTCTTCCCCTAGCAATGCTACTTAATGGTCCACATACATCTCATGTATAAAGACCAATAAGTCACTAGCCCTCCCACTACTTTAGTGTAGGGTGGTTTGGTCGATAATTCCAATAAATAAGATCCACATTCCTCAAATGATTTATGGTCATATGAGTCTAAAAGTCCATGTTAATGGAGTTTAGATATATGTTTCTTATTTATCTGACCAATCTGGCAATGCCATATGAACACGTTGTTCATATTGTTCGGTTTGGATTTCCATCTATATTATAGATATCTTCAATATTATTTTGTTTCTCATCTTCAAGGATATGAAGACCATTCAATGACATATGCATTACAATAAGGCATATCATTAAATGAATATAAAACTTCTTATTGAAAATAAGAAAATTATATCCTTCATCATCCATTTAAGAAACGGAAATAATACTCCTACTCAAATCCGGAACGTAGTCATACTTGTTTAAAACAAGTACTACTTCACAAGGTAAAGTGACTTCATAAGTCCCTATGGTTAATGTAGCAACCCTTGCTCCATTCCTACGCATAGGTTTAATTTACCTTCTTTGAGTAGCTTTCTATTCTTTGTTCCTTGCACATTAAACAAATGTGGGATCCAATCCGGTATCATATACCCAAGAACAAGAAGTCGAAAGGAAAATCTCTATCATATAGATACTTGAAGTAGTAGCAATCATATTTCCCTTCTTCACCTTTTTAGGCCTTCCTAATAAGCCTTGCAACTTTTCTTTCGATGAACAATCTCATTGCAATGGTAGCAAACTGCATCCTTTTGAGACACTTTGGGTTTAGCCTCTTCGGCTTTGACAACTTTTGTCCTAGGTTTGGAAACCTTTGCATTACCTACTTTTCCTTCCTTTTGAACCCCCTTCTTGTGTTAACCATTAACACACTTTGCGGTTTGCTCCTTTTTCATCTCATGAATTTAAGAGCCTTCACCACAACATACATCTTTTGCCTAGTTCGCATTTGGAACATTTCCTTTTGCGTTGTGCTAGAACAAAAAGTAACTTTCATGTTTTCAAGGTTCTTCATAAGAGCCTTTAAACATGGTGGCAAGTATAAGACAAACAATGCTATTATAATCATCAACATGTTTCTAATGTTGCTCCTTATTTGCCCTTTGCAACATTTGCAGTGGGTTCAGTGGGAACGAATTCATCAAGAACGTACACATTTACCCAAGAACCATTCTTTAGGCTTCTGATCCAATCAGAATTATTTGTATCGTTCCTTTCGAACTTTGTCCTTCATAAGGACGAATCGCAATTATCATTATGTAATGCTACTTCTACAACAAAATATACAAATTATATGAACACATATCAATACCAACACATTTATCATCTAAGAGCAAATAATGTATTTTACAAATACTCACACTAAATCATACACCTTCCAATGCAAATAAGCATAATATGCATTTAATGGGCTAAGATCCAACTTTAATTTAATCTCAAGTACGCTATGGTGCACCGCTCAAGATTAAATTAATTAGGTAGAAAACATCAACCATATCGTATATGACTCTTAGATCTTTTATGAGATTTATTTAAGACGTCATATGTATAAGCATATTTTAATCTCATCTTATGCCTTGGGTCCAAAACCATTTTGATAACCCAATTAAGTTCATCCACTTTAAACGTATAGGAACCACCATTTCCTCATCTTGCTCGCAAACGGAATAGAATCAAAGCACCTTGCTATGGCAAGCCCACCCAAAACTATCCGAGTGGTCTCAAGTGTTTTAATCATGGATTGGCATAAAGAACTTAAAAGTTAAGTGAAGGTTCTTTAAAGTAGATTATAAGCATATCAACAAGGATAACTGTGCACCAGGTAAGTTTCCAAGAAAATAGGTGAGCCACAAGGACTGCTTAAGTACCAAATCTTCCTTCGACAGAACTCTCCTAGTCATGCACAATTATAATACCAATTTGAATGCAACATAATCAATACTTTGTATACTGACTTGTTTCTCATAAACAATCAGACTAGTAAACTGACTTGTTTCTCATAAACAATCAGATTCCTTCAAATTTTGCGTAAACTGACTTGTTTCTCATAAACAATCAGAAAACCAAAATTTAATGTTTCAACTAAACATTTAGGAAATCTCAATTCAATGTTTCAACTAAACATTTAACAAAATTCTTAACACTTAAGAACAAATAATTCATGCATCGCAACAATTAATAAAAACACATTTAAATTAATTAAGCATGCATCATAAACAATGAATTAATCTAGCATAGCCCTATAAATTTTATTTCCAGAAATTTATAGCATCCAGATTAAGACATGAACATATCAGATTGCAAACATATTCACAGATTAGCAGGATTATGAAACAAACTGATACTGCCCAGATAAAATTCTTCCATTATTGCTCACTACTAATAGATTAGGCATATTCTGTCGCGGGACAGAAGCTACCTGAAGACCATATATGTCGCACGACCAGACACTGACCATGGCCAAGTTCTGTCGCGTGACATATCAAGCCCAACTACCAGATTTTCAATCGTGGCCTACTCTGTCGCACGACTCGAGTAGCCAGTTTGGCAGTTTTTCGAATTTCAATCAATTCCAATTATAAAGCAATTAAATCAAGTAAAACAACCTTTTTAACAGATTTAATTCAACATAATAATAAAATGATTTACATATTGTTTCATATAAACAATAAAAATTCTACCGCATACAAAACATGCAATAAGCATATAAATGATTTATATCTTAATTCTAGCATGTTAATTCAAACTTAACCATACGAACGGGGCTCTGATACCACTGTTGGGTTTTATGGGTCCATACGCAGCGGAATTAAGCATCAAATTAACACAAAACCCAATGCCCTAAGATCCGTTCTATACGATTAAATTGAATTCCTATGAGATAGAATTTACCAACCTTTATTGCTTTCCGGTCTTGAGCTATCAAACAATTTATCGGTGTGATTTTGAATCACAATCTTCGATCTTCAAAACCTTTGAACCTTCAGATTGCTTTGGACAATTTGAACTCTAGGCCTTGATCGTCGTACGAGCGAAGACCCTCTAGTAGTATCCACACGTTAGAATGAACCAAGAACAGTTCTTGAGAATTGCTAGATTCTTAAACCTATGGAAGAAATATTGAGAGAACTTTTTGTTATGATTTTCTTGAGAAAATTCGGCTAGTGATTAGGGTTACAGACCTCATATTTATATTACCTTAATATAAGTATTTGTTTCCTAATCATATTAGGAAACTAGTCTGAAAACCGCAACTGGCAGGTTCTGTCGCACGGTAAAACAAGCCACTTGACCAGTTTTATCGCGCGCCAAGGTATGCCACATCAGGAACTCTCAATCATTCTTCTTTTGGTTTAACCAATTCATTCTAGTTGTGTGTGACCCAATATGATTATATTATGTTGGCAATGAGCTCAATCATATCGACCCTCATAAGACATAAGCGGACTCTAGCAAGCCATTATGTCTACCCAAATAATATAACGTAAGAGTTCACGTTTCCAATGGTACACTTCCATTTCTCCCTTTGTCTCACGATGTTATATTGAACACAAGTCATAGTCCACGTCAACTTGTATTTGTTCAATGCTTTCTCGATCTTGAGTATAATGATAGTCCAATCATATTGGGGTGTGGCCACACGCTTTCATCATTATCACTCATCGAGGGGCCCAAGCAAAACATCTCTCTTTCGAGGGACAAATTCCATCTTGACTTATCATCCTTCACATCATGAATCCGATCATGCCAAAGATAGCCTTTATAAATATCGTGTCAAGATATCGTTTGACTAAAATCAAACATGACTTTCATCATATGTAAGGTCATGATAATCTCAGGTCTAGGAACTAAATGAAGTGACCATATGAGATTTAATTATGACATTCGACCATGACATAAATCTCATGTGGGTCAAGTCCAGTCACTTGTTCTCTAACAAGTACCCATAATTTCAATGTGCATCTCTATGCATATAATCATCATATGATTATCCATTGACAATTATACTAATTATTCTCTTAATAATTAGGGACGGATATTATTATAATAAATATGCAAACTATATAATAATCAAATAATAAACTTAAACGATAAAGATGATACATAACGGTTTTCAGTTAAACATAACTAAAGCCTAGGGCATTACACCAACAAAATCTATTAAGGTTGACGGGATTCTGTTTTTTTTTTTTATGAAAGAATCCAGGAGAGTATCAAGAAGTTGTTCATACAGCTATCTTGGCAGCAGTTTTTGGTTCTCCGATGCGTTCACAATTATCTTTCTTCTTTATAGAGCTTACAAGACAAGGGGTTTTTGGTCTTTGAGCACTCTTTGTCTTGCCCTTAGATTCAAGCTAAGCCTGGAGCTTTGCTTCCATGTCAACTTTAACCTTCGGAGTCTCTTGTTTCTGAGCTGAATGTATGAAATTTGAAATATGTCAAGACCTTGCTGCCAAGCTAACTGTATGAACAATTTCTTGATACTCTCCTGGATTCTTTCACAAAAAAAAAAAAAAAAAAACAGAATCCCATCAACCTTAATAGATTTTACATTTTAAATTATGGAAAAAGAATAAATAACTCCATCTAACAGGAGGTCCTTACCAGACAAGCTACCATTAGAGCCCGGCTTGTCCCTCCAAGAGAATCCTGCAATATCCGTGTCAACTTACTTTCCCTATAAGGTACTCGTGGTTTATTGTTATTCAATGCGTAAATCACATTCGATAAGGCAAATAAAGACTGATTGATCTTGGCACTTTCTTGGAGCCGAATACCTTCATTGCAAGTTCTTCTGTTGTCTTCATAACCTGATTACATAACACATAATCATCTTACAAATATCACTAAATAACCACTTAAGACTGTTTAATGTGTAGCGACTTAAAAGATCTGAAAATACCTGCTAAATCAATAAGATTCAATTTCCCAAGGATGATTTTTTCGGAACCATTTTGACAAGATTTAGAAACAAAAATTTTGAGCACCCCATGGCTCCTACTGGAGACATCATTAAGACTAGTATGTGCAACCTTTCGCCTATGAACTCCAGATGAGAAGACATTAGAGAATTCAGAAAGTTATAGGAACTTTAGCTAACCCCTTGAGATGAATTTGTCCATCTTTGTCATCCAACGGAGCAATTTCTTTGGGTTTGACTTCGAGCAGATCATAACACCTGTCCATATAAACCTCGTAGTATGAAATTTCTGCAGTAGTTCCTGTACTCTGACACATCATCAGAATAGTCGACATGGCCAGTGGCATTAGACCTGGCAGCTCATCGCTTCCCTGCATTGTAATTCAAGCACTTAATATTATCTTTCGGCCAGTGCTAGAAGTTATGCTCAAATTCACCATTATAATGCAGCTTCTGTGTATTTTTTGGCAGTGTATATTAGTATGGTTGTTTAGTATTACATAATCTGTACATGAAGATTTTATCATTCATTTTGGGACGGAGGGAGTAGTACCTTAATTGAGCAAAATTGAAAATTTTTTGGTCATTCATTTTGAGACGCAAGGAGTAGTACCTTAACTCTCAATCATAACAGCATTCTCATTTATGGGTAGTACATATACATCATAAAAATGAGCTAAACAGACAAATATTTTTCTTGTGAGTATTGAAATACTCATAAATATGTGCTTCAGAACCACATTCCAATTGCTAAAACTGATCGGAGATGACCAAGAATGCTTTCCAGGTCATTACGGCAAATTTAGAAAACATATTTTAGGCGTCGCATAAGGAATTAAATGCTTTAATTTAATCACTCTATCCACAATTTTAAGACTTTTAGAACAACTGATAGGAATATGGTAGCTAAGCAAGATTTCCAAGCTACCAATTGAGAGAGTTGAAATGAATTGATAGGGCGCGGGAGTCAGATATATCCTTCAAAATATGTACTACTTCCTTTTGAAGGATAGTGGTCCGTGAAAGCCGATGGAAACACGAAAGCAAAGTAAATAAGCATTGAACAAAGTAAAACTAAATGGTTTTACAGTGATAAATAGTTTTTCAACTGTAAAACCAAGTGGTTTTACAGTACAGATTTATCAAGGCTTCGAGCTATGCCGAGTGTGAATCCCATGGTCCACCGAAACACATTTAATCCGGAGGAAAATGATCCCACCCGTGTCGATCCGACACCGAGAACCAAGTTGACCCACCCGAAAAGGATGCCGGTAAAGTTGACCCAAGGTCGACCGGAAATGGTCGGACCAGTAATTTGACTCAGGATTTCGGTGCAAGGAGAGTCTCCTAGGCGAGAGCGTTGAATCGAATTGATAGGGAGCGGGATTCAGATATATCCTTCAAAATATGTACTACTTCCTTTTGAAGGATAGTGGTCCGTGAAAGCCGATGGAAACACGGAAGCAAAGTAAATAAGCGTTGAACAAAGTAAAACTAAATAGTTTTACTATGATAAATAGTTTTTAAACTGCAAAACCAGTTAGGTTTTACAGTACAGATTTATCAGAACTTCGAGCTATGCCGAGTGTGAATCCCATGGTCTAGGGGTGGAAATGGTTCGGTTTAGCTCGGTTTGGCCAAATTTAGAAGTCAAACCGCTAACATCGGTTTGGAAAAATTCCAAACCGAGCTAAACCATAAAAGTTTTCAAACCTAGCTAAGCCAAACCGCTATGGTTCGGTTTGGCTTGGTCTAAACCGTGGTTTGATATGCGGTTTCCAAGTCAGCAAGTGAAGATTGGGTACGGGAATGCAGTATAACAATGAGCAAAACAATTCAAAAAGAGATGGATAAAACATCTAACTCTAGTTTCTGCAGAGCAAAACAAGTTTCCCCAAAATCCTTCCTGATACCAAACGGGATTGGGATGAAATGCTATGGAATTAGTACATGTAAATTAGGAGTGGATTGGGTACGGGAATGCAGTATAATTTTTGGTGTATAACATAAATAATACATTTCTAAATTAAAGGAATTCTTGAAGATGGATCCTATATCTTGGAAACAAGACAAAATTAAGAACATAAAAGACAAACTGTATAAGAAGGGGAGAGGGGAACCTGTAGGCGCTTCTCCTTCTTCTTTTCATTGCGTTTAGCGGATTTAGTCTTTGGTTTAGGTTTAGCATCCAAAACAGGATCATAACCAGGTGGAATAGCATCAAGTGACTCCATTTCCATCTTCAACTGTCATCATCAAAAACATCATTACAAACAAAATGACAAGAATCTAAACAAATGGGTACTTAAAATACAAAAAGACAGAGAAGGAGTTAGGGACCAGGGTGCCTTTAGATTTGTAGATGGCGACTTCATCCTGAGGGACATAGCCCGCCCTAATCTTAATGACAGGAGAGGCTCGTCATCGTCGATTGATAGTTGAGACTGAGAGAAACAAGAGATGCAGAGACGACGAGTAGAGAGGCAGAGACGACGAGTCATGACATCGACATTGAGAGAGAAATGGGAAGAGAGAGAAACGGGAAAAGAGAGAAAAATTTGGGAATATGAAATAGAAGAGAGAGGCGCTGAGTAGTTTAAGATGATATTTAGGGTTTTGTTTAAATCAAAGGCTGAGATTAATTAGGTTTTTTAGGACGGTCAGGATAGCGGTTTGATGGTTCGGCTCATGGCTCGGTTTGATGGTTTGAATTGACGGTTCGGCTTGACGGTTCCAAACCGCGGTTAGGGGTGTTAAACCTCAAGCTGAGCTAAACCACATGGTTTGTCAATTTTTCAAACAGAGCTAAACTACTTATATCTAAAAACCGAGCCAAACCGCACGGTTTGGCTCGGTTCGACTTCAAACCGCGATTTGAGCCGAACCGCTTCCATCCCTACCATGGTCCACCGAAACTCATTTAATCCAGACGAAAATGATCCCACATGTGTCGATCGGACACCGAGAACCAAGTTGACCCACCCGAAAAAGGGACGCCGGTAAGGTTGACCCAATGTCGATCGAAAATGGTCGGACCAGTAATTTGACTCGGGATTTCGATGCAAGGAGAGTCTCCTAGGCTAGGGCATTGAAACGAATTGATAGGGTGCAGGAGTCAGATATATCCTTCAAAATATGTACTACTTCCTTTTTAAGGATAGTGGTCCATGAAAGCCGATGGAAACGCGGAAGCAAAGTAAATAAGCGTTGAACAAAGTAAAACTAAATGGGTTTACTTTGATAAATAGTTTTTCAACTGTAAAACCAGGTGGTTTTATAGTACAGATTTATCAAGGCTTCGAGCTATGTCGAGTGTGAATCCCATGGTCCACACTCATTTAATCCGAAGGAAAATGATCCCACCCGTGTCGATCCGACACCGAGAACCAAGTTGACCCACCCAAAAAGGGACGTCGGTAAAGTTGACCCAAGGTCTACTGGAAATGGTCGAACCAGTAATTTGACTCGGGATTTCGGTGCAAGGAGAGTCTCCTAGGCAAGGGCGTTGAAACGAATTGATAGGGCACGGGAGTCAGATATATCCTTCAAAATATGTACTACTTCCTTTTGAAGGATAGTGGTCTGTGAAAGCCGATGGAAACACGGAAGCAAAGTAAATAAGTGTTGAACAAAGTAAAATTGCGAAGCCCCCGACTTGACAAAGTATCATGGGGAAGGCCCGAATGTATTGATTATAAAACCAATCTGGTTGGTTGACCATGACTGATCTCAAAATGCACTTAATGCAGCTCCAATCCGTTGAAGCATTACGTTATGAAGCATGAAACCCATCATGGATTTCAAAAGAGATTCTCATTCTGGTGAGTGCCAAGGGGTCGTGTAGACTCGACTTCCAACGTTGGACTTAAAGTCATGATTAAGCCTCGATCCTGACACTAAAGAATTTGCTTGTGGCAGGTTTTCAACAAACAAAACTTCTCTTTGCTTGGCAAGGCCCCGGTTTGATGAACTGAATAGGCGAAGTCTAGTTTTTGAAGAAGTGACTTGGTGAAGCCCTAATCTGATGACTTAGCAAAAGTCCCAATATGAATGGTACTGCAAAAGTGATCCTAAGGTTGATCTAACCAAGACCGAATCCATCTTGTGACGTAGTGAGGAACCCGATGCGGACTAAAAAATGACTGGAGAAACCACATTCTAAAGAAATGGCTTGATGAAGCCCCATCCTTGAAGAGTTTTAATGCAGCCCTATGAAAATTATAGCAGAAGAGGAAAAACCTATCCTTTCATACTTACTTTCTTTAGTCAATCCGTCAACCGCAAGAAGATGTAAAAGAAAAGAATTTTAAAAAATTTATACATGCAGGGGCATATTTTTCGAAAGGTGGAAATAGATCACGATTTTGTGTTATTTTGACGGCCTCATTCGACGTAGGCACAAGAACTCGCTTTGGGTTTGACTCTTTTGAGAGAGTATAAGTGTAGAAAGGTTTGTAAAAATGTATGGAAGCCACTGCTGACAGAAAATCAGTGTTTAGCAATATCTTTCCTAAGATGTAGAAAAAGAAGACTTGTCAAGACATCTGAAAAGTTGTTTTATTTACAACGATCACAAGATTGCTTAAAACCCTTTATTAATGTTCGGGTTATTCAACCACTAATCTCGATATGAACAAACATTTTGATTAATCATGAGGAGAAAGTCAACCAATGTCACGAATCAAGGTTGGCTGGGTGTGAAAGAAAGGTTTGTGTATAGGGAGGTCATTGATAAGATCGGGTTTTCTGGAATTTGAATATGTTTATGATCAGACCATTTTCTGATTGTCTACATTCCCCTCATTATGAGGAGCTCAGGTCGCCGTAGTTCGGCTGAACTGTGTTTGGCTTTGGAAAAAGGGATGAATATTTGTGGCTCCTTTGGTGAGAAGGCTCGGATGAGAAGGTTGAATGATGAGGCATGGACCTTGAGATGATTCCTTAGCAAGTCGTTCTTGACGGCTGCTTCCATGTTTCAAATGCTTCTTGATCGTCGTCTTTCATCGGGAGAGAAAGAGTATTGAATATATCTTAAGGCTTATGAAATGCTACTGCCTTTGCTTTTGCTTTGACTACTCCATTGTTATCGACAATTTCTATTCCGTCAAGCTTTTGATTGGCGATGCTGGGTCCTTGGCCCTTTTTTTTTGAAGCTCCTGCTTGGGTTTTTTTTTTGCAAGCCCCTGCTTGAACATTCTTGATGCACTTGAGGGCGAAGATAAGCTCCAAGGTTGTTGTGGACATGGGGTCAATCTTTCGATGCTGAGTGACCTTTTGTTGTTCCTTGATGATGCCGTCGTCGTTGACTTGGTCAAGGTGATGGTGAGGACATGATTTGGGAAGTGTATGCTTGATGGAGGCTTTTGTGAGGTAAGGAAAGTGTATGGGGAGAGCATTAGTTGACTTTCTCACACCGATTAATTTAAATCTTAGTCATTTAGAGAGATTATTTGTTGAGCAATGCAAGTGATCATATAAAATAAAACCATTTCATTAAATGTAATGTAGGTGTGCAAATAATGTCTCAAGTCTAGCAAGAAAAGAAAAAGACTCTTTTATAGAAGATTTAAGATTAACTACAATGTCCGAGGAGGACTTGATTGAAAGAGGAAAGTACTAGAACCTAAGAAGGTTTACTGAGAGACTATTTCATCTTTTAATTTTGTTTAAGGATAGGTAGCCCCTAACCTAGATACTCTTCGCTGGTTGGGCTGCCAAGGCACTTGAGCTTTCCTTCGCCGATCAACCCTTGGACTTCTTTCTTCAAAGTCAGACACTTGTCATAACCGATGTGTGCCTTTGGCAAAGGAGTTGGGTTTGAGTTGACTGGCCTTGCTTCCCACTCCATGACATTCATGCTGGCATTGTTTGGGGAAGGATTGTTAGATGTACGTGGGCATTCAAGCGTCCCATCTTCTATCAGCTTCCAGATCTTATGCCTCAAATAGTGGCAGTCATCAGTGTCGTGTCCATGGTACTGGTGGAAACGACAATACTTAGACTCATCCAACCGAATTTTAGGGTTTTTGGGCTTCCAATTCTCCAGTGGCTTTATCAGCTTTTCTTTACTAGCTCTTCTAGCATCTTGTTTAAAGGCATCTCCACATCGTCATAATGAAGGGAGCAGAGTTTTTGGGAGGCACTGTTGTTCCCAAAACTCGGATTTCCATTGTTCAGTTGGTTCCATTGTTGGATCTGTCTAAAAGAGGCTGTGGCATTCTTTCCTTTGTGAGGAATCGATGCTGAGTTGGGTGCAGTTGCTGCTTGGTACTGCTAGTATTGGGTTATGTTTGAGGCTGGTTGGGTCTGTTGGGTTTTATGGGTCTATGCGCAGCGGAATTAGCATCTAAATAACACAAAATCCAAGAGCCCTAAGATCCGTTCTATACGATTAAATTGAATTCCTATGAGATAGAATTTACCAACATTAATTGCTTTCCGTTCTTGAGCTATCGAACAATTTATCAATGTGATTTTGAATCACAAACTTCGATATTCAAAAACTTGAATCCTCAGATTTAGAACTCTAGGCCTTGATCGTCGTACGAGCGAAGACCCTCTAGTAGTATTCACACCTTTGAATGAACCAAGAAAGGTTCATGAGGATTGCTAGATCCTTAAACCCTAGAAAGAATATTGAGAAACCTTTGTTGTGATTTTTTCTTAGAAAATTTGGCTAGCAAATAGGGTTCACAGACCTCATATTTATACTACTATAGTATTAATATTTGTGCCCTAATCGTATTAGGAAACTAGGCTGTAAACCACCTCTGGCAAGATCTGTCGCGCGACCTCCGATCGCCTCTGGGCAAGATTTGTCGCGCGATGACTTATGCCAGATCAGGAACTCTCAATGTTCTTTCTTTGGTTTAACCAATTCATTCTAGTTGTGTGTAACCCAATAGGATTATATTATGTTGGCAATGAGCCCGATCATTTCGACCCTCATAAAACATAAGCGGACTCTAGCAAGCCATTATGTCTACTGTTGGTCCCAAAGGTGGCAACAAGGGTGAAAAACAGCTAGAGGGGGGGGGTGAATAGCTGTTACAAATTTTTCGCCCTCTTTAAAAACTAAACCTCTATACTTACAAAACCTTTTGCAGTGTGTTAGAAACTGCAAGTAGAGTTGTAAAATGCACAGCGGAAAAATAAAGTTACAAAGCGGTTTTGGGGAGGCGGTTTTGGGGAGGCGGTTTTGGGGAGGCGGTTTTGGTGAAGCGGTTTTGGGGAAGGCGGTTTTGGGGAGGCGGTTTTGGTGAGGCGGTTTTGGGGAAGGCGGTTTTGGGGAAGGCGGTTTGGGAGGCGGTTTTGGTGAGGCAGTTTTGGTGAGGCGGTTTTGGGGAAGGCGGTTTTGGGGAAGGCGGTTTTGGTGAGGCGGTTTTGGGGAAGGCGGTTTTGGTGAAGTTTTGGGTGCAGTTATAAAACTGAAAATTGAGGTTTTGACAATGTTAACTCCAAACACAATTTCACAATAATGGATAACTACAATAAAGATCAAACAGAGATAAAGATAGATAATCAGTAAGCACAAGAAAATAAATGCAGAAAGTAAGAACACACTATTTGGAGTGGTTCAATCTATAAAAGATCTACGTCCACTACCAAGATGGTTAGTCTTGGATTTCTAAGGGAGATTTTATATTGAGTACTTGAGAGATTACAAAGTACAATGAGTAATACTCAGATCTAAAATCTTTTCTATGAAGAACAAATCCTAGACTATAACCAGTGTATCTCAAATGAATAATCTATGTGATTAAACAAGTGAGGTGTGTGTGTGAGAACAAGATCAAAGCTCTTTAAATCTGTGAGATGTAGAGCTCAATGATTCTTGAATGTGTTAAGGCTTGATTTAGGGTGGGATATATATTTCTTGAAGTAGAAGATGAAGATTCAAAGGACTAAGAATTTCTCGGCGTAACTTCAATCTTCGTATGAACTCACAAAGACATTCAAAATCTCAAGCAATCTTCAAATGGTGAAGATTAGGGGTATTTATACCCAAGCACCAAGGAACTAGCCGTTGGATAATACTGTTGCAAGGACAGTGCTGGTGCTTTCCCATTGGTCCACAGTAACCACTTTTGTCTTTAGGTACATCAGTTGCAGGTAAAGCTGATCAGACTTCAGCTGCAAATAAGGTGGTTAGGACACCTGTCACCTTTTCAAGATCCTTGCAGATCTGCTCTGACATTGAGTCACGTGACAAGATATGGTGGTTGATATTTGATATTGCTGATGTGGATTCCAACGGTAAAATGTGGTTCACTCTTCAAGTCTTCAATCATTGGATGCGGTCCTGGTGTACATGCGGTTTTGACAAGTGCGGTTGATTACACCAGTGAGGTTGCTGAGGTGCGGTTCAAGATGGAACTGCAAAGCGATTCTTGCCGCTCACTACAAAGCGGTTGCACTAGAGAGAGTCAAAGGCGCTTCGCATAAAGGAATTCCAACAAGCAGCTGCTAGGTGCGGTTTGCCTGGTGCGGTTGATAATTTGGAAATGCACAGTGCGGTCAATAATTTGGAACCGCACGGTGGTTGGAAACTTTGGAACCGCACAGTGGTTGGTAAAGTGGAACCGCACTGCAATCGCAACCGCAACCTCAACCGCAACCGCAACCTCAATCGCAACCTCAACCGCAATCGCACCGCACCGCAACCTCAATCGCAACTGCTGCAACCTCAACTGCAACTGCAACTGCAACCTCAACTGCAACTGCAACTGCAACCTCAACTGCAACTGCAACTTCAGATCCTCAAATCCTCAAATCCAATGAGTCTTGTGCCAGTCTTCAAGCCTAAATTTAACCTATTCTATAAAATGGACTTAGGTAAAAAATTGAAGTCTAAGCTTCATTACATAGGGTCCTAAAGTCCTTAAAATAGACAGGAGGTTATGGTATCAATCAAATCTAATCTAAAATAGGAGGGTTAAAATATGCATACCCAACATCTACCCAATTAATATAACATAAGAGTTCACGTTTTCAATGGTACACTTCCATTTCTCCTTTTGTCTCACGATGTTATATTGAACACAAGTCATGGTCCACGTCAACTTGTATTTGTTCAATGCTTTCTCGATATTGAGTATAATGATAATCCAATCGCATTGGGGTATGGCCATACACTTTCATCATTATCACTCATCGAGGGGCCCAAGCAAAACATCTCTCTTTCGAGGGACAAATTCCATCTTAACTTATCATCCTTCCCCTCATGAATCCGATCATGCCAAAGATAGCCTTTATAAATATCGTGTTAAGATATTGTTTGACTAAAATCAAACATAACTTTCATCATATGTAAGGTCATGATAATCTCAGGTCTAGGGACTAAATGAAGTGACCATATGAGATTTAATTATGACATTTGACCATGACATAAATCTCATACGGGTCAAGTCCAGTCACTTGTTCACTAACAAGTACCCATAATTTCAATGTGCATCTCTATGCATATAATCATCATATGATTATCCATTAACAATTATACTAATTATTCACTTAATGATTAGGGACGGAGATTATTACAATAAATATGCAAAATATATAATAATCAAATAATAAACTTTTTCTATAATAAACGATAAAGATGATACATAACGGTCTTAAGCTAAACATAACTAAAGCCTAGGGCATTACACCAACAATCTCCCACTTGCACTAGGCTTCATTTATGTATCGAATACTCATGGACCTAACATGACCATCATGCTTCTGCCTGTGCGAGGGTCTTTGTAAGTGAATCCCTAATGTCATCATCGGTTGATACTTTGCATATCTCAACGTTTTCTCATTCTAATGAATTCTTGAAAAACGTCTAAGCATGTGTTTGGATCGCTGTTGTGACTTTGGTTCCATTGCTTGCACAAATGACACCACAATTATCACAACAAAGTTACACCGATTAGTGATACTTGGAACATTTCCAAAACACTAAATGAACTTTTGATCCAAACTGCCTCTTTTAGCTACATTTATATGTTGCTAAAATTTGGCCTTAGTAGTAGAATTGGCTACGATTTTCTGCTTGGAATCTTTCAAACCAAAACCGCACCTCCAATAAGCATAAACACAAATCCTAATTGCAATTTTAAATTAACTTTGTCAGTTTGGAAGCTAGCATCTATGTAACCCTTACAACAAGATTAACTTCCAACCTTTCAAATACCAAGAACGTATCCTTAGTTCTTCTTAATTACTTAAGGATCGTCTTGACTGCCATCCAATGGTTCTCAACAGGATCAGATTGGTATCGACTCGTCATGCTTAGAGCATACGAGACGTCGGATCTAGTACAGATCATGACATACATGACAGATCCAAATGCCGGAGCATAATGAACTTCATTCATTCCCTTTTACTCATCAGTTGTCATAAGACAATGAGTATTGCTAAGAGAAACATCATGACCCATTGATAAGTTACTTTTCTTAGACTCTTCTAAGAACCTTATCAATGTGAGTATTTTGACTCAAACCAATTTATCCCTTTTAGATCTATCTCTATAGATCTTGATGCCAAGGATGTAAGTGGCTTTACCCATATCTTTCATTGAGAAATCTTTTCTTGACCAAGACTTGACAGTCTTAAGTGTCGAAACTTTGTTTTTCCAATGAGTAAGATATCATTGTAATAAAACAATAGAAATGATACTACGCTCACACTGAATTTCATGCATACACAAGGTTCATCTTCATACTTGATGAAGTCAAACTCTTTGACTGATTCATCAAAATGAAGATTCCAATTCCTTGAAGCTTGCGTCAACCCATCTCAAGGATCTTTGCAACATGCATACTTTATTAGAATTTCTTGGATCGACAAAACTTCGGGTTGTGTACTATACACATCCTTAATAATCTTTCCATTTTAAGAAAGTCGTTTGACATCCATTTGCCTAAATCCCTTTGCTACAATCCTTAGTCATGAAAGTATACACCTTCCCATCCATGTCGGTCTTGAAGACTTACTTGCACCCTTTAGTTTTTACACCTTCAGGTAGCTCAATCAAGTTCCAAACTTGATCATCAAACATGGATTGTAATTCGGATTCCATGGTTTATAACCGTTTATCCAAATTAGGAGTGGACATCGCCTCAAGATCGGAAGTAGGATCGTCATTCTCAATGACTTCCACTTTATTACTTTCCGATACGAGAAATCAATATTTCTCGGGTTCAGATTGTAACCTATCCGATCTACGATGGACTTGTGCATCTTGAACCGGTTCCACAACTCTTTGTGAACTTGGTTCCGTCTCTACTCTTGGATCCATGTCATTTTCAGGTTCTTGAACCTTTTCAAGATTAATTTTACTCCCACTATATTCTTTATTGAGAAACTATTTATCAAGAAACGAATCGTATAGAGCAACAAACATTTTGTTCTCTTTGCGGTTGTAAAATTAATTTCCAAAAATAACCTTGTCAGATTTAGGTGCTAACTTATCGGAGACAAGTCTCTTCATATAAGTTTTGCAACCCCAAATCTTCATGAAAGACAAACTAATTTTTCTTCCATGCCACATCTCATGTGGGGACTAAGGAACCGATTTAGTAAGGACACAATTCACTGTAACCGCATTATTTCTAATGCATATCCTCAAAGGTAATAGGAAAGTCATCTTGACACATCATCGAATGAACCATTTCCTACAAGGTTCAATTCCTCCTCTCAGACACACCATACAATGTGGTATTTCGGGTGGAGTCAACTCTGAAATGATTTCACAGTTTTTGAGATAATTGTCAAACTCTTGGCTCAAATATTCACCATCTCGATCTAATCAAAGTACTTTAATAGTTTTACCAAGATTGTTTTGTACTTCATCTTGAGATGTTCAAAACATCTCAAACGGTTTACCTTTGGACTTCATCAGATAGACATAGCCATATCTAGATAAGTTACCTATGAATGTGATGAAATACCAAAATCCTCCCCTAGCAATGCCGCTTAATAGTCTACATACATCTCATGTATAAGAACCAATGAGTCACTAGCCCTCCCACTACTCTTAGTGTAGGGTGGTTTGGTCAATAATCCCAATAAACAAGATCCACATTCCTAAAATGAATTATAGTCATATGAGTCTAAAAGTCCATGTTAATGGAGTTTAGATATATGTTTCTTATTTATCTGACCGAACCGACAATGCCATATGAACGTGTTGTTCATATTATTTGGTTTAGATTTCCCATTTATATTATAGACATTTTCAATATTATTTTGTTTCTTAACGTCAAGGATATGAAGACCATTCAATGACATATGCAATACAATAAGGCATATCATTAAATGAATATACAACTTCTTATTCTCAATAAAAAAATTATATCCTTCATCATCCATATGAGAAACGGAATTAATACTCCTACTCATATCCGGAGCATATTCACACTTGTTCAAAACAAGTACTAGTCCACTAGGTAAAGTGACTTCATAAGTCCCTATGGTTAATGTAGCAACTCTTGCTTCATTCCCACGCATAGGTTTAATTCACATTCTTTGAGTAGTTTTCTATTCTTTGTTCCTTGCACATTTAAACAAATGTGGGATCCAATCCGGTATCATATACCCAAGAACAAGAAGTCGAAAGGAAAATATCTATCATATAGATATTTGAAGTAGTAGCAATCATATTGCCCTTCTTCACCTTTTAGGCCTTCCTAATAAGCCTTGCAACTTTGCTTCCAATGAACAATCTCATTGCAATGGTAGCAAACTGCAACCTTTTGAGACACTTTGGGTTTAGCCTCTTCAGCGTTGGCAACCTTTGCCCTAGGTTTAGCAACCTTTGCTTTACCTTCTTTACCTTCCTTTTTTGAACCTCTTTCTTGTGTTAACCATTAACACATTTGCGGATTGCTCCTTTTTTTCATCTCATGAATTAAGAGCCTTCACCACAACATACATCTTTTGCCTAGCTTGCATTTGGAACATTTTCTTTGTGCGTTGTGCTAGAACAAAAGTAGTTACCATGTGCTCAAGGTTCTTCATAAGAATCTTTAAACATGGTGACAAGTATAAGGCCAACAATATTATTAAAATCATCAACATGTTTCGAATGTTGCTCCTTATCTGCCCTTTGCAACATTTGCATTGGATTCAACAGGAATGGATTCGTTAAGAACGTACAATTTTGCTTAAGAACACTTCTTGAGCATCTGATCAAATCAGAATAACTTGTACTGTTCTTTTCAAACTTTGTCCTTCATATGGACGAATCGCAATTTATTGTGTAATGCTATTTCTACAACAAAATATGCAAACTATATGAACACATATCAATTTCAACACATTTACCATCTAAGATCAATTAATGTATTTCACAAATACTCCCACTAAATTATACACCTTCCAATGCAAATAAGCATAATATACATTTAATGGGCTAAGATCCAACTTTAATTTAATCTTAAGTACGCTATGGCGCACCGCTCAAGATTAAAATTAATTAGGTAGAAAACATCAATCATATTGTATATGACTCTTAGATCTTTTATGAGATTTATTCAAGACATCATATGTCTATGCATATTTTAATCTCATCTTATGCCTTGGGTCCAAAACCATTTGATAACCCAATTAAGTTCATCCACTTTAAACGTATAGGAACCACCATTTCCTCATCTTGCTCGCAAACGAATAGAATCAAAGTACCTTGCTATGGCAAGCCCACCCAAAACTATCCGAGTGGTCTCAAGTGTTTTAATCATGGATTGACATAAAGAACTTAAATGTTAAATGAAGGTTCTTTAAAGCAGATTATAAGCATATCAACAAAGATGATCATAATCGCGCACCAGGTAAGTTCCCAGGAAGATAGGTGAGCCACAAAGACTACTTAAGTACCAAATCTCTCCTTTGATAGAACTCTTCTAGACATGCACAATTAGAATACCAGCTTTGATTTGAAACATCAATACTTTGTATACTGACTTGTTTCACAAACAATCAGATTCCTTCAAATTTTGTGTAAACTGACTTGTTTCTCATAAACAATCAGAAAACAAAATTTAAATGTTTCAATTTAAACATTCAGGAAATTATAATTCAATGTTTCAACTAAATATCTAACAAATCTCTTAACACATAAGAACATATAATTCATGCATCGCAACAATTAATAAAATCACATTTAAATTAATTAAGCATGCATAAACAATGAATTAATCTAGCATAGCCCTATAAATTTAATTTCCAGAAATTTATAGCAAACAGATTAAGACAGAAACATATCAGATTATAAATATAATCACAAATTAGCAGGAAAAATTAACAAACTGATTCTGCCCAGATTTGACAAAGTCTGTCGCGTGACAGAAGCTTCCAGGAGGCCTGATCTGTCGCGCGACCAGACGAGCCCATCTGACTGCCCATGGCCAACTCTGTCGCGTGACTAGAGTTGTGAAATTACCCGGGATTTTCGCGCGGCGGCGGCGAAAATGCGGTTGTCTTTTGCGGAGGGTTGGTGTCTGAGACCTCGCTTTTCAGGAAGGAAGAGGAGTCGCCACGCGGTTTTTGTATTCTGAGCCCAAACGTTGAGAAACGGCTATTGGTTGAAAAGGGTGTCGTTTTTATTGGTAGCAAAAACTTATGAAAAGGCTTTGAAAATGGGGGGTCATTTTTATTGGTAGCAAAAATGAGTAAAAATCTTTTTAGTACCAGAGATTGTTAGGTTCGGAGGTCACGTTACGTTTCGGGAAGAGTATATTGAGATCACCCGAAACGCCTCGTATGACGAGTCTTTCTACCTTTCTCGAAATCGTGTGCGTGTGTGTGTGTGTTTGCATTTTTGAAATGGGGGCTTGAATGACAAGCTTAATCTTGGTTTGAATGTCAAACGTTGATTATGGTTCTGTTTGAAAAGGCGAGCGTTTGAATGATAAACGTCGGTTTTGGAAGTTTTTAGGAAAAGTGGCGCGACTGCTGATTTTAACTGTTTATCTTAAGTGTCAAATGTTGACTTTTAAGAAAAGAGCGTTTGAATGTCAAACGTCAGATTTTGAGTTTGAAGATGAGCGTTTGGATGCCAAAGGTCATTTCGCGCGTTTTGAAAGAGAGTTCGAAGGTCGAACTCCGGTTTTGAACCGGGCGTGTCATTGTTAACGATTTTACGGGAAAAACGTATTAAATGATTTTGAGTGTCAAATGGCGGCTTTTAAGTTTGAATATGAGCATTTGGATGCCAAACGTCATTTCGCGCGTTTTGAAAGAGAGTTCGAAGGTCAAACTCCGGTTTTGAACCGGGCATTACATTGTTAGCATTTTTACGGGAAAAAGGCATTAAATGATATGCGATCAACGAATTGGGTTGCGACTCGGACTTTGAAAAGTAAATACTATCACGATCCAAGTGGGTCGGACTTTGTAAATGACAGTATTTAAAGTGCGTTATCAACGGAATCAAACGATCCGGAATTGTAAAGTACGATCGACGAGCCAAACAGCTCGGAATTGTAAAGTTGCATGAAAGTAAAGGACGTTCGATGGATCAAACAATCCGGAATTTGTAAATGAAATGGAATGTAAATGACGATCGACGGATCAAACGATCCGAAATTGTAAATGACATAAAAAGTAAACGGAACGGGGCTGGAACGCCGTTTTAACCCGAGATTACTTCTCTTATGGGAAGAGAAGAGGATCGCGGACTAAAACGTATCGGACCCCATTAGACGATGACGTCTACATTTCAACAACGTCGTTCGAAACGGTTGTAGCGACTGGCGCGTAAACCGAGACGGAATGAGAGTTTAAAGAGAGAGGGAGCTACCTATGGCTAGGGTCGGCTCCTTTAGCTCGGGGGGCATATACGGGATACGAAAGTGTGTTTGGAACGGTGTTTCGAGGTGGCGGGGGTCGTATTTGATCGAAATACGGAGTTTTCATGCAAAACGAGGTAAAACCGGGGCTCGGAAGGAGTGAAACCAGTTTAGGCCGTGGGTTTTTGGGTGAAAGGGGTAATTTTTTGTTGTTGTAAATGGCTTTGACAGCCTCTGTATTTATAGGTGAAATTTCAGCATGAGTCCGGACGGACTGAGGGTGAAATCCAGGGGGTTTTGTGAAATTTGGAAATTGAAGGGACTTGCTGGTAATTTCTGGATTGTCTGCAAATGAGTCTGGACGGACTTAGACTGTATACTAGGGGTATTTTTGTCTTTTCACTCTAAATTTGATTGAAAGGTGACTAGGGAGTTGTGGCATGCAAGCCATGTGTCCCATGACTCACCAGGCTCGTGGATTTTCGTGCCATTATCCCCGGTTTTGTCCGTTTTTAAAATAACTGTCCGAAAAATGTCCGAAACGTCCCCGAAAAGTGCCGGAAAGTGCGTTTTTTAGGGAAAGCCGTACTTTTACGTGTGATGACGTGTGTTGAGTACGTTTTGACGTTGGGATGCACGGGGAAGTCTCGAGACGTCTCGTTGGCTTGAGAACGGGGAGCTTAATGGGTTCGGGTTAACCTGGAGTGGGCCAGTTAACGAATTTCGGTTAACTTGTAACGGATTTTGGCGATCCGGATTTGGGTACTTACAGTTAGCCCCTCAGCGACGTCACTTCCGAAGGAAGTGGGGTCGTTGAAAAGATAAGAATCAAAATCGGGGGATGTCTTACTTTGAAAGACCTGGGCGGTCAGCTGGCTGGACCCTTAGCGAAAGGATTCCTACGTATTCCGAGCGGGAATCAAGCCAATCGTAGTTCGTAGGTGCAAGGAGTCGCACGTGGGAACCTTGACCTGAGCGAGACTATTTGGAGGTGTCTAAATCTGAATGAGACCATTGCGAGGTACCTGAACCTGAATGGAGACTATTGTGAGGCCTCTGAACCTGGGATTTCTGAAACCTTCGAGGGCGTGTGGCGCCTCAGACCGGAGTTACTGAAACATACGAGGGCGTGTGGCACCTCAGACAGGAGTTGCTGAATCATACGAGGGCGTGTGGCGCCTCAGACTGGAGTTGCTGAAACATACGAGGGCGTGTGGCGCCTCAGACCGGAGTTGCGAGGATACGAGGGCGTGTGGCGCCTTAGACCGGGGTTGCTGAAACATACGAGGGCGTGTGGCGCCTCAGACCGGAGTTGCGAGGATACGAGGGCGTGTGGCACCTCAGACCGGGGTTGCTGAAACATACGAGGGCGTGTGGCGCCTCAGATCGGAGTTGCTGAAACATACGAGGGCGTGTGGCGCCTCAGACCGGAGTTGTGAGAATACGTTTATCCTGAGATGAAGGCATTCGTGCCTTGGGTGCTGGGCTTACGATGACTGCCATGTTTATCTGCCGGGGATAGGGTGGCAATGATGGGAATGGTTGTGTAAAACTGGCGTTATTAACAACAAAGAAGGATCGACGTTCTAACCACGGGGTTAGGAACGGGATGTGGTCTCGAGAGAGACTGACACATCGCTGGGGAAAAGCGTCCAGGGTTCTGACGGGGTCAGTTAGGAACTGAGGGGGTTGATTGACGTTTCTTCTTAGGCAGATGGCCTTAAGATCCTGCTGGGGAGGAATGTTCGTGCTTACGGCAACGGCTGAAGAGGGATTGCTGTGTGGGCTTACCTTGATGGCCGCTGAGGTGGGACGATCGGGCTTACGACTGGCGGCCGGGGAAATAAACGTTCACTTGCTGAAGTGAAGAAGTATTCGGACTTACGGGGATGGCCGAAGAGGGATTGAGCATTTGAATGTCAAACGTCGGTTTGGGGCTGGAATGAGCGTTTGAATGTCAAACATCAACTGGGGATGTAAATGAGCATTTGAATGCCAAACGTCAACTTGAGATTTAACGTCTGGAGACGAGCGTTAGTGAGAACTAACTGGGAATTTAACGTCTGGAGACGGGATTGAGCGTTTGAATGTCAAACGTCGGTTTGGGGCGAGAATGAGCGTTTGAATGTCAAACGTCAACTGGGGATGTAAATGAGCATTTGAATGTCAAACGTCAATCTGAGACAGAAGTGAGCGTTTGAATGTCAAACGTCGACTTGGGATGGAAGTGAGCATTTGAATGTCAAATGTCGAATTGAGACGGAAGTGAGCGTTTGAATGTCAAACGTCGACTGGGGATTTAACGTCTGGAGACGAGCGCTAGCGAAAACTAACTGGGAATTTAACGTCTAGAGATGAGCGTTAGTGAAAACTAACTGGGAATTTAACGTCTGGAGACGAGCGTTAGTGAAAACTAACTGGGCTTGACCTCAGGGGAGGGGGTGTTAGAAAGGTCTAACTTGGGGAAATTTTACACTTTTGGGGGCCAAAAGTGGTAAAAGTGAAACTGCGAGAAGCTGAGGGGCCAAATTGGCAAGGAATCTTTTCAGCTGCAAAAAGAGTCCGGCCGGACTCAACGTGAATTTGACCAGGTTCATTTCAGCGCCAAGGCCGACGCAAACTGGACCATTTCTCCATTATTTCAGGCGAGGAAGGAGAGAAAAAGAGAGAAAAAACTCTTCCCATTTTGTGAGTTTTGCTCAAATTTTCAAGGGAAAATCAATATGGAGGCCGATTTGGGACCAATGCCTCGCCATAGGAGGACCGATAACGAAAGAACGAGGTTGGCGCGGTGTAGCGATGCGTGAATTTTTAAACATCTTGGAGTCACCACTTATTATTTATTTAGGAAAACAATAAGAAAAACCTTTTTAATTTTAAAGAGATTTGAGGGTTCGGGGGTTAAGTTATGGAATGGGTAGGTAGAGGAGCATCCATTCCACCCGATCTGAAGATCGGTCTTGCCAATTGAGTATTATCAATCTTTTTAATTTAACAATAAAATAAAGGAACAAGAAAACCCTATTAAATTTCTTGATTAGGAATGTCAGATTGTATACTTTGAGATTGCCTTCATCGATTGAAGGGACTCCAGGCTAATCCTTTTGATGGGATTACAATACTCTAAAAGCCAATAGAGAGAGATTGAGAAGAAGAGAGTAAAAGTATAGGAATTTACCAAGCATTTAGGGAGTATTTGATTTAGAACGTGGTTCTAAGATGTCTTCTCGGTCGAGAAGTGATTTGGGCAGAGTTTCGCCTTGATGCTAGGCTTGAGCCTTGATGTTCGTCAATCAACGTGGTTGAAGGACGAATTTAGGAGTTGTTTGTGAGTGATTTGAGGGAGTCTTTCGTGGAAAGAAACCAACAAATTGTGTGTGTTGTGTGTTTTTGATCGTCGATCGAGGACCTTTCAATCTAAAACTGTTAGGAGGAAATACTGAAAGTCATCAGGTATTTATAGGGGTTTAAGAGGTAAAGGTGGAGAGGTAAAACACTCCTAGGAAGGTTCCAGAACTCAGATATGATTGGAGAACCGGATGGGATAAGATTTTATCAAGAAATGAGTTTAAAACGGAGAAGAATTATGATTCTGCACATTCTGTCGAGGGGATATCTCACGCGAGACACGTATGTCTCGTGCGAGACAACTAGTCGATTGACTATTTTGTCCTCTTCAGTTTATTCCGTTAGTCAGTTAGGTCCAAAACTAACGAGGTTAGTTAGAAACTTAACGAAACATGACGAAATTGACATGCTTTCATCAAAACATAAAAGAGAGACAAAGAGTAGTGTAATCATGAATTATTAGTTCAGAATGGGGTGTCTACAGAGCCCCTCGGCGACAAGACTTATGGAAGAAGTCATGTCATCGATAGAAAAGTCATCATTCTGAACATTGGAATGGTCGTGCCGCACGGCTGCCTACGTATCTCTAAGAGAGAATCAGACCAAACGTAGTTCGACTCCAAAACACTAAAAAGGCTATTTTAGGTATTTTGAAAAGCATTTTTGAAAATCGAAGAGGGATTTTTTTTGAAAAGGTAAAATCATACTGAGGAATCAAGGACTTGACCCAATTCTGATGATACCCGGTTTGTTGATGAAGTTGTTGAAGTGCGTCGCCCGAGGTTACTAACGTTGCCATTGTTGCCGAGGTCACGGACTTTGTTGTCGTTGCCGAGGTCACGGACTTTGAAGTTTGCTGCGGTCGCACAATTTGTTGACGTTGCCGAGGTCACGGACTTGAAGTTTGCTGCCGTCACAGACTTTGAAGTTGTTGCCGAGGTCACGGACTTGAAATTTACTGCCATCACAGACTTTGAAGTTGTTGCCGAGGTCACGGACTTGAAGTTTGCTGCCATCACAGACTTTTAAGTTGTTGCCGAGGTCACGGACTTGAAGTTTGCTGTCATCACAGACTTTGAAGTTGTCGGTTGAGGTGGAGGTTCTGTCGGCCCCTGTAATGCAAGGATAGATGCATATTGGGCTCGGATAGACCCGAATGATTCTTTCTGTACCTGCTAGCACATAAAGATTCCAAATAGATTTTTTCTCAGATTTTAGTTATTTGACTGGACTTACGTGGTGGTGCTCACGTATATTCGTGTAAATGGCCAGTCGGACATTTTGGTGGTGAGTTTATGTATGAGTATATGGTATATGGATATGTAGGGACATTTGTATGGATTTGTATTTGAGATGGGTGAACTGTGTGAGAGAACTTGTGTTTGTTAAGTTGAGACCAAATCAGGTTTTGCAGAATCTGTTGCTAGTCAACAAGGCTGAATTTTAATGAGTAACCTTATGTGAACACATCTAGGCCTGTTGTGAATCTTCATTCTTACTTCTCCTTTGAATCGTGTCTCTAGGAGGCAAACGACTACAAATCTGTCGACTGTCGTAATGGTTCTATGTCCAAGGCCCTTTGCTGTCTCAAGCCCCAAGTTGCTTGCAAGTGGTAGATGACTTTGTGAATAGACTTGTGAAGCTGCTCTCTTGATTTGAAGATATCGAAGAAGACTCTCCTTGTTGATTTGATTTGAAGAAGATCGAATGATGTTCGATGAAGAAGGTTTGAAGAATACTCTCCCTTTGTCCTTGATTTTTTTTTCTTAGTGACGCACCCTGGTTTTTGCCTAGACCGCCCTTTCGGGTTTTCAATCTAGCGGGCATCTCTTTTGCGTCTTTTTTTTTTAATAGTATGTTAACTCGAAGAGAACTCAGAGGAGAGAATCTTATTGAGGAGAGAGAGATGAGATCTCAAGTCAGTTGAGGAGAGATGAACTCTATTCTTTGGAAGGTGATCCAAGCATTGATTCTTTGGAGAAGTGTATTCTTTAATGATGAGAGGGAGAAGCAAAGAGGAAAGCTCCTACTGCAAATTTGATTATTTTGAAGAGTTGAAGTAGAGATTGACTGGAGTAAGAAAGGTGAGGAAGCCCGAGTTTTGATGCTTGGATTTCAAGAGTGTGTATGAGAGTGGCTAACAGGAAGCCCCTAGACTCAACAAGAAATGCTACTTGGCTCAAGGATCTAGAAAAGTTCTTCTACCTTTTAATGGACCGTGCATCATCTAGAAGTTTCTAAATAAGTTTGAGGAGAAAGCCAATCATTAGTATGACTTAAGGGTAAACATTTTTCTTGATACTGAAAGTCTTATTCACTTGTTGTAAGAGGACGTTGAGTAATCTTCATTTCTTTTGTTGGTGCTACTTGACTCTTCTTCTTGGTGGGAGAGTCCTTCATGCATTTGAATTTTCACCTTTGTTGTGGGGGTGATGAAAGCTTGAGAGTTTTTTTTTATACTCTCAAAGCTTTGAATTGAGTAGCCCCACTCTTCTTGGGATGGAGGTTGACAGCAGCACCTTTGACTTTCTTCGCTTGTTGACTTTTGACTTTCAGTAGGGGTAATGTTTAGCCCTTAAGCTTCCTAAGGATAACTATCTTCTAAAACTTGCTTAGAAGTCTCTATTTTTGCGATGATTTAGGGAATGGAGGGTCCATTACCTTGTATGAATTAACTGATATTCATGAGGTAGAGCAACCTTAGGGAGAGTGTTTAGGAAAAGAAAATTACTTTGATTAATCGAAGAAATTTAAGAACATACTCGATAGTTTAGAGGACACAAACTAGAGGAGGTGAGAAGTACTAGAAAGACAGAACGACTCTTCGAGTTCATACTTGGAAATTTAAAACCTAATCTACTTCTATCAAAGGAGAAATGGAGAGGATAGTTGTAGCCCCAAAGTGGTAAGTGCATCTTTTCTTCTTGGAGCTTCATCTTCTTCATGGATTGCGAGGGAGAGGATTGGTGATGACGTTGGGATGTTCTAACTCTCCATTGTCAAAGAGGTCTTGGATGATGTTCTTCAAGTGGTGGCAGGAGTTGGTGTCGTGGCCGGTGAAGTTATGGTACTTGCAAAATAAGTGATGAGCATGATTCGGACCCATATCCTTAGGAGGACCACCTTCTCTTGGTTTGATCTTTTCATTCTGGACAAGCACATCAAAGAGTTCTTCTTGAGTGATGCCTTCAATTTTGTCATAGTGTCTCTTTTTCTTTTTGGGAGGAGGAACAGCCGAATACTTTTCGGTGTTGGAGCGGTTGAATGCAGTGGCATTGACTGAAGCATCCTTACTTGTAGCGGGTTTGTTGTAGCAGAAGTTACTTTCCCTCTTTTTACTTTTGATGAAGTCGTCAATCCTAATTCCGGACTCGTGGAGTTCATTGAAACTAGGAAAGTAATTACCGGCGAGCTTCTCTTGAAATTCATCACGGAGGCATTGGAGGAAGATGTGGATTTGCTCTTTGAGAGTAGGTCTTTCGACGATTTCAGTGAGTTTGAGTCTCCATCTTCTAGCAAATTCAGCAAAGGATTCATTGGCATGTTGTTTGGTTTGTTCAAGATCCCTCCTAGTAGGGCGGTAAGTGGAGTTGTCTTCAAACTGCCTTTGGAAGACTAAACATGCGAACGACCAATCAAGCCTTGTAGTCGTAGGAAGAGACATGTACCGATCCCTTGAAGCACCCTCTAAGGTTTGAGGAAAGCATTGGGCCAAGATTGTGTTATCAACACCCATTGGAAGCATAGCCCAAGTGTAGGTCTCAACATGAGCTCGAGGACAAGTAGTGCCATTGAACTTGGCAATGTCGGGTGTCTTGTACTTGCGAGGAAACTTGGTGATGGATTGTTGAAGAGCATCGGGATCAAATGGAATGAATGACCCTTTGGAAGTGTCAAGAGTCGCAAATTTCTTCTCAAGGTAGTTCTTAGTAATATGGTCACCAAGTTTAGTAGTTTCACCACTGCCTTCTTTCTTGGTTTTAGCACCCTTGGAGGTATGTTCCTCATCATCGGAGGAGGATGAGGAAGAGGAGGAATCAGATTCTTCCTTTTTCTTGCTTGACTTCTTGGTTTTTCTATTCATTTTGGTGTAGGATTCCTCTTCATCGGAGGAGGATTCCACTTTCTGCTTTTGTTTTCTACTTTTCTTGACTTTCAAATCGTTGAGTTCTTTCATGAGGGCGGCCACTTGGGCGTTTTGCTCATCAATTTGCTTACTTTGTTCATCCAACCTAGTCATGGCTTCGATGAGTTGGACCTTAGCATCGTTGAAATCGGCCTCGGTGGTAGAAGGAGAAGCAGACATCGTGTCGAGCTTTGGCGAAGAACCTAGACGTGTAGCAACCGTGTTAAACCGTGATCGAGTCCCAACAAGTCGGCTGAATAGGGTGTATGAAGGCTTAAAGGTTTGAAGGTTTTGGCCAAAAACACGAAAAGACCGAACGCTTATCTCGCACGGGACAAGCAATCTCGCGCGAGACAATGCCACGGAAAGTCACAATTTTCTAATTTTAATCCTAATTTTGGTCGGACGGAAGATCCGTTTTGGGGGTTTCTAACATTCAAAATCCAAACCTAGGGACCTAGGGGTCGAAGTCATCCCAAGTAACATCAAGTTTTGTGCAATAAATTTGGTGAGAAATTTTTCTCTTTAGGGGCAAATTCGTAGGGACAATCATAGGGACATTTCTGAAGGGACAATTCCGAAGCGACAATTTTTTATTTATTTTCCATGGATTATTGCACAAAACAAGATCTTGACAAGGGATTACAAGGACTCCAAGATCAAACCGACCGGTCACGAAGTGTCTTAAAAAGTCAATCTACATGATAGGTGGCGATGCAGGGCTGGAAGGCTAGGCTCCCCGCGATATGACAATTTAGGTGGATTGAATACGCGGAGTGGGATGATTCAACTTTGGAGAGACCGGCGACTAGGTGGTTACCGTCATCCGTCCTTAGTGTGGGTCCCGGGTTTATCAAGGGTATGTAGTGCAATGACAGTTATAATATAAGTGCGCGTGTGTGAGAGTTAATCTAGGTGATAGAGTAAAATAGAAAGTTTTATTTTTTGAAAACTAAAGAAAAACAGATAGTGGCCGCACCAAGTGGTTGCCTACGTTTCTCCCAAATTAGGAAGACTCAGGCCGTCGTAGTTCCACTTAAAGAGAGAGAGAGAGAGCAAGAGAATAAATAAATTAATTTAAATTACAACTCCCAAATTCTCCATGGACCGGACTTTAAATCAAAAAACCAATCGCACTCAGGTATAAAGTTAAAGTATAAATTAATAATTACTCTACCCTGCAAAATAAAATTAGTACAAGCAAAATAGAAATAATTTATTTTGATTTTTCTGAATTTTTTTTTAAAAATTTTCGGAAACTATTTTTTTTTTTTTTGGACAAAAGTCAACTGCGAAAGGGTGCGATCAAACTTTTTTGAAGACAAGAAAAAGTCAATTGTCCTAGGTAGTCAAACTTTTTTTTGAAGAAAAGGAATAGTCAATTAACCTAGGTCCCTTTTTTTTTTTCCCACTGCGCAGCCGCCAAACTGAAAGCAAACATATTTTTTTAAGGCGAATACTAATCTCGCGCGAGATAAGTATATCTCGCGCTGGACAAGTATTCAGACAGTAATTTTTTTTGAAAACAGTGTCAAAAAATTTCAAAAAATTCAGAAAAATCAGATTTTTACAGAAAAATAAAAAGATTGATAAAACTCAATTGTAACGCAAGTCTAACCCTCTTAATTAATTGTCCCCAGCGGAGTCGCCACTGTAGCGATGCGTGAATTTTTAAACATCTTGGAGTCGCCACTTATTATTTATTTAGGAAAACAATAAGAAAAATCTTTTTAATTTTAAAGAGATTTGAGGGTTCGGGGGTTAAATTATGGAATGGGTAGGTCGAGGAGCATCCATTCCACTCGATCCGACGATCGGTCTTGCCAAATTAGTATTATCAATCTTTTTAATTTAACAATAAAATAAAGGAACAAGAAAACCCTAATCAATTTCTTGATTAGGAATGTCGGATTGTATGCTTCGAGATCGCCTTCATCGATTGAAGGGACTCCAGGCTAATCCTTTTGATGGGATTATACTACTCTAAAAGCCAATAGAGAGAGATTGAGAAGAAGAGAGTAAAAGTATAGAAATTTACCTAGCGTTTAGGGAGTATTTGATTTAGAACGTGGTTCTAAGATGTCTTCTCGGTCGAGAAGTGATTTGGACAGAGTTTCGCCTTGATGCTAGGCTTGAGCCTTGATGTTCGTCAATCAACGTGGTTGAAGGAAGAATTTAGGAGTTGTTTGTGAGTGATTTGAGGGAGTCTTTCGTGGAAAGAAACCAACAAATTGTGTGTGTGTTGTGTGTTTTTGATCGTCGATCGGGGACCTTTCAATCTAAAACTGTTAGGAGGAAATACTGAAAGTCATTAGGTATTTATAGGGGTTTAAGAGGTAAAGGTGGAGAGGTAAAACACTCCTAGGAAGGTTTCAGAACTCAGATATGATTGGAGAACCGGATGGGATAAGATTTTATCAAGAAATGAGTTTAAAACGGAGAAGAATTGTGATTCTGCACATTCTGTCGAGGGGATATCTCGCGCGAGACACGTATGTCTCGTGCGAGACAACTAGTCGGTTGACTATTTTGTCCTCTTCAGTTTATTCCGTTAGTCAGTTAGGTCCAAAACTAACGAGGTTAGTTAGAAACTTAACGAAACATGACGAAATTGACTTGCTTTCATCAAAACATTAAATGTTAGGAATTTGACTAGAAATGAGTTAGGGATTTTGATGCCCGGATTGGGGCTTTTGACTTTGCTATGAGCCTTTGTCGAAATTGACTAGAGTGTAGTTCAATTGACACCATGGGTAGATGACATAAAAATTTTGGTTGCAAAATTCCATGCCTAGATGTATTTTAAGAATTTAAAGTATGTGTAAATCGGGACGGAGTAAATTTTCGAAATGTTCGAAAGGATTTGAAAGTTCCGAATTCGACGGAGTTTTCAAAGGGCTTTGAAAGTTTCGGATTCGACGGAGTTTCGAAATGTTTTGAAAGTTCCGAATTTGACGGAGTTTTCAAAATATTTTGAAAGTTTCGAATTTGAAGGAGTTTTCGAAATGTTTTGAAAGTTCCGGATTCGACGGAGTTTTCGAAATGCTTTGAAAGTTCCGGATTCGACGAGTTTTTGAAATGTTTTGAAATCTTGGACCGTTAATACTCCAACCGGGATGGAAATATTTTAGGAAAAATGAGAACTGTATCTGCATTGCATCATTTTGACATGCGTTCGTGCACTCTGTTGATGTCGCTTCTGTATTAACTGTAAGTACCCCAATCTGGATCACCCTCTTCCGAGCACATGGGAAACACCGCAGACTCACAAACACAGTCTCGAAGACCTCTAGTACTCGAAAACCCTCAAAAACCCTCAAAAACCCTCAGCCAAACCAAGGGAGGAGCCTTTCTGGGATAAAAGGGACAAAAGGACCTTTTGGGAATTTTCAGGAAATTGGAAAAGCATAAGTGGTCCGTACGGACCTCTCTGTTGCAATAATTACTGAATCCCCTTAAAGTCCACAATATTCCCTCAAATTCCGGAGAAAATCATTACCCTCATGCATGGTTGGTCCGTACGGACCTCTTTGCATGCTAAGATGGTCCGTACGGACCTCTTTGCACAGGGGACACCATCATTCCAGAATATTCACAATTATTACAGATTCCCTCAAATCGAGGAAAACTAAAATTCTGGATAACCTACAAGGTCCGTACGTACCTCTTTGCACGAAATCTACCACTATAAATAGAGGGCTCCTCCTCCCATTTCATACACACCTCCCTCTTCTCTCTTCTTCCCCTAGCCTTCAGGCTCCCCTCTAAGACCCTTCGGGGCAATTCCGGCCCCTTTCGGATCTTTCCGAGGCCTTTCGAGCTCCCTCGTGGTGCTCCGAAGCCTCTCCGAGCGCTCCCGCACGCTCCCGCTGCCCCAGAGGCACTCTCGAGGTACTCAAAGCCCCTCGTGGTACTCTGAGGCCTTGCAGTCTTTCCCAAGGTGTCCCGAGCTCTTTCCGAGTCAAACCGGTAAGCTTGAACGCATACTTGGCCCAGAAACTCTGCCCAGAGTGACTCCCTGCCATCCCAACGCACGCCGAAACTCGCCCGAGTAATCCCTGCGATCTCAACGCACGCCGAACCTCTGCCCGAACGCAGCCACAATCTCAACTCATGCAGAAACTCACGTCCAGCGGACAACTGGGCCCCTCCCAGAAAGCAATCCCGGTCAGTGCGGAACATTATTCCATCCTCAAACACTATTCCCCGGCGGAAGACGGCATTAATGAACCAACATTGGTAAGGCTTCCTTCCATTACTATTTCAATACATTTCAATACGTAATTATGCACAATGTAGACATCCGATACAGCATGCATTTTTAAAAGCAAACACACACACCACAGTTAAAGAATATTAGGGGTATCCGAAAGACTCGTTTTACGAGGCGACTCGGGTGAGCTCTAAGATTCTAATATTCTCTTCACGAGGAGTCATCGACCTCAGAACTCAAAATCTCATCACACAAAAACAGTTTATTATTATTTTTAAACTGATGCCCTTTTTCAATATTTTGGGCTTAATAATAAAAACGGTGTGGCGACTCTACAAAGCAAAACACAGCGAGACACCTCCACCAACGAAAACGCAGCGCAGCGAAATGCCGGATCTTAGGGGCGCGATTGCGGCCGCCTCTCGGATCCGGGTAATTTCAGTTGGCGACTCCGCTGGGGAGCTTTTTGTTTTAAAATCTTTTTAAACAGAAACAAAATATTTTTAAGACGATGATGAGGGTCAAACTTTCATTTTACCCCTTCTTTAACTGTTGTGTGTGTGCACGTGCTTTACTTTTTATTTTACAAAAAAAAAATAAAAATAAAAAAAATGCATCAATATACATCTGTGCATACATTTAAAATTCTTAAAAAAAAAAATTTGTTTTACCCAGAAAAGGAATTTTAGAGACCGCACACTACTCGCACTGCTGCCTCAGTTACACCGCACACTACTCACACTGCTGCCTCGGTTACACCGCACGCTACGCACACTGCTGCCTCGGATACACTGCACACTACAACCCTTAACCCGGAGTGGTCTCAGTTGCAGTCCTTTTGGTCTTCCTAGGCCTCTCGGATGCGCACGGGATCATTCTAAACATCCCATCCTAGCCAAGCGTCAACCACACACGTTTGAGTCTTGAGTCACACTCTGTCCGGACTCGGTTGGTTTTTACCCGGTCAGTGTCATACAGCCTGGATACATATCCCATGCCGGCCATTTTCTGAGTCGAGGCTCGGAACTCAAGATCCCTTGCGCAAGCAAAGCGATGAAAGGTCATGCTAAAATCTTGATCTGATCTTGATTTCCGAAGCTACACCCAGACGATGTTCCGTCCCGGATATACATCCATGCTCACATGACACCATGTCATCACGCCTTTGATACGTCAGCCATGACCATATGACCCAGCCAACGCCTAACGTCACAGATCCCTTGCGCAAGCAAGGTAAAGAGAGGTCATGCCGAACTCTTGACCTGATCTTGACTCAGTGGCCGGCTCAGTTCACTATTCACATGGCTAACGCATCAAAACGAACATGACAGGCTCGGTCCTTAGGTTCAATTTTTCTTTTAGGCCGGTGGAAACCGCTTGCCCTATAAGACCCTCGCCCGGCTGTCCACCCCCGGGATGTCGAAATACAGGTGCAAAACGAGGGGCTTATAGCCGCACAGATGGTCTCCACTGACCCAGGATCTAGCATAGTTGCGAAAAAGAAGAGCAATCTTTTCCAACCTACCTAGGATTTTGAGAAAACATGTTTTAAGTAAATTAAAACGACAAAAAAAAATATATAAGAAGCGGAAACCGCATGCCACGTGAGCTTTCCCCCTTTTATCCCGAGAGGCCATTCCTGTGTCTAAACCTTGCCCGTCACCCCCTCCAGCGAACCGAGAGTGGTTGAGAATACCCAGGAGCCGCCTTTTCGATATCGAGGTCACAAGGTCCGACGGCCCTTCCACGGTTCAACGGTCCGCCGTCAGCTACTCCCCCATGACGGGATCAACAGATAACAGTGAGGAAACGGAACCCCGCCACTAAGGAACCTCCAGACAATGGAGGAGGTGTTGCGAGCCTTCGAAACCATCAAGAAGCGCCAAGAAGAGCAGCAAGCCTGGATCGTAGACACCTTGCGTCTTCGAGGAACAAGCTTGCAATTCCCCAACCCGACGGAACCTTTGTTCTCATAGAGGACGAACATACCGCCCCCCGGTTTCTCAAAGCTATCGGCGGGTTCCGCCTCGCCAAGTTACGAGATCCCGACAACGCTAAGCGGCTCTCGCTCAAAGCTCCCTTCGGGCGTCGGTCAGCGGCCCGGCATGCCCGCCTCGGCCACGGTCGGTTTCCGGCTCTGCCACATCAAGCTCGAGTACCAACGGCACACATACGTGCTGCTCTGAGATCCCAATGCATCTCGGTATCCCCAGGATTCAATCCTTTGCCTCTATACGAGCCTCACGGCCATAATCGAAGTCCCATGCTTACCGGGGACGGGCATCCGAGCGGATATCCAGGCATTTCAAGCTTGCCACTGCTAGTACGCCACTTGGGGCTAACGAATCATTTCCCCAATTCCCAAACCTGACCCTTAGCGGACACGGCAATCACGCCCTAACTTCAACACTCCGGGGTATGGGTTAGTATATACTCGCCTACCTCCCCAAGACTCCCGAATGGAGATCCCATCGTGACCCAATCCACCTCCATCTTCGGTTTCCGTCCCCGAAAACGGTAACCCACCTCGGCCCCCAATCCCCACATGGCTTGGCTGATCGAGCAAATGAAGGACATGCAAGGCAAGCTAGCTAGTTCTCGGAAGGACTCCCTCACGCCTGCGATCCAAGCAAAGTAGTCCCGCTCCCTCCGAAATTCGGGATGCGGAAATGGAAAAGTTTGACGGGACGAGAATGCCCAAAACCCACATCGACACCTATGTCACGGGTTTGAGAGCCAAAGGCAACCCCTCAACGGATGGCGGATCACTTTCGGCATTCCCTCAAATCCACGACATTAAGGTGGTTCCTCAACGTGAAAAGCGAAGAAAACCGCTCCACGTGGGACCCAAATCGATGAAATCTTCACGGAGAAGTACCGCGCCAACCTTGAATGGGAGACAAACCGCCATGACACGCAAGCCACCGAACAAAAGGATGACGAACCGGTGGGCGAGTTCTACAAAAGATGGAATTGGAAGCTTAGTGAGATAATGGATCCACTTTCCAAAGAAGAGCGAGATGGACATCTTCCATTCTGCCTCGAAGCCATCTTTGAGGACCTTGACCGGCCACCATTTCTATCCGGATCTCTGTGCCATGGTCAATGCCGGGACAAAGTTTGAGAAGACTCGAGTCTTCAAAAGACAACAGCAACCCCTGCCTCGTCTTACCGCTATCGGACAAACTGGCAACTTCAACTCTGCCCGAACAAAGGAAAAGAAGCGTAGGAACGATGCAACTACATCCGGAACGGAGCTCAAGTAAACCGCGATCAAGCGGCCCCAAAGAATAACAATCCCCTCGCTTCCCAGTTCCGGCATTTAGACAACCTCAAAATGCCCCTGGGCCAGTATTTGAAGCTTTGGTAGCGAAATCTTCTCAAACCTCTCGAGAATTTCCAACCAAAGACTCCCAAACCCAACATGGATATGAGCAAACACTTTGCACCTTCCACAACTACCCGGCCACACCACCGACAATTGCTTCGTGCTCAGCGGGTGGTCCAGGGGCTCAGTGAGGAGGAAACATTGGAACGCCCTCGCGGTCCCAATACCATCGGAAATCCATTCCCCGGAACGACAGGTAAACGCGATAGCCTTTGACGAAACTCAAGCGAAAGCACCCCCGCAATTTCCGAAACCGTCGCATGTCAGTCTCGCTATGACTCGGGAGCGTGAAACCCGAGTCAAAAGGTCTTGGGACACAGGAATTCGAGACAAGAACGCCCCAGTGGCAACCGTCTCCCCTACGATCTTTGCCCCAACCAAGGCATACAAATGGATGGATCGAACGTTCCCCGTAAGAGGCGAAGTCAAACGGTAGCACGGGAAGCGGTTTAGCCTTCACAGACGATGACTTGCCGACATGTGAGAATCGGCACAACGAAGCCCTCCTCATCCTCATAAAAATAGAGATGTTCTTCCTCCCAAACGTCTTGATTGATAACGGCTCCGCAGTCAACATCATCGCTTTGAGCACACTGAAACGACTCCGTATCGACCGCTCCCTGATAAGGCCTTCACCCCGGGTAATCTGAGCCTACGACTCCACTGCACGACCAATTGTAGGCATCATCAACTTGAGGATCCAATTCGATGCACAACTAGATTCAGTAGAGTTCCAAGTCGTGGAAATCAAACCAACCTTCTCTGCTTTGCTGGGACGACCTTGGATACATCAGATGAAAGCGGTATCATCTACTCTTCACCAATGCGTGAAATTCATCAACGCCAATGGAGTAATCGAAGTGATCCGTGGAAGCAGTGCAATGGCAAGTGCTTGGCCAGCAAGCTACGACCCAGAAGAATTTCCCGACATGACTGAATACTCTTCTCCAGATGAGTCTCCTACCCTGTCCCGCTACGAAGTGGATCCTTACATCCACGCTCTAAGCCGCGACGAGCTGGAAATCGAAGAGCTCATGGGTCAGGATGACAACTCTGATATATGCGACTGTGAAGAATGCTTAAGAGAAGATCAAGATATGGATGCCCAGATGGAGATTGATCAAGGAGTAGACCCTTACTTCATCGAAAACCCTCTTGCAAACTGGCTCATTACCGATCCCCCGGTACAAGACAACCCTCTGGCCGACACTCTCGGGTCTTATGGGGACAGCCATCACAGCATAGTTCAATTCAACATTCCAGTGTCCGACCTAGATGAATAGTGGCGCAACCTCCTCCAAGGCCTAATCAAGGAAGGAGATATAGCATGCCCCCTCGAATCGGACATTGTAAATGTTGTCCAAGCAAAGATCCCAGATAAAGGCGGATTCTATGAAAATGATCAACATCGGCAAGAATCAACTCCGAATCGGCGAATGCTTCGCCCTCTTAGAAGTAGCCCTCGGCGACATCTATCATCAAAGACCCCCAGGGTGAGGTGGCAACACTAATGGAGGGACATCATCGTGGGAGCAACCAAAAACCTCCGCGATACGGTTTGAAATCGAACCACATGCGAGCTATTTTCCGGGACTCGTGCCAATGGAAGATTGGCCACCGTAGCCATCACCACTCCCTCTGGAGCCCAAATTTCTGCCAAGAGTAATGAAGCCTGGTCCAATCCCTCGTCGCCTATAGTCTAGCTTCGAGTCTTGTTGTCTGAGAATTCACATCTTTTGAGTCTTTTGATGGCTTTACGCCCAACGATTGTGAGTCTTTGATCAACAATGTACAGTCTTCACGCTTTCAATAAAAGGTCCGACCTTTCTAAAAAATCATTTCATTGCATCTTTAACAAGTGATGAGTTAACTAATCAAAACAGTTAATAACAATTCATCCATACAAAAGGCAAACACATTAATTGAATAAATGCATCAAGCACATCTTTAAGCATGTTTTCAAACGAGAGAAAAATCGAGCCCAAGCTGCCGAGGAGGTTTTAATCACAAGGATTTGCAAGATTGCTGAAGAGCCAAAGAGACGCAAGTCCGACGCCATTTCAAAGATGCACTGCATCTTCCAATACCTCAAGAACGGGGAAACCGCCTTCATGAACGAGGAAGGTCAACACAGAGAAGGGGTCAAAGCCAAGAGCATCATGGCCCTAAAACGGCTTGCCTCTCGCTTCGTCATCCTTGGGGACACGCTATACAAGAAACGCTACCAAGGACCACTCCTACGCTGCATCAGCCAGGAAGAAGCAAGCGAGTTCATGAACGAAGTCCACAATGGGGCTTGCGGTCCCCACATGAACGCCAGAGCCACGATGCAAATCATTCTCGGGATGGGCTACTCTTGGATCTCCACGTGGAGGCTGCATCCACTTTGTCCGGCTACGACAAGTGTCAACGGTTCTCCAACCTCAATCATCTACCTCCCCATGATCTCTACTTTGCATGACTACACCTGGCCTTTTGCCACTTGGGAATTGACGTCATCGGGAAAATCGCTCACTTGAGCGACGGGTCGCGAGTTCATCTTAGTAGCCATCGACTACTTCACCAAATGGGTCGAAGCCAAGTCCTACAAGATACTCACCTCCAAGAAAGTCGCGCATTTCCTCAGGGAAAACATCATCTCGCCGATCTGGCATCCCGAATGAGGTCATATCGAGACAACGGTTCACACTTGAAGGGAATTCGACGGGCTGGCGGCCGAATTCAAGATCACACGCCACAAATCTTCTCCCTACCGGCCACAAACAAATGGCGCCGTGGAAGCAGCAAACAAGACCCTCGAACGGATCATCCGAAAAATGACCACCCGAGGACGAGATTGGCCCGAGAACCTGCACCTTGCACTTTGGGGCTACCGAACATCAGTCGGAAACGACCCACGGGAGAAACCCCATTCGCCCGACATACGGGATGGAAGCAGTCCTTCCCATTGAGCTGGAAATTCCCTCACTCAGAGTCTTCTTTGGAAAATGACATCAACGAAGTCGAATGGCTCCGAAGCCGACATGACGAATTGGCTCTGCTATACGAGCGACGACTAAAGGCCATTGAACACGTCCGAGCCTATCAAAGCAGGATGGCTAGAGCTTTCGACAAGAAAGTCAAGTCCCGAGACATCAGGGAAGGCGATCTGGTACTCAAAGAAAAACCTCCCACTCGAACCAACCCACTGGGAAAATGGGAACCCACATGGATCGGTGTGAATGTGTGCCCAAATTTGGATTCACGC
Source organism: Adenophora triphylla var. japonica (assembly GCA_022495995.1). Taxonomy (NCBI): domain Eukaryota; kingdom Viridiplantae; phylum Streptophyta; class Magnoliopsida; order Asterales; family Campanulaceae; genus Adenophora; species Adenophora triphylla. The sequence goes on from JAFEMH010002750.1 coordinate 67,280, forward strand.
GAGTTTGAAGACATCCGGTTTAATTTGAAAAATGGAGTCGCCACGCCATTTTGATTTCCTCAAAACTTTGAAAAAAAGGATTTATGGGTTCGGAGGTTAAGTTACCCCTTGGGAAGAACGGATCGTCGTTCACCCAAGGTGCCTTGCCGTAGCAAGTCTCTCAAGATTCCATTTATCGTGCTTGCTTGCGTGCTTTCTTGTGTGCATGTGTTTGAAAAGAGGGGAGAATGTCCCAATTACATTGAAATGAACAACTTACGATTGAAATTGACTAGCTGCAAAGTGGCTACATGTGTCGCCCGACACAGGACCTCGGATGGTCAAGTGTGTCGCGTGACACAACAAGTTCACTTGCAGAGGTTTCACACAGCAAGGATTGCAGAGACAATTGATAGCAAATTTCAGATCAACAGAGATAAACAACAGGTCCCTACGACCTCAGAGAGATCAATGCTATGATGAATGTGGATATGGGACAATCCACACTCATCTCAACATTTAATGCACAACACATATCATTATTGATCAAAAACATACATCATTACGAGAACAAATGCATGAACAGAACATCTAGATATCGGAGCATAACATATCCAATCAGATTTTGAATAAACTGCAGACTAAGCATGGCAATACAAGTCTACTCAGGTTCTAGACCGAGCAACATATTAGACATGGCAATTACACCAAGTAATGAAAATAGAGAAAAGGAAGGAGGGTTGGGGCGTTTCAACAAACAGCTACTGAGTCATTGATGTATGAAACTAAATAAATGATTTCGAAATGCACATCCCAGCTACTACATTTCAATGATCAAGACCAAACATGTTCAACCAAGTCCGGAATCAAACAGCTCACTATGATAAATACATAATCAGATACTACAAGGTTAACTGAGATTATAACAAAATCAATATGCTCAGATTCTATACTACCTGTTAATCATGGGAGCTACATTATATAATGAAAACAGAGAGAGAAGAAGGTTAAGATCGTTACCCTCGTAGTGTCCACGCCTCTTTATACCCCGTCGGTATAGAGAGTCTTCAATCAGCTTCCGGCCGAGCTCAGACTGGGAATATTTGCAGTTGCAAGTATGTATTGTGTGCGTTACTAGAGAGATGCCAAGGACTGAAAGAATGGCGGACTGGACTTGGCTTAGTAATACTAAGGGATCTGAACAGGGGTCGGAGATAATAGAGGAAATGACCGGAAATCGCTGGTGACGAGATGGCAGTCAACAGACTTGGGTTTTGGAACGGAGAAGAGGGGTTCGTTTTGGGTAAGCAGAGAAATGGAGAACGGCCGTTGTGTTTGGCGTCGTTGGGAAGACAGAGGACGGTGAGGGGTTTAGGTAAAGAAGGGGAACGAGATAGAGGGAGGCCTTGGGCCGCCGGCGAGAGGGTAGAGGGAAGGCCGGTGATGAAGAAGGCGATTTAGGGGCCGGCCATGGTGATTGGCGTAACAGAGGCGGAGGCGATTGAAGATGTTGCTTTGCCGATCGATTTGGGTGTGAGGGAGAGTTATTTGTCGACTGATTTGGGTGAGAGAATGGTGAGGAAGTCACCGTTGTTTGGTTGAGGAAGGAGGCGGTTCAAGGAGCCCGCCTTGAGGAAGCCATGTTTGCGGCTAGAGAGAGAATGATGAGAGAGAGTGGTCCTCTGCGTCTTGAGAGAGAGAGAGAGTGGGCGTGCCTTTTCTCTGTGTTGTTGTCCCCGTCAATGGTGGGGAACGATTGTAGGTGGTGATTTAGGGAGTGACAATGGTGTCGATCACCATTGTCGTTGTTGTTGGAGGAAGAAGAAGATTGGGGAGGGGCTCTCTGTAATTGCGTATAGAGAGAGAGTCTGAGTAGTGAGAGAGAGAAAGTGAATGTCTTAGGGAGAAAGAAATCCCTCTTTCGTCTGTGTGTCCCCCCTTGTTAAATGAGAAATTCACTTTATTTAAAGATGGCTGATAAAAGCGAAAGAGGCCGTGTGGCTTCTTTTGCGGTCAGTCCAGATTTCTCTAGAAACATGCAAGGTGGCAATTCTGGACCCTTCTTTCCAGCGAGGTCCTGCTTGGAATTTTAATTCCTAGCAGGTCCTTCCTTCCTTGGAAAGTTTGGAAAAGTTCCAGAATTGTCCCTGAACTTTAGGAAAGTTCGGGGAATTGCCGGGAAACTTAACCGGAAGGCATGAGCCAGATTTGGGTACTTACAGAAGCCCCTCGGCAACATCACTTGCAGGGCGAGTGGGGTTGTCGATAGAAAAGGATCCGATCTGGCGAATGCCGAGACGGATTGGGTGACCAAGTTGGTCGAGTGGCTGGACCTTTTATGAAAGGCTACCTACGTATCCCGAGTGGGAATCAAGCCATTATCGTAGTTCGGAATCCACTGGGGAAAAGGGGTGTCATATGTGACAAATTGGCTGAACCTACAGGAGGCTACCTACGTATCCCGGAGGAATCAAGCCAGGTCGTAGTTCGAGCCTTTACTGAGTCGAAATGTTATTCTTTCATCTTGGAATAACGGAGATCGAAAGAGAGAGCGAAATGTTATTCCTTCATCTTGGAATAACGGAGATCGCGAGAGAGGTCAAAATGTTATTCCTTCAACTTGGAATAACGGAGATCGAAAGAGATATCGAAATGTTATTCCTTTAACTTGGAATAACGGAGATCGAAAGAGAGCGAAATGTTATTCCTTCAATCTGGAATAACGGAGATCGCGAGAGAGGTCGAAATGTTATTCCTTCACCTTGGAATAACGGAGATCGAAAGAGATATCGAAATGTTATTCCTTCAACTTGGAATAACGGAGATCGAAAGAGAGCGAAATGTTATTCCTTCATTCTGGAATAACGGAGATCGCGAGAGAGGTCGAAATGTTATTCCTTCACCTTGGAATAACGGAGATCGAAAGAGATATCGAAATGTTATTCCTTCAACTTGGAATAACGGAGATCGAAAGAGAGCGAAATGTTATTCCTTCAATCTGGAATAACGGAGATCGCGAGAGAGGTCGAAATGTTATTCCTTCAACTTGGAATAACGGAGATCGAAAGAGAGAGCGAAATGTTATTCCTTCATCTTAGAATAACGGAGATCGCGAGAGAGGTCGAAATGTTATTCCTTCAACTTGGAATAACGGAGATCGAAAGAGGGAGCGAAATGTTATTCCTTCATCTTGGAATAACGGAGATCGCGGGAAAGGTCGAAATGTTATTCCTTCAACTTGGAATAACGGAGATCGAAAGAGATATCGAAATGTTATTCCTTCAACTTGGAATAACGGAGATCGAAAGAGATATCGAAATGTTATTCCTTCAACTTGGAATAACGTAGATCGAAAGAGAAAGAGAAATGTTATTCCTTCATCCTGGAATAACGAAGATCGCAAGAGAGGTCGAAATGTTATTCCTTCAACTTGGAATAACGGAGATCGAAAGGGAGAGCGAAATGTTATTCCTTCATCTTGGAATAACGGAGATCGCGAGAGAGGTCGAAATGTTATTCCTTCGACTTGGAATAACGGAGATCGAAAGAGATATCGAAATGTTATTCCTTCAATTTGGAATAACGGAGATCGAAAGAGAAAGCGAAATGTTATTCCTTCATCCTGGAATAACGGAGATCGCAAGAGAGGTCGAAATGTTATTCCTTCAACTTGGAATAACGGAGATCGAAAGGGAGAGCGAAATGTTATTCCTTCATCTTGGAATAACGGAGATCGCGAGAGAGGTCGAAATGTTATTCCTTCAACTTGGAATAACGGAGATCGAAAGAGGGAGCGAAATGTTATTCCTTCATCTTGGAATAACGGAGATCGCGGGAAAGGTCGAAATGTTATTCCTTCAACTTGGAATAACGGAGATCGAAAGAGGGAGCGAAATGTTATTCCTTCATCTTGGAATAACGGAGATCGCGAGAGAGGTCGAAATGTTATTCCTTCGACTTGGAATAACGGAGATCGAAAGAGATATCGAAATGTTATTCCTTCAACTTGGAATAACGGAGATCGAAAGAGAGAGCGAAATGTTATTCCTTCATCTTGGAATAACGGAGATCGCGAGAAAGAATAGATTTTGTAAAGAAGTAGGAAGAACTCGATATATTTTTTTTATTTTTTTTTTGTAAAGAAATGGGACGTACCCGATAATTTTTGTAAAGAGATGGGACGTACCCGATAATTTTTGTAAAGAAATGGGACGTACCCGATAATTTTTGTAAAGAAATGGGACGTACCCGATAATTTTTGTAAAGAAATGGGACGTACCCGATAATTTTTGTAAAGAAATGGGACGTACCCAATAATTTTTGTAAAGAGATGGGACGTACCCAATAATTTTTGTAGAGAGATGGGACGTACCCGATAATTTAATTATTTGAGAGTAGAATTGAAAATGCCAAGGGCAAAATAAAATGAGCCACAGGGGTAAATTTGTAAAATAGGCCACGGGGGCACTGGAGGGAAAACTGGATTGGAAAATGATTGAAATGCCGGGGGCACAAAGGGTAAAACAGGCCTATGGGGGACAAAATTGTAAAATTGAGCCTTCAGGGGCAAAATTGTAAAAACCAGCCACATGGGCTAAGTATGTCGCACGACTTAGTATGCCATGTGGCCAGGTTTGTCGCGTGACATACATAGCCTGAACTGTACTTTTCATAAACTTTGGAATTGGACTAGAATTGCCGACACGGGTTGGAATTGGGTGACCAAAGGGATCACATGCCTGATCTTACCAGGGCACGGCGAAATGATACTGGTCCCTTACTATAAGGATGGAAACGGGGTGACCTAGGAGGTCAAATGGCCAATCCTACTAGGAATGTGCCAAATAAAAAGGGGGGTGACCAATGTGGTCATAAAATTGGATTTTTATGAAAAGCTTACGCACCATTTGAGGAATGGTGAAAGAAAAGGGTGACCAATGTGGTCGAATGGCTATACCTTTGCGAAAAGCTTACGCACCATTGAGGAATGGAAAGAAAAAGGTGACCAATATGGTCAGATGGCTGGACCTTTATGAAAGGCTACCTACGTATCCCGGAGGAATCAAGCCTTGGTCGTAGTTCAAGCCTCATCTAGACAGCTAGGAACGATGTCTAGGAACCTTGAGGTTTTGACAATTAATGGAGGTTGTCACCTGAAGAAGCTAAAGCTTACGTCACTATCGAGTAGATAGAGGCAGCTATAGCTGGAAAACTTGAGCATACTTCCCAATCTGTGATGGAGGTAGCTAAAGTTAGATTTTTGACAATTAGGAAACTGTCGCCTGGCGTTACCTCGTTATAACGAAAGTAACGGAGGCACTTTTGGGAGAAAATGCTATTATTAGCAATTGGCACGTTACTTGAGCCTAGGGGTGATTTTTTTTTTTTGGAAACATGGTAGGGATTGGGTCTGGATGTACATATGGAATGTGTTTGGAAATTGTTTAAGACGGGTTTCAAGCAGGTAGGGTCGTATCCCTTGGGTGCGGACTGAACTGTTGTTGTTGCTGAGATGTTGTCAACGTGGACTAGAATTCCCTCTTGGGTTGAGAGTGGGTTTAAACCTCGGGTCTCGATGAATGTTCCTTTCTCACACTCTGACATTTGAAGCTGATGCTGACAGGCTTTTACAACCAAAGACTAAATCAGATGTCGAAGTGACCAAACCTCTCTTCTAGGGGTGGATGCGACTTATCGAAGCCCCGATCTAAGGTAAAACTTTCTGCAAAGCCCCATGTCTTATTAAAGCAAGGAAAGATCCTTGCATTGGCAAAGCTCCGGTTGGATGAACTGAGTAGGCGAAGTTTTAGAAATGACTTAGTGAAGCCCCAATCTGATGACCTAGCAAAAATCCCAATATGATTGGTACTGCGAAAGTGATCCTTAGGTTAATCTAACCAAGACCGAATCCATCTTGTGACCTAGTGAAGAACCCAATGCGAACCCCAAAATGGCTAAAGAAGCCCCAGCTTAAAGGAATGGCTTGGCAAAGTCCCAACCTTGAAGATTTTCAAGGCAACCCTAATGCGAATTGTAGCGTAAGAGGGAAAACCTATCCTTTTTTTTTTTTTTTATTTTCTTTAGTCAATCACCAATCTTAAGAAGATGTGAAAGAAAAGATTCTTAGAAATTTATACATGCAGGGGCATATTTTTCGAAAGATGGGAATAGATCCCGATTTTGTGTTATTTTGATGGCCTTATTTGTCGTAGGCACAAAAACTCGCTTTGGGTTTGACTCTTTTGAGAGAGTATAAGCGTAGAAAGGTTGTGTAAAAGTGTATGGAAGCCCCTGCTGACAGAAATCAGTGTTTAGCACTATTTTTCCTAAGATGTAGAAAGAGAAGACTTGTCAAGTCATCTGAAAACTTGTTTTATTTACAATGATCACAAGATTACTTAAAACCCTTTATTAATGTTCGGGTTATTCAACCACTAATCTCGATATGAACAAACATTTTGATTAATCATGAGGAGAAAGTTAACCAGTGTCGAGGATCAAGGTTGGCTGGGTGTGAAAGAAAAGCTTGTGTATAGGGAGGTCATTGATGAGATCGGGTTTTCTGGAATTTGACTGTGTTTATGGGAAAGGTCATTGATGAGACCAAATTTTTTGAAATCTAAATATGCTTATGACCGGACCATTTCTGGTTGCCTATGTTCCCCTCATTGTGAGGAGCTCAGGTCGCCGTAGTTCGGCTTTGGCCGGACTGTGTTTGATTTTGGGAAATGGGATTTGTGGTTCCTTTAGTGAAAAGGCTCGGATGAGAAGATTGGATGATGAGGCGTGGGCCTCGGGAAGATTCCTTGACCAAGTCATTCTTGGACGACTGCTTCTGATTGCTTCCCCTTTCATTGGGGGAGAAAGAATTTACACGTGCCTACAGGCTTATGAAATGTTTCTGGCTTTGCTTCGACCACCCCATTGTTATCGACAACTTTCATTCTCTGAGCTTTGATTTTGCCTGTCCGTCAAGCTTTTGATGGGCGGATCCGGGTCCTTGGCTTCATTCATTTTTTATGTGCAACCCCTGTTTTTGCCTAGACCGCCTTTTTTGGGATTTTCGCACCTAGGCATTACTCTTTTGCACTAAGATTTTTTTCTTTTTTATGTGCAACCCTTTTTTTGCCTAGACCGGCCCTTTTTGGGATTTTCAAATTAGCCGGGTATTACTCTTTTTGCACTAAGATTTTTTTCTTTTATTTTTATGTGCAACCCTGTTTTTTTTTTGCCTAGACTGCCCTTTTTTGGGATTTTCAGCCTAGCTGGGTATTACTCTTTTTGCACTACATTTTTTTTGAAGCACCTAAGGGCCAAGGCGAGCCCCTTCTTGAACATTCTTGATACCCTTGAGGTCTAAGCCAAGCTCCTAGGTTGTTGTCGACATGGGGTCAATTTTTCGAAGCTGAGTGGTCTCTTGTTGTCCCTTGATGTTGCCGCCGTCGTTGACTTGGTCAAGATGAAGGCGGGGGCATGATTGGGAAAGTGTATGGCTTGATGAAGGCATTTTGTGAGGTAAGGAGAGTGTATGGGGAAGGCATTAGTTGACTTTCTCACACTGATTAATCAAAACGTTAAATTATTTCGAGAGATTATTTGTTGAGTAATGCCAATGATCATATAAAATAAAACCATTTCATTAAATGTAATGTAGGTGTGCAAATAATGTCTTAAGTCTAGCAAGAAAAGAAGAAGACTCTTTTATTGAAAATTAAAGATTAATTACAATGTCCGTGGAGGACTTGATTGAAAGAGAAAAGTACTAGAACCTACGAAGGTTAACTGAGAGACTATATTCTTTTAATCTTGCTTAAGGATAGGTAGACCCTAGTCTAGCGACTCTTCGCTGATTGGATTGCCAGGGAACTTGAGCTTTCCTTCGTAGATCAACCATTAAATTTCTTTCTTCAGATCCAAACATTTGTCTGTCACGTGACCATAATGATTGTGGTATTCACAGAACTTGGTCCTGTCAACTTTACGTGGGTTTCTCGGCATATAATTCTCGAGAGGTGTGAGAAGGCCTCGTTTCAACAAATCGCCAAAAATTTTGCTCATGGGCATCCCAAAATCATCAGGCTGACGTTTCTGACCTTGCACTTCCTGAATCGACCTCTTACCATAGCTTTCTGTTTTTGGCCCATAGAGGTTCTCGAGCTTCCCATCTTCTATCAATTTCTGGATCCAATACTTCAAATAGCTGCAATCATCAGTGTCGTGTCCAAGGTATTGATGGAAAAGACAATGCTTAGACTCATCCAACCGAACGTTGGAGTTCTTGGGCTTCCAATTCTCCAGTGGCTTTATCAGCTTTTCTTTCATTAGCTCTTCCAGAATCTTGCTTAAAGGCATCTCCGCATTGTCAAAATGAAGGGAGCGGAGTTTTTGGGAGACCTTGTTGTTCTCAAGTCTTGGATTTCCATTGTCCAATTGGTTCCATTGTTGGATTTGGATGAAGGAGGCTATGACACTCTTTCCTTTGTGAGGGACTGGTGCTGAGCTGGGTACGGTTGCTGCTTGATGCTGGTGGCATTGGGTTATGCTTGGTGGAGTCATTTCCTTGCCTGGTTCGACATCTTGGGTCAAGGGAGTACTGATACTCATCATGAGGTCAAGCTTCTCCTGCATTTGTTTCACTTGCTCCATCAATTTTGCCACATGGGGGTCAACGGGGACTCTCGAGTTACTAGAACTCGCAACAGGACTTGTATCGGCGGAGGGAACCACAGTAGCAAACTGGTGAAACTGACGGCTGAATTCATTAAGTCCGGTAGGTGACAGCTGAAAACTTAAATCATCCTTTGGCAACTCATGATTGCATTCAGGTGGGTATAGTGGCTTCAGAACATAGCCACATAGCACAAACTGATTATGTGAAGCTGGAGCATAAACCAAGGTGTATTGGCCTGAACTGAGGGACAGGTGGGGTGAAGCCCAATCCGTTCTGAGGAGCTGAGGGCGATGGGGCCCTGATGGCCTGGGGTGTTGGAAAGGACTGAAAAGGAGTAGTCCTTGGCAAGGGATTGCATGTGGATGGGGGAAGGTATTGGTTGTAGGACGAAAGGTCTTGGTTATAGGATGAAGGGACTGAAATCACTGTTTCTGAAGTCTCATCTTCGACCACTATCAGAGAACCGTTTGACTCAACTGTTATCCAAGGTTCTAAAAATCGCTAGGCGGCGCCTAGCGCCTAGAGCGCCTAGGCGGGGCCGAGGCGGGGCCTAGGCGTGGCCACGAATTTACACACATTTTTATATATATTTCATAGTTTTTGTCCATAGTGACAAATTCAAGAGTATAAATATATAAATCTTGAACAACTCAACTATGGGTCAGGGCATTTCGGTCATTGAACCATAACATTAGAAGACGGATAAAAACTTCAGAAGGCCGTTTGAGGCCCTTAGAAGCGTTTTTTGGCCTATTTATGGGCCGCTCATGGGGCATAACCCGATGACTTTTGTTCCTCTCGAAAAGACGGTCGTTTTGATATGCTGTGCGTCCCGTAACTCCTCCGGAATCAAAAGTTACACCCGTTACGGTCGAACACATCTAAAAACTCGAACGCCAACTCTTCGACCGCCTAGACCGCCCAATCCCGCCTAGGCCCCGCCTAGTCCCGCCTAATCCCGCCCAGCCCGCCCAGCCGCCTAGACCGCCTAGCCCCGCCTAGCCCCGCCTAGACCCGCCTAGCCCGCCTAGCGCCTAATTGCCCCGCCTAGCCTAAAGTCGCGGCGCCCGGCCGCCGCCTAGCGCCTAGGCGCCGCCTAGGCGGCCGCCTAGGCCGATTTTTAGAACACTGCTGTTATCTGAACTCCATGACGATGGAGTGCATCGATAAGCATGGCTTGCTGTTCCTCATGAACCTTATGGGCATTTTCCAAGGCCAGGACTAACTCTTCCTTCCTAACCATCTGATTTCCTGCTCCCTCACTGTTTTCTATCAAATCTGCCATTCTGACTCTCTGGACTGACAAAACTGAGGATTCTGGCGAACTGTCTGAGAATTCTGCGCTAACAAGTCGCTGACCCGGTATTCTCGCCTACTTCTTTCTCACTGCGGGAAAGGGATAGGCAAGGTTTTGACTCGGGGATAGGTAAGGTTTAAACTTGAAGGTAAGTGTTTAGGCAGGCTCAAGTAACATGCACTTATTTGCTTAAATTTTGTTCAGAACACATTTTCTCCTAATCCTAATTGATCGAAAAATATGAGACCTTAAAAGGCCGAGATCAAAAATTGAAGATCGGACCGAGGAGGTCGCGATCGGGAATTTGATCGCGAAAGAGGGAGAGATGGAAAATCGGAGATCGGACCGAGGAGGTCACGATTAGGGATTTGACCGCGAAAGGTCGAGATAGGAAATCGGAGATTGGATCGAGGAGGTCACGATGAGGGATTTGACCACGAAAGGTCGAGATGGGAAAATCGGAGATCGGACCGAGGAGGTCTCGACTAGGGATTTGATCGCGAAAGGTCGAGATGAAAAAATCGGAGATCGGACCGAGGAGGTCTCGATTAGGGATTTGACCATGAAAGGTCGAGATGGAAAAAATCGGAGATCGGACCGAGGAGGTCTCGATTAGGGATTTGACCGCGAAAGGTCGAGATGGAAAAATCGGAGATCGGACCGAGGAGGTCTCGATTAGGGATCTGACCATGAAAGGCCGAGATAGGAAAATCAGAGATCGGACCGAGGAGGTCTCGATTAGGGATCTGACCATGAAAGGCCGAGATAGGAAAATCGGAGATCGGACCGAGGAGGTCTCAATTAGGGATTCCAGAGATAGGACCATGCAATTATGATAATTGTTCAAGTTTACTTAAAACAGTGTCTTTTATTTATTTCTATTTGGTTTGAAATGGGGGTTTTGCCCTTCTTTTTCGCAACTACTCTAGATCCTGGATCAGTGGGTTCCGTCACTACGTCTATAAGCCCCTCGTATTTTACCTGTATTTCGACCTCCCAGGGTGGACAGCCCCGGGCGAGGGTTCTATAGGGCACGCGGATCCTACCGACCGAGAGAGAAGAACGCTTCTAACGGGTCTAGCAGGTCATAGGAACTTTTAATGCACGAGCAATGCGGATTATAGTCAAGGCAATATCGGGAAAGTCTCGTCTTTCAGCCTTAACGAAATTTTGGCAGAATTTCGCTTGCGCGAATGACGTTTTGACTTTTCGGTAATGTCCGAGAAGATAATAGGCATGGGTCGGGCGGTAAAAGCTGGATGACACAGTGTCACATTGAACTTCGCTGCATACGCCGTGCGTGAGTAAAAATCGAAGTCAATGCCGGGCCAAGATCTTGCCAATTTTTCCTTGTTGGAATTTTGGCAGAGCTTCGCTTGAGCGAAAGATCTTTAGATTTTTGGCAAGGACTCGGTCTCGACTCTTACGCATTCTGTGCGGGTCAAGGTCAAAGTCAACGCCGGAGTCAAGATCTTTAACAATTTTTCCTTGTCGAAATTTTGGTAGAGTTTCGCTTGTGCGAAAGATCTTGACTTCCGTTATGAACTAAGGCTTGACATTTACGGGGATATGCAACTGGACTATATGATACGGACTAGACCAAAAATCAACCAAAAAGTCACGGTTTTTTGAAACGTGTGACACGGACTGTGCATTTGTCGACACTGGCTGCCATGGGGAGTTTGGGGTGATTCCGTGCGCGTCTGGGAGCATCGTAAGGCTGTCCGAGACTGCAGCTGAAAAACCACCCCGGGTTTAAAGGGACGTGCGTGCAAAGTGTACAGGATATATAAGGTGCGCGTAGTGTGCGGCCTCCTAAAAATGTTCCTTTTTGAGTTAAAACAGAGATTTTTCAGAAATGTATTTTAAAGGAATGATTTTTCGGGACGGGGGAAAATGCAACATATAAGGCACGTAAATTTTCTGGGAGCCCTAGTCAGTCTTGGAACTGAATAGCCCCAAGCTACCAAGGCTGCCAGATTAACCTCAATTTTTCCTGGTGGAATTGCCACTGAGGCCGCCCGGTCAGAATCCAAGGAGGATTAAGCCGTACGACTGCATGGATCAATTTTCCAGTTCCACTCCTTTGCAATTTGAGGTTGCTTCCGAACATTTCGTGCACCTTTCAAGAGGGCTTTCCTGTTCAAAGTATGCACAATTCCCAAGATGCAAATGATGCAATGAAATGCGAGGAAAGAAAGCAAGCACAATAATTGGAATTCATGACGGGAGTCTAACCCGCTCAAAGGAAAAAAGCTTTCTTTTATTATCATTTTTTTCGAAAAGAGATACCGGTGCGTGGGATTGTTAAACCACCGTTTATCCCAAGCCGCGGGTTAGGGAGCGATACAGGAAGGTTAAATGATTTCCACCTATATACCGGGTATTGTTTATTTTGAAAATGAAAGCTTTTCTCCTTTGGGATGTCCCCAGCGGAGTCGCCAAACTGTGAATGTGTGCCCAAATTCTAGTTTTTGTTTTTTTTAGATTGGATTCACGCGAGTTTGAAAACATCCGGTTTAATTTGAAAAAACGGAGTCGCCACGCCATTTTGATTTCCTCAAAACTTTGAAAGAAAGGATTTTAGGGTTCGGAGGTTAAGTTACTCCTTGGGAAGAACGGATCGTCGTTCACCCAATGTAACGACCCTAACCCTAGGCACTAATTTAGTATAATATTATATGCTTTTAAAATTAATGTTAACTTTATGTGTTTATTTTATGTCTTTAAATTCTCATATCAAGATGAAATGGTTGGGAAATAATTTAGAATCCTTAGGATTTCTAGAGAAATAAAATAAAGCATATTGGGGAAAGTATAATAATAGAAAATGAATAAAATGTAAAAGGAGGTTAAAGTATGTGGGATAAAATATTTGAGTAGGAGGGTTTAATTTATCACTTTAGAAATTTGTGGACTTAGTTGCTTTTGGGGAAAGCCTTAGATAGGTTGGCATGGGGGGCCATGCCCTCCCCCCTAATTCCCTCAACTTTGTCCCCCTTTAGTCAATAACCTCCCCACTCTCCCCACACTCCCTCTAACCTCCTCCATCATCCTCCCTCATTTCTCTCTTACAATTTCCATGGAAACCCCATTGTGAAACCCACTTCTTCTCAAACTTCTAGCAAGCTCATTTCTTCTCCATTTTCAAATCAAATTGTACTTTTGTTCTTGGGGCATCTAGGGAAGTTTATCAAGCCAAGAAAATCCTCATTCCATCTTGTATTTACTAAGGTGAGTTATTATGACCCTTTCCTTCAATAAATGCTCATGAACTTTTAAATGTTGTTCTTGTTGTTATGATGGTTGTTAAATGCTTAGAACTCTTATTGAATATTGAGGAAATGGGTGAATGACATAGAATCATATCATTGTTCATAGAAGTTGATTTAGTGTGTAAGAAATGGGTGGAGTTAGATTAGAAGATTTAAATTTGAATTGTGGTAGTGAAATGGGTGAAGATTCAATTGGTAAAGGATCTAAGTTCAAATCATTTTGAGTTACATAGTTAGTATGAGAGAAAGGAAGTTAGCAAGCCTTATAAGTTCACCTAAATTGAGTTTGCTTGGGTTTAGAATTGAGTCAGCTGCAATTCTGGGAAAATCGCCTCGTGGGCGGTCGCCCATGGGATCTGGGCGGTCGCCCATGACCACAGCAACTTCTTCATTTTCCTCCTTAGCTTGGGCGGTCGCCTAGGTGGGCTTGAGCGGTCGCCCTTAACCCCTCTTGGGCGATCGCCCATGTTTCCCTGCGCGGTCGCCCATGAGACCAGAAACTACCCTCCCCCTTAACCCCTCTTGGGCGATCACCCATGTTTCCCTGCGCGATCGCCCATGAGACCAAAAACTACCCTCCCTTTTACCCTTGCTTGGGCGGTCGCCCATATACCCCTTTGGGCGGTCGCCCATGTCGACAGAATCTTGTCCAGTTCCTTGTCTTGCTGAATTCGTACTAGCAACCTCCTAGCATGATCCTTAATCAATTTAAAGTAGTAGAATCTAATCCAACTCGGATATGAATTAGTCCTTTTAACTTAGGTTATAAGTAGAACACTTGAGCCACTTAATGACACTTTAATTGGGTTCAAATGGAATTACGGAAGCATTCTAAACCTGACTTAGAAATTGTTTGGCAATCTTATTTGACCATATCAAATGTGACTCTAACTTGGTAAAGTTAACTTGGATCGTTATAGAGACTATGTATTATTGAATATTGTCTAAGTGTGGTTAGTCAATGATACTTTGTTACTATACTTGAGTACATATTCATGGAATGTATTATGCTTAGTGTATTACATAAATGTTGCACTATGAGATTGATGGAACATGAGTATATTTTACCATGTGGCTATGTTGTTTATCCCCTTTGTGGATTATATTTCAAGTAACTATTATGTGCTTGATAATTTGTTAATCAGCTGATGTTGGGGGTATAACATAATACGATCAATTATGGAAGTGTGACCTAATGTGATCGGATTATGTTATATCTGTGACCGTCCCCTCCTGTGGCCACAGGTCGGGGTTATAGCATCTGTATTGAGCCAAAAGCCTTACAGAGTTGCTACTATCTTATATGGTTCCCTGAAAAATGGGTCTTATAAGATGTGAGTATTGCTTAAGCAGCTCACCTAAGATTGGAATAATATATCCAATGTTGTACGACTATTGTTCAGACGGGAAAAGGTAAACCGAGGTAATGTAAAGTGTTTACAGCTTTTCCAATGTGTTATATGCAACTTGTTATGTGTTGCATCTTATTTGGCATATTGCTGCATTCATAATAGCTTGCTGAGATTTATTCTCACCCCTCTCCCTTTAATGTTTTTAGATCCCGAGACAGACGGACCGGCCAAGTAAGGGCGGAGAGGAGTTTGGAAGTGATCTTTTGGGTATTGTCGGGGTACGTATAGGTTGGCGTAGAAAGTGTATTTTGGTAATTCCTTTATGGAGTTTGTAATTATAAACTTTAATTTCTACGTTAGAACCACCATCTTTTGTAACTAAAACAGTTTAGTATTTTCAAAGTTGGTCCACTCTTCCTCCAATATGGAGAGTAGTGGAGTTGTTTTGAAATGGTTATGTTAATTTTGTTATGTTTGAAAGTGATATCAAAGTTTTAAAAAGTTTAGGAAGTTTGGGATTGTTTTGAGGACGCTCCAGCTCGGGACACGTGTAGGTTCCGGGTCGGGGTCCTCACACCCAAGGTGCCTTGCCGTAGCAAGTCTCCCTAGATTCCATTTTTCGTGCTTGCTTGTGTGCTTTCTTGTGTGCATGTGTTGAAAAGAGAGGGGGGAAATGTTCCAAGTTGTCTTCCGGACGTACAAACCATTTAATTGGTTGTCGCTCGGGATTCCTTGTATTTTTTATGTGTTCGGGACTTTGATCCCGTCCTCATCTTGGACTTGTGATCATCGCTATTTGACCTTGGGTCTTTGCGTGATTGAGAGAAGGACTCTCTTTTATAGTCCAAAATGGGGTTCTTTAGGAAAGGAGTGTCCTTAGCCCATCAATCCTACGCCTTGAGGCGATTGAGCTTATATTGGAGATATCATGCTCGTCTCAAGCGATAATCGGAGATATAGGTTCAAGGTTTATCCCTTTCTAAAAAGATTGCGGCACCTTTAATGGAAGAAACGATGTAAAGATAGGGTCTTTACACCGGTTCGTTCCGAAGGTTGCATCAAGTACCAATTGGGGACTAGGGGAATGCATGTTTTATAAAAATGACATTTTTAATGAAAAGATGACATTTTGGGTGCAAAGGATGCTCTTTGATTTGCAAAGGATACTTCTTGTGTAAAGAAATGATTTTTATGCAAATGATGCATCTTTATGTGGAAAAATAGTGTTTTATATGCAAATGATGCATAAAGATGTCATTTGGAAAGCAAAGGATGCTACTTTGATGTATAAAGATGACATTTTAATGAAAAGATGGCATTTTCATGTACAAAGATACTATTTAAATTGCAGACTGACATCAGATTACAGCATGGTAAAGGTTGAAATCAGATTACAAACTGAAAAGATGAAGGCTCTGCAAACTGGCCAAGTTTGTCGCGTGACATAGGTTGCCTGGCAAGGTATGTCGCGTGACATACTTAGCCATTTGCAGAGACTGTAACAACTGAGATTTACAGAGGCAACAAGGCATTAATATAGCCAAGTTACTTCACTGATAGGTCTCAGAGAGTAAGTATGTCAATAGTGAACACTTCAAGAAGGTGTGGATATGAGGGATCCACACTCATCTCGAGTGTTCATGCAAAACAATGTCGAGCCGACGCTATTACATGAAATGATGTGCAAATAGATACGGATCTAAGCAATATGAGACTAAAGCATGTGATATTACTCAGGATGCATCAAAGTTAACACATTTAATACGTAGATCTCATGCATAAGGAAGATAAAGGGAGAGAAAAGGATAGAAAATCGTTACCCTTGAAGATCCCCGACTTCCTATATCAAGTTAGATATAGGAGCCTTCAAACAGCAACCTCCGGGGCTGAGATCAAGCCTTGGTTCCGTGAGAACCGTTGGTTCGTTGTGTGTATGGGAAGTGTGTGTTGGATTAGTTGAATGGTGAGTGATTTGAGAGGATTAGTGTGTGTTTTGGGTGTATATGAGGAGAGAGACTAGGCTACTGGACGTATTTTAACAGAGGGATACTGAGGAGTGAAAAGGGATGCCCAAAATGAGAGGTGCAGGCCTCTATTTATAGGCTGCATGGCAGTGGCTTAGTATGTCGCACGACATAACAAGCCATAATCGTTTTCCTTCTAGAAACATGCAAGGTGGCAGTCTTCTAGAAGTCTTCATGACAGGGTATGTCGCACGACATAAGAAGCCCTATCCAGTTCCCTTCTAGAAACATGCAAGGTGGCAGATTCTAGAAGGCCCCTTTCCAGCGAGGTCCTGCATGGAATTTTGATTCCTAACAGGTCCTTCCTTACTTGGAAAGCTTGGGAAAGTTCCTGAATCGCCCCCCGAACTTTATAAAAGTTCGGGGAATTGCCGGGAATTTTAATCGGAAGGCATATAAAGTTCGGGGAATTGCCGGGAATTTTAATCGGAAGGCATGAGCCAGATTTGGGTACTTACAGATACGTAGGAATCCTACCACAGGGTCCAGCCAATTGACCTAAACGGTCACACAACAGGACACCGCCACGTCCTCCCACCGACCTACACGGTCACTTCCTCTCCCAGCACGCGATCCAGATTAGGACCCTTATCTTATCGACGACCCCACTTCCTCCGTAAGTGACGTCGTCGAGGGGCTTCTGTAAGTACCCCAATCTGGATCACCCTCTTCCGAGTACACAGGAAACACCGCAGACTCACAAACGCAGTCTCGAAGACCTTTGACGCTCAAAACCCTCAAAAACCCCAAGTCAAACCAAGGGAGGAACCTTTCTGGGATAAAAAGGGACAAAAGGACCTTTTGGGAATTTTTCAGAATTCAGAAAAGCATAAGTAGTCCGTACGGACCTCTTTGCTGCAATGATTACTGAATCCCCTTAAAGTCCAACTTATTCCCTCAAATCCCGGAGAATATCATTACCCCCTACATGGTTGGTCCGTACGAACCTCTTTGCATGCTGAGATGGTCCGTTCGGACCTTATTGCAAGTAGACACCATCATGGCTAAATCTTCTTCATCATCACAGATTCCCTCAAATCGAGGAAAACTAAAATTTTTGATTACCTGCAAGGTCTGTACGGACCTTATTGCAGTTTTCCTACACTATAAATAGAGGGCTCCCCCTCCCTCATTTTGACACATTTCCCTCTTCTCTCCTCTCCCCCCAGCCTTCAGGCTCCCCTCTAAGACCCTTCGGGGCACTCCCGGCCCCTTTTGGATCCTTCCGAGGCCTTCCGAGCCCCCTCGCGGTGCTCCGAAGCCTCCCCGAGCGCTCCCGCGACGCTCCCGCGCTGCCCCGAGGCACTCTCGAGGTACTCTGAGGCCCCTCGTGGTACTCCGAGGCCTTGCCTGGTCTTTCCCGAGGCATCCCGGCTCTTTCCGAGTCAAACCGGCGATCCCAAACCACGCCGAACCTCTGCCCGAATCCAACCAACGATTCCAACGCACGCCGAACCTCTGCCCGAATCCAACCAACGATTCCAACGCACGCCGAAACTCTGCCCGAGTGATCCCTGCGATCCCAACGCACGCCGAAACTCTGTCCGCAGACAATCGGCCCCTTTTCCGAAGCAATCCCGGTCCGTACCGGAACACTATTCCGACCTCAAACACTATTCCCCTGCGGAAGACAGACACGAACCAACATTGGTAAGGCTTCCTTCCTATACTATTTCAATACATTTCAATAAAGCAGTGTACAATGTAGACATCCGACACAGCATGCATTTTTAAAAGCACATACACACACACATACACACAACAGTTAAAGAATATTAGGGGTATCCGAAAGACTCGTTTTACGAGGCGACTTGGGTGAGCTCTAAGATTCTAATATTCTCTTCCCGAGGAGTCATCTGACCTCCGAACTCAAAAATCTCATCACACAACAAAAAACAGTTTATTTTTAAACTGATGCCCTTTTTCAATGTTTTGGGCTTAATAAAAACGGCGTGGCAACTCTACAAAGCGAAAACACGGCGAGACACCTCCCAACTAACGCAAAAGCGGAATAAGCCAGATGCCGGGGCGCGAACGCGCTGCCTCTCGGATCCGGGCGACCTTCCCGAACGCGACGCAACGAAAATGCGAGATACCGGGGCTCCGCGCGCGAGCCGGATCTCGGGTAATTTCACTTGTGCAATCTCTGCTTAACCAATGCACGAATTCAAGTCGATCTCGACCAAGCAACACGTGCGTCGACCCACATCGTCATTTGTAACCACCTTCTACATTCTCAGAGACAATTATGCCAACGTTATATCCGTGATTTATGGGATTCATAAACATCCCATATCACCAATATATATACCAGACCACATCCTACGTGAAAAGGTAATATCATATTGGCTATTTTGAGATTACGATATTTCCATACAGTTCATACAACTTTATAACTATATATCTCATCATCACGCCGGAGAGTGTTAGCCGGAGACCATCCCGACAATTCGTTTGTTCGTGGTTTCAGGTCCTAGTTGATGAAGATCAACGTATTGCTGGACTAAGGCTGATATAGATCGATTCCTGCATCATCATAGTGAAATATGTTTTCCCGCTCGAAAACGCCACTGTCAATCATAAGGACAATATAGACATTTACACGGATGGCATTATTACAAATTTGTTTTCTTTAACAAGGAGCTACAAACCCTCCGCATCTTCTCGCTTGACAAGCGTTGCCCAATAAATGACACGTATTGTGTTGAATGTAGTGTATTTCCAATTTTTTGGCAGTTGTTAGTGCATTTAAAATTAAAATTTTATATAAACAAATAAATACACACAAGCACAATCAACTTTATGTAGAGAAATAGAGCGAGGTTTTGAGGAAGAACGATGGATAGAACGGGAGAGAAATAGGGAGAGGTAGAGAGCTAGAAGAAGCAAAATTTGATTGAGGTTAATTTGGCGGCAGCGACGTAGTTGAAGATTCTTAGGGTAACCTTTGATTGAGGTTAATTTGGTTGCATCGGCATAGTAGAAGGTTTTTAGGGTGATCGGCGACGCTGAAGTTTTGCCCTACGATTTTTGGAGTGGAATGAACCAGTTGAGGAAGTGGGTTTGGAGAGAGGATCGGTGAGTAAAATTATAGAGGTGAATGATTTGCATATCCGGTGGATGTTGAGGAGCCAATGTTGCCGGGTAAGAGAGGGATCGTAGAGAGGGATAGTTGTGTTGTGTGTGTGTGTTTTATTTAGGGTCCGCTCCCGAGTTTTGTTTATGGAGGAAAGGAAAGTAAATGGGAGGAAATGGAGGCCTCATTTCCCTCCCCTCCAATCCCCCACATTTGGGGGGATTGGAGGGGAGGTTTCATTTCCCCCATTTCCTTCTCTTTCCTCCCTTAAAAAAAATCCCAGGAGCACACCAAGGGAGGAAATCATCTTCATTTCCTCCCATTTCCTTCCCTCTCCTCCATAAACAAAATTCGGGAGCGGACCCTTAGGGAGAGAGTGATTGTGTATAATTATAGAGAGATAAAGAAGTGGGCTGGAATAAAGTTGTTATAAGGGCAACTCCAATGGTATCAAAATTAAATTATTTATAGTTAGAAACTTTATTAATATTTTTAATATGATAAATATTTCTAATTATGATCATTATTTTAATAAATTATTTTTAATTAAAATATTGATTTTATAAATAATTATATAAAAAATCAAATAAATTATAAATCAAAATAAAATTATTATAATTTCAAAATATTTATTTTTTATTTTTTAAAATAAAAATTAAAATATTATTTATTAGCATCTTCAATAATTGGATGGAGGGAATATAGACAATATTTATAGAAGAAAAAAAAACAGTCAAAAAATGATAAAAGCAGTCGAAAAATAAGGGTTGGTTGGTTAATGTATTAATTCATTGGATAGGGAAATTATAGAAGTGACAAGACTTGGTGGAAGGGGGGACTTTAAAAAATTGGTAATTTCCATTTTTTTTAATATTCTACGGAGGAAGTACTTTAAAAAATTATTTACGAGCCATGAATTTAACTAAAAAAAATCTTTAATTAATTGCCTTAGGACCTAAATTTACTACTCGGATTCTAAGTCAATCCGCTTAATAAAAAAAGAAAAGGATTAGAAGAGTTTATTTATTTCAATTGTGTTTTTTTATTGAGATTATCTAATATACAATACATGAAGGAAATAACTTCCTCTTAGCCTGGGTATAAAGAGGGGCTAGAATTTAAAGTTGGAGAGTTGATCGGACGGCTGTGAGCATCTTAACCTCCACGTTCTTTCCATCTCCTCGGACGTTCACGCAGTAATTCCTCTCTCTCTCTCTCTCTCTCTACCTATGTCTGCGTTTCTTAAAAACCAAAATATAGCATATGGAATTTCTAAAAAAATATCCTAAATAGTTAAGTTCTTCATTTTTATTTATTGTTTTTGATGATTCCGTTTGATTAGAGTATGCATTTTTAAATTTTGCTTTGATTCAATTGAGAACCATGAAATTGGAATTGCATACTTCCTGCTCTTATATATCTTTAATTAGGGTTTCATTAGTAGAAAATTTTCTTTTTGGTGGATCTAATCCTGGGATTTTTAGCTTTAATTTCCTACAGCTCACAGCTTCTTGGGTCTTTCCCAATTTCAAATCTTAAGGGTATGTTTGGCTACTCAATTTCAAGCTTTGGATTTGTAATTGGAAGAAATCTGTGGAGTTAATTTGTTACCTTCAATCCCAAATCCAAAGTTTGGAGTTGGAGTTGCCTAACACACTCTAAATTGGTTTCTGAATATCCCTCCTCCGTTTATCTCAGAATTGCATCTTTAGACTTTCTTGCTTTCTAACTGTTTGATAAGTTGTCCATTTGTGAAGCACCGTAAAACTAAGGAGAAGCTTCTGTCATGGTTCTATCAACAAATGTATTTTCTCTACCATCTCAATTTACACTACTTTTCTTTTGCCTATACCTTTGTAATTTAAAGCAAAGATTTGATGTGTTCTTCCTTTGTTCAGACGCGGTGCTTGAGCGAGTAGCGACAGAGAAGAAGGATGTACTGGTCAGAGCTTGAGAAGAAAGCGAGAAGTCAAAAGCAGAAAACAAGTAAGAACTTTCTTTAACCTGTGGTTGTAAGATCTCCCATGTGCTACTATCTTTTTCACTCTAATCCAACATTATTGATTTTCAATATCTATAAATTATCTTCAAACCCAAATGAAATAAACTTACATGTAATGAATTTGTTAATAGAGCTAAGAAGAAGCTATCTGAAATCACATCGTGGGAGAACAGCGAGAAAGCATCCATAGAATCGGAGATTAGGAAAATAGAGGTAACAGCTTTAGATCAAGTTTTTATTTATTTATTTATTTATTCACATATATATATGTGTGTGCTTTCATCCTCACTTGATGGATTATTTGAGCTCTAATGACATATTTGGATGTGAGCAGGAGAAACTAGAGAAGAAGAAGGCCGGATATGTGGAAAAAATGAAGAACAAAGTAGCAATTATCCACAATTGGTAGTTCATTACTTTCCAGGTATTCCACTTCTCCATCAACGCCCATGATGATGGCATGGGTTACTGGATATTGAAGTGGGTTCTAATAATCTAGGGTTTCAGCTAATTTGCAGACCCAGGGCATTTCGCTCAAGGGGCTTCTTTTAAACAACATGCTAAATCATCAGCACTTCCACCAATGCCCGCAAGGAAATCGAATGGACCTTCTGGGAGGGTTGAGACTGAAGAAGAGAGGAGTTTGCGAAAGAAAAGAGAATTTGAGAAGCAAAGGCAAAAAGAGAAACATCGGCAATAGTTTAAGGATTCCCATAATAAAGTGCTCCATCTTTCTCTTACCCAATTCATATTTTCTATTGTGCCTAACCCTTTGACAACTCTCTCTTGCAGAACCTAAACAATTTTTGATGTTTGTCTGCAATCAGCAAGCCATTTGGTTCCCTGTGAAAGAAACAATTATGGTGAAGAAAGATGGATTTTGGTTTGCAATTTTTAAAGCAGTCTCACTCTTTTTTCCAGCTTTTATTTATTTATAATATTTGCCTTTTTATTTTATTTTAATTATGATGCATGCATTTAGGCTTGATTCTGATGTTGATTTTTGTTCCATCCAATTTAATGGATTATTTTCTTTTACTTTTAGTTTCGATTTTGATCTTGATGGTTATGTTAGTAGTGGTGCTGGAGGTGTTAATGATGGACAAAGTGGGGTTTGTGAAGAAGCCGATGGGTAGGAAGGCATGGAGTTTGCCAAAGAAGCATATGCAGATTGAGTAGCTTCTAACGTCCACACTCTCAATAAGGTCTTTCTGATTATAATATTGTCTCCTACGCATTCATCCACTTTTTATAATTTTTTTATTTATTTATCGAATCTTCCACGCATTCATCCACTTCCTATAAATTTTTGATTTGTTTATCGAATCTTCAAGTACTCCCAGTAGGGATGTCAAATAAAAAGCCTCTACCAAACGAGCTACTAGCAAAACTTTGAACCTTGAACCCATGACCATTTATAAAATTTCATGCTTCTTTTTGTTTACAATTATCATCATCTTCACTACACTTTTGTTAGTCTCTCTGTATCAAAATAAACGTCCATATTTCTCAGTATCAATAACATGAAAAGTTGTCCCTTAATACTTATTTTCAATTAACTTTGGGACGAAAGGAGTATGATAGTTTGTTTTCGTAATAAATTTTTCATCAGACTTTTGGGATTGGGGCAGTCCTATTACACAGATTGTCATTAAGGTGGCTTCTATAATGATAGACTTATTATAAAATTACTACTCCATCCTCCCTAAATAAATATTACTTATTTAATTTATTTTTCACAAGGAATAATGTGCTTTATCTTGGGACAGAGAGAGTAATATTTGTCTGTTCAATGTTCACTATTGCTTTCCTTACAAATTTTGATGTTACATTGAGTTACCTTTAAACAAGGTTGTATAGTTCTTTAAAAGTGTAAACTAAGGTTGAGATCCTTGATGGCCAATTACACAAGTTCGTTAAATCATTGACTTATCTGAATGCCATCACATTAACCATTTTCACTTTCGTTGCAGTTAAAGGAGCTTGAACCTGGTGTTCTAGAGTTGCTGGAAGATCAAGAGGAATAAGGACTCAATTGGAGGTACTGTGTCTCAAAAGCTACTGTGATTTTCACCTTTCATCAATGCTATATTTATATGCGATTGTCAAGCTTAAAATCATCACGAATGATGTTCCTCTCTCTCAATTTGTTAACTCTGTTTTTATTTTGTTTTGAATGTTATGTAATACAAATTGTAAGCTTTTATATTTTGATCAATTTCATGATATTGGTGACGTTTTAATGTTATTTATTTTTATATATATATATATATATATATTTTTTAACTTTATCGACATGTATACCGACCCGTGCCATTGGCACGGGCTGGAGAGTACTAGTATGTATTTGTAGTAAAAGAGAGACAAGGCGTTGTTTAAGCTTGAAATAATTGAAAGATGACCAAATCCTTCAAAATAAAAAGTTATTCTATATAAAAAAATCACATATTTTTTTGTACTAGATTTTCAATCTTCAACTGTTTTTTAGTCCCTTTATTCAGTTCTCAAATGAGTGAAACAGTGGTAAAGTCAATTCTCACCCTTAGCATAGAATTCGTCCCTCTTCTCGACTTGAGACATTATACAAAAACTATTTTTTTTATTCATTTCTAAAAATTATTTAGAATGCAAGAAAACATGTTTGTGTAATTAATGTAATTTTGAAGCAATAAAATACTACAAAATTGTGTGTGTTAGCTCCGTGTCCGATCTCAGATGGTCCCAACCTAGCTTGGTCTGACATTACGATCCATAGCTTATACGGGGACTATTCGACCCATTTCATCGGTCAGGTCGACCTTGACCCAACATGTGACATCAACCTATCAAAGAACATGTCGACCTACAGAGTCCAGGCGTATCTATAATTCTTTCTACAAATCAGGAGTTATATATGGACACGATCTTTCATACGTATCTGATCCATGATTCAAGGGATTTAACACAATCCTATTATAAATGTATCTCTCATCAACAACTATAAATACAGGACAATATCAACCGTTCCAAGGTATTTGCTATTTGATATTCTGAATACATCTGTTCATTATATTTTATCAGCTCTCGTATACACCATACTTACTCTCACGCCCGAGGGTCTTCACCGGAGACCATTTCGGCTAGTCGTGGGTTCTGTTTTCAGTTCAAAAGCCAGGAGATCTATCTTGCTGATTGGACGGAGATTGATCTAGCACGATTCTTGTAGCATCAGTTTGGTTCCATTGCCGGGAATCGTGCTTTTTGACCTCGAAATTCAATAAGCAGAGTAATCATGGTGTCTGATGGACATGTCTCGAATGCCTCAAATGAGCCCAACGAAGGAAACACCGGCGGTAACACGGACGACGGTGCTGGAAACCGTAATATTAACATGTCTCCACCTCCTCCTCCGCTGCGTCAGGCCAGGAGGGCAACACGTTCGAACAGCATCGCTGATGGCAGAGGCTTTCCAGACGGCAGAAGGGAGAAAAGGCCTATGGTCGAGCAAGAAGCACAGCCCCCTCCAAAACGTCAACAAGCAGGGCGAATGGCTGCAGGCGACAGACCAGGTCCCTCAACCAATTCCCTCAGTAGGAAGGAGATGTTGCAGGAGCGGGCTAGAATTTTGGCGAAATTGCTTGATATGCCGGACTCGCCTGAACATAACGATAGGAGATCAGAAAGAGCAGCTCCCTCTCAAAACTCTCAAAGGCAGCCTGACGGGAGTGCTAGGCAGAATGGCAAACAGCAAATCATACCACACGTTCGTACCCACATACCGGTTCCACCTGACGACTTGCGAAGCCATCTCAACACGAATAGGGAGCAGGAGGCTGAGTCATAGTTGAGGTGACAAAGGGAAGCTGAAAGGAATAGGCATAGGTCGCCTGTTAGAACAGAGAGTTCGCAGTCCTACTGCGAGAGAAATGGGCGCAGGTCGCCAGTCAGATCAGCTAGGTCGCCTGTGAGGTTAGTTAGGTCACAATCTCATCGGGATAGGAATGGGCACAGGTCACCAATTAGGGAAGATAGGCGCAGGTCACCGATAAACTCAGTAAGGTCGCCTTCTCATAGAGCAGACGAGGTAGAGAGGTGACTCCCCTTAGAAGTGAAAGGCATAGGGCCAACTCAAGAAGAGAGCCTCACCAAGACGAGCAACAGAGATCCAACAATGTCTCACCATCGAGAAACAACAATCCAGATGCTAGGGAATGGTTGCAGTGGAAAAAGAGGTTAGAGCAATGGGAGGCCGACAGGAAGGAGGATACTGGAAAGGGCGAACGAAACGACTTTACTCTTCGCCCCTTGTCCAGAGAATTGCTCAAGCGACGACCCCCTTGTTAGTGTTATGCCCTAGGCCTATAGTTGATAGACTTATGTGTTGACATTATTTATTATTATATGAAAAGTTTACTATTTGATTATTATATGTTTTGCATATTTGTCTGTAATAATCTTCGTCCCTAATTATTAAGAGAATAATTAGTATAAATGTTAATGGATAATCATATGATGATTATATGCATAGAGATGCACATTAAATTTATGGGTACTTGTTAGAGAACAAATGACTGGACTTGACCGTATGAGATTTATGTCATGGTCAAATGTCATAATTAAATCTCATAAGGTTACTTCATTTAGTCCCTAGACCTGAGATTATCATGACCTTACATATGATGAAAGTCATGTTTGATTTTAGTCAAACGATATCTTAACACGATATCTGTAAAGGCTATCTTTGGCATGATCGGAATCATGATGGGAAGGATGATAAGTCAAGATGGAATTTGTTCCTCGAAAGAGAGATGTTTTGCTTGGGCCCCTCGATGAGTGATAATGATGAAAGTGTATGGCCATACCCCAATACGATTGGATTATCATTATACTCAAAGATCGAGAAAGCATTGAACAACACAAGTTGACGTGGACCATGACTTGTGTTCAATATAATATCGTGAGACAAAGGGAGAAATGGAAGTGTATCATTGGAAACGTGAACTCTTACGTTATATTATTTGGGTAGACATAATGGCTTGCTAGAGTCCGCTTATGTTTTATGAGAGTCGATATGATCGAGCTCATTGCCAACATAATATAATCCTATTGGGTCACACACAACTAGAATGAATTGATTAAACCAGAGAAAGAATGATTGAGATTCCTGATGTGGCACATGTCATCGTGTGACACAACTAGGCCATGGGCTACGTGTGGTCGTGCGACAAGATGAGCCTAAGGCGGTTTGACAGACTAGTTTCCTAATTTGATTAGGAAACAAATACCATACTAAAGTAGTATATATATGAAGGTCTGTCAATCCTAATATTCTAGCCGAATTTCTGAAAAGAAAATCACAACATAATTCTCAATATTCTTCCAAGGTTTAAAGGATCTAGCAATCATCAAGAAATTGTTCTTGGTTCATTCAAAGGTGTGGATACTACTAGAGGGTCTTCGCTCGCACAACGATCAAGGCCTAGAGTTCGAAGTTTGTATTCAGAATACATCAATACATTGTTCGATAGCTCAAGAACGAAAAGCGTTCAAGGTTGGTTATTTCTATCTCATAGGGATTCAAGTTAATTGTATAGAACGGATCCTAGGCTCTTTGGGTTTTGTGTTATTAGATGCTTATTCCGCTGCGCATGGACCCATAAAACCCAACAGTGGTATCAGAGCCCCGTTCGTATGGTTAAGTTTGAATTAACATGCTAGAAAAATTGATATAAATTGTTTATATGGTTTTTGCATGTTTTGTATGCGATAATTTGATTGTTTTTGAAACAATATGCCTAAATCATGTTCTATTGATATTGAATTAAATCTGTTAAAAGTTGTTTGCATGATTTAATTGCTCTGTGATTTAGAATTGATTGAAACTGGATATCTGCAATCTGGTAACCTTGTGTCACGCGACAAAGGAGGCCAGTGTCACGCAACAGAACATGCTTGTGTCACGCGACAAAGCATGCCTCTGTCACGCGACAAAACTAGCCCAATCTGGGCAGAATCAGTTTGTTTCATAATCCTGCTAATCTGTGAATGTGTTTATAATCTGATATGTTTATGTATTAATCTGGATGCTATAAATTTCTGGAAATTAAGTTTATAGGGCTATGCTAGATTAATTCAATGTTTATGCATGCTTAGTTAATTAAAATATGATTTTATTAATTGTTGCGATGCATGAATTATGTGTTCTTATATGTTAAGAATTTTGTTAGATGTTTAGCTGAAACATTGTATTGTAATTTCCTGAATGTTTAGATTGAAACATTGAAAATTTTGATTTTCTGATTGTTTATGAGAAACAAGTCAATTTACGAAAAATTTAAAAGGAAATTGATTGTTTATACAATGTATTGATTATGTTGCAAATCAGAGCTGATTTCTGATTGTGCATGTCTAGGAGAGTTCTGTCGAAGGAGACATTTGGTACTTATGTAGTCCTTGTGGCTCACCTATCTTCCTGGGAACTTACCTGGTGCACGATTATGATTATCTTTGTTGATATGCTTATAATCTACTTTAAAGAACCTTCATTTAACTTTAAGTTCTTTATGTCAATTCATGATTAAAACACTTAAGACCATTCAGATAGTTTTGGGTGGGCTTGCCATAGCAAGGTACTTTGATTCTATTCGTATGTGAGCAAGATGAGGAAATGGTGGTTCCTATACGTTTAAAGTGAATGAACTTAATTGGGTTATCAAAATGGTTTTGGACCCAAGACACAAGATGAGATTAAAATATGCTTAGACATATGATGTCTTAAATAAATCTCATAAAATATCTAAGAGTCATATACGTGATATGATTGATGTTTCTACATAATTAATTTAGTTTTGAGCGGTTTGCCATAGCAAACTTGAAATTAAATTAAAGTTGGATCTTAGCCCATTAAATGTACATTATGCTTATTTGCATTGGAAGGTGTATAATTTAGTGGGAGCATTTTATGTAAATGCATTATACTTCTCATATAATATGTTTACTTATATGTGTTCATATTTTATGTATATCTTTTTGTAGAATAAATGGCATCAAGCAATAATCATCATTTGTCACTGCGATCTGTCCTTGAGAAAGAAAAGTTGGAAGAGAATGGTACAAACTATATGGATTGGATCCGTAGCGTGAGAATCGTTCTCAGGCAAGAGGAGAAATTGTACGTTCTCGAGGAACCTATTCCACCTGAACCTGCTGCCAATGCTACTAGGGCAGTGAGGGATCAATATCTGAAGCACAAGCGTGATTCTACTGATGTTGGTTACCTCATGCTCTTCGCCATGTGCAAGGGCCTTCAAAAGGATCTTGAGCACTTAGGGACAGTTGATCTAAACAATCGACTGATAGAAATGTTCCAAGTTCAAGCAAGGCAAGAAAGGTATAACACAGTTAAGGCCCTGACCTCTTGCAAGATGAGTGAAGGACAAGCTGTTGGTCCTCATGCTCTAAAGATGAAGGGCCATATCGAGCATCTTGAACGGCTCGGTTTTCCAATTAGCCAAGAGTTGGCTACTGACATGATATTGAATTCATTGCTCGAAGGTTTTAGTAATTTCATAATGAACTATAACATGGGGGCATGAATAAGAACCTTTCCGAGTTAGTTCAAATGTTGAACATTGCGAAAATCAATATCGTCAAGAGGAAAGCCGATCAAGTGTTGAGGGTTAACAAGGGGAAGGGTTTCAAGGGTAAGGGAAAGGAAAAGGTTGCTAATCCTAAGGCAAATGTTGCCAAACCCAAAGAGGGTGCCAAACCCAAAGGGGCTAAGCCCAAGTCCCAAGAGGACACAGTCTGCTTCCATCGCAATGAGATTGGACATTGGAGGAGAAACAGCTCAAAATACAAGGAAGCACTGAAGAAGAGAAAAGGAGTTGCTTCGACTTCAGGTATCTTTGTTATATATATATCAGAAAATTTTGGGGGAAACTAGTTTCCCCAAATATTATAAAAAGTCTTGTTTTTTATTTAAAAAAAATTGTACGTGCCTTTGTTTTAATTTTTAAAACAAGACTTTTTATAATGTTAGGGAGAAACTAGTTTCCCCCAAAATCT
Organism: Adenophora triphylla var. japonica; assembly: GCA_022495995.1. Taxonomy (NCBI): domain Eukaryota; kingdom Viridiplantae; phylum Streptophyta; class Magnoliopsida; order Asterales; family Campanulaceae; genus Adenophora; species Adenophora triphylla. The sequence continues at coordinate 97,002 of JAFEMH010002750.1, forward strand.
ACTCATATATATTCCTATCTACTTCTAGTTCTTGGGTATTGGATACCGGATGTGGAACTCACATTTGTTTAAATGTGCAGGGTCTAAAGAACAGAAGGATGCTTAAGGAAGGTGAAGTGGACCTACGTGTGGGGAATGGAGCAAGAGTTGCTGCATTAGCCGTAGGAACTTATGAAGTTACTTTACCTAGTGGACTAATACTTGTTTTGAACAATTGTTATTATGTTCCAGCTTTAAGTAGGAATATTATTTCGATTTCATGTTTGGATAATGAAAGTTTTAATTTTCTTATATGTGATAAGAAGTTTTCTATTTACAAGAGAGATATGCATTATTGTACTGCTATTTCATTCAATGACCTTTATATCCTTGATGTTGAAAATCGTGATAATGATGTCTATAACATTAACAAGAGATCTAAACCCAATGATGTAAACCACACTTACTTACGGCATTGTCGTCTAGGTCATATAAATGAGAAACGCATTTTTAAACTCCACAAAGATGGATTTTTAGACTCACATAATTATGAATCATATGAGACATGCGAATCTTGTTTACTTGGCAAGATGACCAAGGACCCATTTACCAAAACTGGTGAAAGGGCGGGCGACTTATTAGGCCTCATACATACCGATGTGTGTGGACCTATGAGTAGCGATGCTAGGGGAGGATTTCGGTACTTCATAACATTCACTGATGATTATAGTAGATTTGGATATGTTTATATAATGAAACATAAAAGTGAATCATTTGAAATATTTCAAATATTTCAAAATGAGGTGCAAAATCAACTTGGCAAAGCTATTAAAGTACTTCGATCCGATCGAGGTGGCGAATATTTGAACCAAGAATTTGACAGTCATCTTAAGAGTTGTGGAATCATTTCAGAACTCTCTCCACCCGGAACACCACAAAGGAATGGTGTGTTTGAAAGGGGGAATAGAACTTTGTTGGACATGGTTCATTCTATGATGAGTCAAGTTGAGCTTCCTTTATCCTTTTGGGGACATGCACTAGAAACTGCTGCTTTCATAATAAATAGAGTTCCTACCAAATCGGTTCAACAGACCCCATATGAGATGTGGTATGGAAGAAAACCTAGTTTGTCTTTCATGAAGATTTGGGGTTGCGATGCATATGTCAAGAAGTTAACTTCTAACAAGCTAGCACCCAAGTCTGATAAATGTGTTTTCGTGGGTTATCCTAAGGAAACCAAAGGATACTATTTCTACAACCGAAACGAGAACAAAGTGTTTGTTGCTCGAAATGGTACTTTCTTAGAAAAAGAGTTTCTTCGCAAAGGAACCAGTGGGAGTAAAATAGATCTCGAAGAAATTCGAGAACCCGAAAACAACATAGAACCAATGGTAGAAACTGAACCAAATTCACAAAGAGTTGTGAAACCGGTTCAAGATGCATAAGTCCTTCGCCGAAGTTGTAGGTCACGATCCGAACCCGAGAGATATGGATTTCTCGTTACGGAAATGATGAAGTAGAGTTAATCGAAAACGATGAACCTACTTGCTATCAAGAAGCGATGTCCGCTCCTGATTCAGAAAAATGGCAAGAGGCCATGAAGTCCGAATTACAATCCATGGCTGATAATCAAGTTTGGAACTTGATTGATCCACCCGAAGGTATAAAAACCATAAGGTACAAATGGGTCTTCAAGAAGAAGACCGACATGGATGGTAAGGTGCACACCTATAAGGCTAGGCTCGTAGCTAAGGGATATAGGCAGATTCATGGCATCGACTATGATGAAACCTTTTCGCCTATAGCTATGCTTAAGTCTATTAGAATTTTAATTTCCATAGCCGCATATTATGACTATGAGATATGGCAAATGGATGTCAAGACAGCTTTCCTAAATGGAAAGTTACTTGAGAATGTATACATGATACAACCTGAAGGTTTTGTCAGTCCAGAAAATTCTAACAAGGTGTGTAAGTTGCAGAAATCCATTTATGGATTGAAGCAAGCCTCTAAGAATTGGAATCTACATTTTGATGAAGCAATCAAAGAGTTTGGCTTTATCAAGAACGAAGATGAACCTTGTGTATACAAGAAAATTAGTGGGAGCGTAGCACTATTTCTAGTGTTGTATGTCGATGATATCTTACTCATTGGAAATGACATTCCTGCACTACAGACTGTCAAGTCTTGGTTGGGAAAGTGCTTTTCGATGAAAGATATGGGCGAAGCTGCATATATCCTTGGTATCAAGATCTATAGAGATAGATCTAAGAGGATGATTGGTTTAAGTCAAAGTACTTACATTGACAAGGTTCTTAGAAGATTCCAAATGAAAAATTCTAAAAGAGGAAACTTGCCAATGTTGCATGGTATATCTCTTAGCAAGACTCAAAGCCCTAAGACTAATGATGAGCGAAAGAGAATGAATGGTATTCCATATGCTTCGGCAATTGGGTCTATCATGTATGCTATGTTATGTACTAGATCCGATGTCTCGTGTGCTCTAAACATGACGAGTAGGTACCAATCGGATCCCAGCGAACCACATTGGATAGCAGTCAAGAATATCCTCAAGTACTTACGAAGAACTAAGGATGTATTCTTGGTCTTTGGAGGAATGGAAGAAGATCTTGTAGTAAAAGGCTACACAGATGCTAACTTCCAAACCGACAAAGATGATTTCAGATCGCAGACAGGATTTTTGTTTACGCTGAATGGAGGCACTGTGAATTGGAAAAGTTCCAAGCAAAGTAACGTCGCTGATTCTACAACCGAAGCTGAGTACATAGCGGCATCTGATGCAGCTAAGGAAGCCGTTTGGATCAAAAAGTTCATTAGTGATTTGGAAGTCGTTCCAAGCATCAAAGATCCTATTGAACTTTACTGTGACAACAACGGTGCCATTGCACAAGCAAAGGAACCAAGGTCACACCAGAGATCCAAATACATACTTCGACGTTTCCACATTATCCGAGAGATATGCGAAAGGGAAGACGTAAAGATATGCAGAGTAGACACTGATGACAACGTGGCGGACCCATTAACTAAGGCTCTCCCGCAAGCTAAGCATGATGGTCATGTTAGGTCCATGGGTATTCAATACATGGGAGATTGGGCCTAGTGCAAGTGGGAGACTGTTAGTGTTATGCCCTAGGCCAATAGTTGATAGACTTATGTGTTGACATTATTTATTATTATACGAAAAGTTTATTATTTGATTATTATATGTTTTGCATATTTGTCTGTAATAATCTCCGTCCCTAATTATTAAGAGAATAATTAGTATAAATGTTAATGGATAATCATATGATGATTATATGCATAGAGATGCACATTAAATTTATGGGTACTTGTTAGAGAACAAGTGACTGGACTTGACCCGTATGAGATTTATGTCATGGTCAAATGTCATAATTAAATCTCATAAGGTTACTTCATTTAGTCCTTAGACCTGAGATTATCATGACCTTACATATGATGAAAGTCATGTTTGATTTTAGTCAAACGATATCTTAACATGATATCTATAAAGGCTATCTTTAGCATGATCGAAATCATGATGGGAAGGATGATAAGTCAAGATGGAATTTGTCCCTCGAAAGAGAGATGTTTTGCTTGGGCCCCTCGATGAGTGATAATAATGAAAGTGTATGGCCATACCCCAATACGATTGGATTATCATTATACTCAAAGATCGAGAAAGCATTGAACAATACAAGTTGACGTGGACCATGACTTGTGTTCAATATAACATCGTGAGACAAAGGGAGAAATGAAAGTGTACCATTGAAAATGTGAACTCTTACGTTATATTATTTGGGTAGACATAATGGCTTGCTAGAGTCCGCTTATGTTTTATGAGAATCGATATGATCCATTGCCAACATAATATAATCCTACCGGGTCACACACAACTAGAATGAATTGATTAAACCAGAGGAAGAATGATTGAGATTCCTGATGTGGCACATGTCATCGCGCGACACAACTAGGCCATGGGCTACGTGTGGTCGTGCGACAAGATGAGCCTAAGGCGGTTTGACAGACTAGTTTCCTAATTTGATTAGGAAACAAATCTAAAGTAGTATATAAATGAAGGTCTGTCAACCCTAATATTCTAGCCGAATTTCTGAAAAGAAAATCACAACATAATTCTCAATATGCTTCCAAGGTTTAAAGGATCTAGCAATCATCAAGAAATCGTTCTTGGTTCATTCAAATGTGTGGATACTACTAGAGGGTCTTCGCTCGCACAACGATCAAGGCCTAGAGTTCGAAGTTTGTGTTCAGAACACATCAATACATTGTTCGATAGCTCAAGAACGAAAAGCGTTCAAGGTTGGTTATTTCTATCTCATAGGGATTCAAGTTAATTGTATAGAACGGATCCTAGGCTCTTTGGGGGTTTTGTGTTATTAGATGCTTAATTCCGCTGCGCATGGACCCATAAAATCCAACACCCCTAAAGGCTTCAAGTTGCCCGCCCTTGACAAATATTCAGGTGCGACCAATGCCCAGAACCATATGCAGCATCTGAAAGCTACCATGTGCATCATCTCCACCGAAGATGATATGATGTGCAAGGTGTTAACCAGCACCCTCACAGGGGCTGCACTGACCTGGTTTCGTGGTTTGGCGCCGGGTTGTATTACCACATGGGAGTACATGAGAAGAAAGTTCCTTGATCGCTTCTCGACAGCTGGAGCCCGAAAGTTGACGGTCACCGACTTGAACAATCTAACGCAAGGAAAGAATGAAAGCTCGATGAGCTACTATACCAAGTTCAAGGAGATGGTCGACCAAATTGAAGAGGACCTGACAGATAGGAAAGTGATAAATTGCTTTAGGAATGGGGTGACCTCTGCAGACTTAGACTACGAGATACAAGTCAGGAGCGTGAAGACCCGACAAGAACTGTTTGAGAGGGCCTAAAATGTGGCCATAGCTGAAGAGAGGAAGGAAAAGAAGAAGGAAAAAGGTCCCAAGTCCGAGGTCATAGATACTGATAAGAAGGACCCAGCAAAGAGCTGTTTCATGAATAGGTTCAAATGGTTAGGGCTGGAGACACGACCCGCACCTGTTCAAATGGACGGGTCGACCCATGCGATCTCCGCCTTCCATAAAGCCTAGATCCAACGGTGCAGATTCACCGGGTACCAATTGTGATTATTCCCAAGAGGTACCACAACTCTTCATATACTATATAACCCCCCACCAGATTGTCAATTCACTCAATTCATTCACAATCACTTCTCTCTTCACACAAGAAGCACAGATTCACATATCTAACAGAGTTAACTAACTCGGTTAGATATTTAACTGAATTATGGATTCAGTCAAAGAATTCAACGGAATTCTTAACATCATCTGTTAGAAGATAGAGCATCTTGTTGCATAAGTCTTCTTCAAAGTCTGGAAGTGTCAAACACGAATTTTGTTCGCCGAAGTCGTTAATTTGGAGTGCTCCTATTAACGACTGTAAAGTCATTTCATCTTGAGAGAAGATTGTCGCTAATCCGTAAGCACCAGTGCGGGGCAATATCTTCTTGCGGAGATTGTGTCCAATATAAGACTCGACTTCTTTAATTACTCGATTTGATTTAATTTCCGCATTCTAGTTTATCTTTATTTCCTGCCCCGTTAGTTACTTTATGGTTCATTATTTATTTGTCATTTTGTTAAATCCAAGAAAGCCTTGTTTATTGTTATATAATAAACTTTTCCAACACTATACCTAAGGTATAAGGCTAGAGAGAGAGAGAGAGAGAGAGAGAGAGAGAGAGAGAGAGAGAAAGAGAGAGCAGTTTAGTGTGTGTGTGTTGGTTGAGGTGTGAATGAGAGGAGAGATAGTTATATGTGAAAGAGTATGTGTTGAGTTTATAAGAAATTTTGATTTGGGTCTCGAATGTATGTGGACTTTAATAAATTATGTGAGTTTATGTAGGTTTTTCTCTATGCTTAAGGAGCTTTAAGGAATTAAAACTTTAATATATTATTACACAGTTACTTATAGGGAAGGGCTATTGCAACTATTATATCTTTTGCTTTTTCATTACATAACTTTTCAACTAGACAAAATTATTTTTTCTTATTTTTGTAAATAGACATAATCATCTTTTGGTTTTACAAGGAATCAATGTATTATTCCATAATAGATTTTACGACTATAAATTTTAGATAATTGTTATTAAACCCCGCAACATTACTGAATATCCCCGCAGTATAATTACCACAAAAAATATTATCGATTGAATGACCATATTAACTTTTAGCATTATTATGCCTAAATATTTTAATAAGGTTTTCATATTTTTCTCCGGTTCTTCTTCCTAAGTCAAAATAAAAGGGTTTTTAAATTTGGCCGTTTGATACTAATGAAACTGGTATGGGGATGATTATTCGAGACGAAAATGGCACATCTGTGGATGCTCACACTAGTGTTCTTCGGGTCAGGTTCGCTTCGAAAAGGGTGAGGCTCTAGGCTTACCGGAGGCTTTGACATTGGTTCTCAGCCAAGGTTTCACTAATGTTATTTTTGAGCTTGACAATTATGTAGTGCACAATGCAGTCTCTGCTTTCTCCCCAAACTCAGATCGATCGAAGTTTGGCGCATTATCATTGCTTGTAAGGCCAAGGAGGCTAGCGGATTGCTGCACCTAGCCAATTTTCATTTTCATTTCACTTGAATTAGTTACTCCACTTGATCGGGAAAGATGAAGATTGGCCGGAGAATATGAAGATTTTGATGCTACCAAAAAAATAGGTTGCACAGGAAACTGACCGGGGTAGCAACGGTGGCCGGATCGAAAAAACACGTTCCACGAGGTCCTAAATAATGTGGGACCTACAAGAGAAAACACCGTTAGGGTGGGGGATTTTCCCCCCAAAAATCCTCCGACGTGAGAATCATTAATCTCATACATAACATATATCACAATTTATATATATGGAGAGAGAGAGAGGGAGGAGAGAGAAGCTCTCTAAAAGCATCATACCTCAAATAGAAAATGGGGGGAGTATATATATTCAAGGGTGATGTCATCAATGACATCATCATCCACATCATTTTCCTTTGCCACGTGTCACGCCGTCATTGGAGGGAAATCTCTCCTGAGATTACATTTGGATAAGGCCAAGGCCCTTAGACTTGACAAGGCAAGGTTCTTTCCCGGAGACATCAGCATGCTGCTGAGAGAACCAAGATGCGACATCCGACATGCGGGAACCAACAGCCGACATGCGGGAACCAACAGGAGACATGCGACATGCAACCTCCGACATGCGAGAACCAACAGCCGACATGCGGGAACCAACAGGAGACATGCGACATGCAACCTCCGACATGCGGGAACCAATGTCCCACATGCGAGAACCAACAGGAGACATGCGACATGCAACCTCCACAGGAGACATGCGACATGCAACCTCCACAGGAGACATGCGACATGTAACAACCACAGGAGACATGCGACATGCGACCTGAGACAATCATAGGAGACATGCGACATGCGACCTGAGACAATCATAGGAGACATTCAATACTTAACAATCATAACATTAGCAGCATACAACATGAGACATGCGCCCTACGATGCGCGACATATGATACATCGATAACCAACACCCGTCATACGGGAACCTCCATCCGACATGCGGGAATCAATATCTGACACACCATATACAATATGCGAGGGCCAAGCCATTGGCGGGAACCAAGACCAGAACTATAGCGATAAGCCTAACTTTGGCTAGTATCATAATCATAAGCACTCAATATGCAGCATATAAAATGTAACACAGGGGAACCAAACCATAATTATAACTTTGACAATATTCTCATAAAATTAGGGCCCCCCAAAGACCATAAATTAGGGCCCCCTATCCTCATAAAATAGGGCCCCCCAAAGACCATAAATTAGGGCCCCCTATCCTCATAAAATAGGGCCCCCCAAAGACCATATACTCGGGCCGGGTAACCATTTAACGGGAATAATATTTTGTCGTGACGCATCAGAAGCCCCCGACTCTTTAGCTCGATTATTCATGATCGAGTTGAGGAGTAAAATAATATACACAACAAAATATAACTTATCACATCGAGCCAATTTTCATGGTACAGAACGCGGGTCTATTTCCCTGATCTTTCCAACACTTTCATTACCGACTTCTCATTTTACTTCAACTTTTTTGGCTGGTAAAATATGCGGGAACCAATCATACGAGAGCCAACATTATACGGCTCAGATCCATAAATGCCAGCGACATGAACCCTGGTCGCTGGGCTTTCGAATAACTCTCCTTCCCTACAATTTGTTTCGACCATTCTGCCAAAAACCTTTCGATCCCTCTGACTTTTGACATCTTTTCAACAATTCACTCTGATCTGGGTCTATACTAAAACAATTTACTTTTCTGTCTTTTAACTTCGCTTTTTGTACCTCGGTTGTCGCGATCTGCGAATTATCCTTAACTTTAACTTGAATGATATTGCCTACTTTCTTTAACTTGCTTTGAATTTTCATTTTTTGCGTTCATTATTCTACCTTGATCTCACTTTATAAGTCGCCTACTACATTTTGCTTCAATAGTTATCTTTTTTGCTTCGATAGTTCATCGAAGACTCCTTTCCCATAACTTATCTATATACATACTACTCCCTTCAAAAGAGTGAGGCTTGTCTTTAGGCAGCCTCACTCCCTAACTATACTACTCGCCCTTCATCTTTACTCAGCGTCGGGGCGACTTGCTATTCCTTGTCCATCCGTGCCTGGCACCTTTAAGCCAGGCCTTTCTCGAACCGACTCTAAAACCAACAATACACTCAAGCCACAGCCTCACTTGGGCTAAACCTCGCGGCCAAACCCACTTGGCCCAAACAAAAACTCGCAGCCAAACCCACTTGGCCCAAAACAAAACTCGCCAATAGTAAACGTGCTAACTAAAAAGCGACAATTACAAACGCGGTAGCTAAAACGCAACCATCACAAAGGCGCTAGCTAAAACGCAACTGTGAGGACCCCGACCCGGAACCTATACGTGTCCCGAGTTGGAGCGTCCCCAAACTAACCCAAATTTACTAAACTTTTAAACTTGGATATACTTTCAAACATAACTATATTAATATAACCCTTTCAAAACAACTCCACTACTCTCCACACCGGAGGAAGAGTGGACTAACTTTGAAAATACCAAACTGTTTTAGTTACAAAAGATTGTGGTTCCAACGTAGAAAGTAAAGTTTATAATTACAAACTCCTTAAAGGAATTATAACAAAATATATTTTCTACGCCAACCTAACGTACCCCGACAATACCCAAAAGCTCACAGCCAAACTCCTTTCCGTCCTTACTTGGCCGGTCCGCCTGTCTCGGGATCTAAAAACATTAAAGGGAGAGGGGTAAGAATAAATCTCAGCAAGCTATTATGAATGCAGCAATATGCTAAATAAAATGCAACACATAGCATGTCGCACAAAACACATTGGAAAAGCTGTAAACACATTCCATTACCTTGGTTTACCTTTTCCCGTCTGAACAATAGTCGTACAACATTGGGTATAATAATACTCCAATCTTAAGTGAGCTGCTTAAGCAATACTCACATCTTATAAGACCCGTTTTTCAGGGAACCAAATAAGATAGTAGCAACTCTGTAAGGCTTTTGGCTCACTACAGATGCTATACCCCGACCTGTGGCCACAGGAGGGGACGATCACAGATGTAACATAATCCGATCACATTAGGTCACACTTCCATAATTGATCGTATTATGTTATACCCCCAACATCAGCTGATTAACAAATATCAAGCACATAATAGTTACTTGAGATATAATCCACAAAGGGGATAAACAATATAACCACATGGTAAAATATACTCATGCCCAATCAATATCATAGTGCACATTTATTCAACACACTATGCATTATATAAACAATGTATATGAACTCAATGTAAGGCAAGGAAGTATCATCAATCCATCCTACAAGGTCATTATACAATAATACATAGCTTCTATGAAGGTTCAAGCTCAATTTACCAAGTGGGAGTCACAATTCATAAGTGCCCAAACAAGATTGCCAAACTAATTCTGGTTCAGATTTAAAATTAAGTTCCTGGGGTCTTGGGCGACCGCCCATACCACTTGGGCGACCGTCCAAGTGGATTTTAAAGTGACCCTAAGCTTCTGCCCTCTTGGGCGACCGCACAACACCTCTTGGGCGACCGCCCAAGAGGATTTCCAAGGCATACCAGTTTCTGGCCGCATGGGCGGCCGCTCATGCTCCCTTGGGCGACCGCCCAAGGCCTTTTCCAGCAATTCCCAGATTTCCTAAATTCCTCTCTTGCCATTTTTCTTTTCCTTTGAAATCTTCTTTATACCTATGAACACCAAAGGGATTTCTAGCTCTAGAAGGATCATCATAAACCAAGTAAACCCATAATAATGTAAACTTAAATTATTCATCCCTAAATCTTTCACCCATTTCATACCCTCTAAATCATCTTCCATGAACATTAGATTCATCCTATTTCATTTACCAATCATCCAACTCCTATAAGGTTCCCAAAGCATGAAACAACCATCAATGTAACAAGAACAATCTTTAAGAGTTTATGAACATTCATAAGAAGGGAAGTCATAACAACTCACCTTAGGTTTTTAGAGCGAAAGGTTGATCTTCTTAGCTTGATTGGTTCCTCTAGTTGTCCCCACCTCAAAAATGCTCTTGGATTTGGAAATGGTTGAAAAATGAGCTAGCTATATGACTTGGGAAGGAAAGGCTTCACATGGAGCTTCCATGGAAGAAGTGTAAGAAGAAAGATGAAGAATGATGAAGGAGGAGGTTAGAGGTGTAAGGGGAGAGTAAGAGAAGTATGGGAGGTATGGTGGTGGGTTTGACTAATTGGGACAAGGATGAGTGAATTAGGGGGAAGGGTATGGCCCCCCCTTTAAGGCTTCCTATTTTTAATTTAAAACCTTTTATCCCCATTATTTATTTTACCCATTTTAACCTCCTCTTAATCTCTATCTATTTCCTATTTTTATATTTTCCTAGAACATTATTTTATTTTCCTATCATTTTATCCTAATACAAGAAATCAAGGATATAAAAATAAACACATAATATTAACAATAATATTAAAAGCACACAATATGATGCTAAATTAGTGCCTAGGGTTAGGGTCGTTACACTCACTCCCCCTTAAAGAAAATTCGTCCCAAATTTTAAAAAGACTTACTTGGAATTTCAAACAACTAGGGGTATTTCGCTCTCATCTCCGACTCTAGCTCCCACGTTGCTTCCTCAATGGTATGATTCTTCCAAAGGACCTTCACTATAGGGATACTCTTAGTTCTCAACTCCTTAACTTGGAATTCTAAGACTCTTAATGGCTCTTCAACATAAGACATGTCCGCTTGGACATCATCGGGGGGAGAACTCAAGATATGAGAAGGATCATGACAATACTTCCTCAACATAGAAACATGGAAAACATCATGGAGTAAAGAAAGAGACGGAGGTAATGCCAACCGGTAAGCCAAATCCCCAATCTTCTCTAAGATCTCAAACGGACCAACGAACCTCGGAGCCAATTTATCCTTATTACCAAACCTTTTGATTCCCGTCCTCGGAGAGACCTTCAAGAACACAAAGTCACCAACCTGAAAAGATAAATCCCGTCTTCTATTGTCGGCGTAGCTTTTCTATCTACTCTGAGCCGTCTTCAATCTATCCCGAATCACCTTGATCTTCTCCGTTGAATCTCTAACCAAATCCAGGCCCCAAAGTCTCGCTTCACCAACCTCATCCCAACACATCGGAGATCGACACTTCCTACCATACAACGCTTCATACGGAGCCATCTCAATACTAGACTGATAACTGTTGTTGTAGGCAAACTCCACTAAAGGTAAATGATCTTTCCAAGACAATTGGAAATCCATCACACAAGCCCGTAACATATCCTTAAGTATCTGAATAGTTCTCTCGGACTGACCATCGGTTTGAGGATGAAACGCCGTACTGAAACACAATTTAGAACCCAAGGCTTCATGCAATGCTCTCCAAAATCTAGAAGTAAATCTCGGATCTCTGTCGGAAACAATACTAACCGGAACCCCGTGAAGTCTCACAATCTCCTTCATATACAACTGAGCTAACTTCTCTAACGAAAATTTGGTTGATACCGGAAGAAAATGAGCCGACTTCGTCAACCGATCCACAATAACCCAAATAGCATCCATTTTCTTCGAGGTAAGAGGCAAACCTGAAACAAAATCCATCGAGATCCCTTCCCATTTCTATTCCAGAATATCCAATGGTTGAAGTAATCCCGCCGGTCTTTGATGTTATGCCTTGATTTGTTGACAAGTTAAACACTTGGAGACATAATCCGCAATTTCCCTCTTCATACCATTCCACCAATACCCACGCTTCAAGTCTTGATACATTTTGGTACTACCCGGATGAATCGCAAACTTGGACTTATGGCCATCCTCTAAGACACGCCTCTTGATTTCCGGTGATGAAGGAACGCAAATTCTCCCTTGGAAGGTTAAAATCCCATCCCTATTCAACGCAAATTCCCCGGATTTCCCATCTTGCACTTGATCTAAAATTTTCTTCAACTCCGGATCCTCTTGTTGAGCTTCCCTCAAATCTCCATACAATGTAGGAACGGCTCGAACATTCGCAATGATTACCTCACTCTTCAATTCTCGGGAATTCAAAGCTGTCACATACGCCTTTCGGCTAATCGCATCCGCCACTACATTGGCCTTCCCCGGATGATAAGAAATTACACAATCAAAATCCTTCAAGAACTCAAGCCATCTCCTTTGTCGGTTGTTCAACTCCTTTTGGGTAAATAAGTACTTCAAACTCTTATGATCGGTGAATATCTCAAATTTCGCCCCATAAAGGTAATGCTTCCATTTATGTAACGCAAACACGATCGCCGCCAATTCCATATCATGAGTAGGATAATTATGTTCCGCCGGTGATAACTTCCTAGAGGGATACGCAATAACCTTCCCATTTTGCATTAGAACACAACCCAAACCCGCCTTCGAGGCATCACTATAGATCACAAAATTCTCACAACCATCCGGAAGGGTAAGAACAGGAGCTGTCGTCAACCTCTTCTTCAATTCATTAAAACTTTCTTCACACTTGGAATCCCATATGAATGATACATCTTTCCGAGTCAACCTAGTCAATGGAGTCGCAATCCGAGAAAACCCCTCAATAAACCTTCGGTAATACCCCGCCAAACCAAGGAAACTACGAACCTCAGTCACAGTCGAGGGTTGCTTCCAATTAACCACGGCTTCAATTTTCGAAGGATCCATGGAAATCCCCGAACTCGACATAACATGCCCCAAGAAAGAAACCTGCTCAAGCCAAAACTCACACTTGCTGAACTTGGCGTACAACTGCTTATCACGAAGAACTGACAAGACAATCCTCAAATGATTTTCATGCTCTTCTCGGGATTTAGAATACACGAGAATATCATCTATGAATACCACCACGAAGCTATCAAGATAAGGCTTGAAGACACGGTTCATCATATCCATAAACACGGCTGGAGCATTAGTCAACCCAAAAGGCATCACAACAAACTCATAGTGACCATATCTAGTTCGGAAAGCTGTTTTGGCAATATCATCCGGTCTAATCTTCAACTGATGGTATCCGATTCTCAAATCAAGTTTTGAGTAGATAACGGAACCTTGGAGTTGATCAAATAAATCATCTATATGCGGAAGAGGATACTTATTCTTTATGGTGGCTTGGTTCAACAAACGATAATCTATACATAGTCGTAAGGTACCATCCTTCTTCCTAACAAATAGAACCGGTGCTCCCCACGGAGATACACTAGGGCGAATAAAACCCCGGTCTAACAATTCTTGCAATTGGACCTTCAACTCTTTTAACTCGGCCGGAGCCATTCTATAGGGTACTTTAGAGATAGGGGCGGTATCGGGTACTAAGTCAATACAAAACTCTACCTCACGATCCGGAGGCATAGAGTACTCACTAGAAAACACGTCACTAAACTCATTCACAACCGGAACATGAGCTAACTCGGGCGACTTCTTATTGGAATCTACCACATAAGCCAAGTAGCCCGCACACCCCTTAGATAACATCTTTCTAGCTTTTAAGGTGGAAATAACATGTAAACCGAACATAGATTTATCCGCATCAAATATAAAAGTAGGCATATCAGGCATAGCAAATGAGACGCGTCTTCTACGACAGTCTACCAAAGCATGACACTGACTCAACCAATCCATCCCCAGGATCACATCAAAGTCATGGATTGGTAACTCGACCAAATCCACCGGCAATACATGCCCACAGATAGTCACATCACAACCACGATATATCAAAGAAGATGCAAGGCACTCTCCCATAGGAGTAGAGATCTCCAACACGTAAGGCATAGATTCAGGCAAAATATGCAATGAGAATGCAAAATGAGATGCCACAAATGAATGAGAAGACCCGGGATCTATAAGAATGCGGGCCTTAACTCCTGAGACAGGGACTATACCTCTAATGACGGCATTGGGATCGACCTCTCCTCGACCCAAAGCAAACACTCGACCTTGCACTCTATCTTTTGGTTTCCCGTCGACATCTCTCTTCACACCACTACCTTGTCCCCCTTGACCACTACCCGAAGCTTGCTTATTCTGCCACTTGGGACAATTCCTCCGGAAATGGCCTGTCATCCCACACTATAAACATTGGCCTTGCTTGCTCCAACACTTGTCCTCCGAATGCCCTTGCTTCTTGCAATATCCACACGGTGCCCCAGACTGACCTGGAGTCGAACGATTTGCTGGCGCCGTTACGCTTCCTCCTCGATTTGCTCCTGAAGTGAATGCCCTTGGCTGCCCTCTGTTCTGTCCCGAACCTTGACCTTGGAATCTATTTCTGTTCCCACCTTCATTTCTACCATGATGCTCCTCTATATCATTCTCAATCCGGTACGCCATATTCACAGCCGCTTGGAAGTTGGCGAAGTCATGAGTCAAAAGCTGCTTCCGGAACTCCACCCTTAAGCCTTTCACGAACCTGTAGATACGCCTCTCTTCATCCGGTACCAAATGAGGACAATATCGGGCTAACTCCATAAACTTCGCTGAATACTGTGCTATAGACATTGCCCCTTGCTCCAATTTCAGAAACTCAACCTCCTTCTTATCTCTAGTCACCATCGGAACGAAGTGATCCCGGAACTTACGTGTGAAATTTTCCCAAGTCTGCGGTGTCAAATCCCGGTCCCAACCATCCTTCACTACCTGCCACCAGTGCTCCGCGGGTCCTTCCAACTTGAAAATGGCACATCTCACCTTTTCTGCATCCGAACTCTCCATAGCCAAGAAAATCTTGTTCATCGCTTCAAGCCATCTCTCCGCCTTCACCGGATCCGGATCCCCGCTGAAGCTAGGAGGAGACATCTTCACGAACTTCTCTAGACCATGGTGCTCTTGCCTACCTTCGGGTTGTTGTTGTCCCCTACCTTGATTCTGATTTGCCATATTCTGAAGAAACACTCGGAACATATCCATCATTTCAGCATTCGGATTTCCAACATTTCCCAAAGCCCGATCCTGATCTCCATCATTACCCGCCATTAGTACAAACTCCTGCATTAAACACTCGGCGTCAGTTATCACACACTCTCACTCAGCTAGACTCTACCCGAGAACTCTAACCGAGCTCTGATACCAACTGTGAGGACCCCGACCCGGAACCTATACGTGTCCCGAGTTGGAGCGTCCCCAAACTAACCCAAATTTACTAAACTTTTAAACTTGGATATACTTTCAAACATAACTATATTAATATAACCATTTCAAAACAACTCCACTACTCTCCACACCGGAGGAAGAGTGGACTAACTTTGAAAATACCAAACTGTTTTAGTTACAAAAGATTGTGGTTCCAACGTAGAAAGTAAAGTTTATAATTACAAACTCCTTAAAGGAATTATAACAAAATATATTTTCTACGCCAACCTAACGTACCCCGACAATACCCAAAAGCTCACAGCCAAACTCCTTTCCGTCCTTACTTGGCCGGTCCGCCTGTCTCGGGATCTAAAAACATTAAAGGGAGAGGGGTGAGAATAAATCTCAGCAAGCTATTATGAATGCAAAGAATATGCCAAATAAAATGCAACACATAGCAAGTCGCACATAACACATTGGAAAAGTTTGTAAACACATTCCATTACCTTGGTTTACCTTTTCCCATCTGAACAATAGTCGTACAACATTGGGTATAATAATACTCCAATCTTAAGTGAGCTGCTTAAGCAATACTCACATCTTATAAGACCCGTTTTTCAGGGAACCAAATAAGATAGTAGCAACTCTGTAAGGCTTTTGGCTCACTACAGATGCTATACCCCGACCTGTGGCCACAGGAGGGGACGGTCACAGATGTAACATAATCCGATCACATTAGGTCACACTTCCATAATTGATCGTATTATGTTATACCCCCAACATCAGCTGATTAACAAATATCAAGCACATAATAGTTACTTGAGATATAATCCACAAAGGGGATAAACAATATAACCACATGGTAAAATATACTCATGCCCAATCAATATCATAGTGCACATTTATTCAACACACTATGCATAATATAAACAATGTATATGAACTCAATGTAAGGCAAGGAAGTGTCATCAATCCATCCTACAAGGTCATTATACAATAATACATAGCTTCTATGAAGGTTCAAGCTCAATTTACCAAGTGGGAGTCACAATTCATAAGTGCCCAAACAAGATTGCCAAACTAATTCTGGTTCAGATTTAAAATTAAGTTCCTGGGGTCTTGGGCGACCGCCCATACCACTTGGGCGACCGCCCAAGTGGATTTTAAAGTGACCCTAAGCTTCTGCCCTCTTGGGCGACCGCACATCACCTCTTGGGCGACCGCCCAAGAGGATTTCCAAGGCATACCAGTTTCTGGCCGCATGGGCGGCCGCTCATGCTCCCTTGGGCGACCGCCCAAGGCCTTTTCCAGCAATTCCCTGATTTCCTAAATTCCTCTCTTGCCATTTTTCTTTTCCTTTGAAATCTTCTTTATACCTATAAACACCAAAGGGATTTCTAGCTCTAGAAGGATCATCATAAACCAAGTAAACCCATAATAATGTAAACTTAAATTATTCATCCCTAAATCTTTCACCCATTTCATACCCTCTAAATCATCTTCCATGAACATTAGATTCATCCTATTTCATTTACCAATCATCCAACTCCTATAAGGTTCCCAAAGCATGAAACAACCATCAATGTAACAAGAACAATCTTTAAGAGTTTATGAACATTCATAAGAAGGGAAGTCATAACAACTCACCTTAGGTTTTTAGAGCGAAAGGTTGATCTTCTTAGCTTGATTGGTTCCTCTAGTTGTCCCCACCTCAAAAATGCTCTTGGATTTGGAAATGGTTGAGAAATGAGCTAGCTATATGACTTGGGAAGGGAAGGCTTCACATGGAGCTTCCATGGAAGAAGTGTAAGAAGAAAGATGAAGAATGATGAAGGAGGAGGTTAGAGGTGTAAGGGGAGAGTAAGAGAAGTATGGGAGGTATGGTGGTGGGTTTGACTAATTGGGACAAGGATGAGTGAATTAGGGGGAAGGGTATGGACCCCCCTTTAAGGCTTCCTATTTTTAATTTAAAACCTTTTATCCCCATTATTTATTTTACCCATTTTAACCTCCTCTTACTCTCTATCTATTGTTGTGGGTATTTTTCAACATGGTGACATCTTCAGTTGATCCTGCATATCAAGATGTCATTACTCTGTAAGTATTGTTTTAATATTTACTTATTCAATATTTCCTAATATTCTTATTCTTATTTTTCAGTAATTAAGAGAGGAATGCAGGATATTCTCCAGCACGTTCAACAGACCTTCAACAGCTAGGGCGACTTAGTCTCACGGAGGTTGGAAGGATAAGCCAAAATCCCGAGATTGTAGGAACCGTATTAACTGCTTCATACTTATTTATATATAAGGGGAAATGGAGATGGAACACACTAAGGCTCACATGCACACACTCTACACACAAGCTCTTATAATCCTCTCCATTATCTTCCAAAGTTGTATTCGTGATCATTATAGTGAAACTTTTAAGGTTGGAGACCTAACTCCCGGGGTTTTTTCCAAAGAGGTTGTCACCTCTAAGGTTTTCCTCGTTAACAAATCGTGGTGTCATTATCTCTTTTTCGTGCTTTTGTTCCATATAGTCAAATTCCACAGTCCCCTCCTTATTGTCCAATCCACACACTAATCAAAGTTAAGATTCTACTCTATTGTTTTTTCTACCAAAACAATTTGGCGCCCACCGAGGGGCCTCGTGGTTTATCGATTATTTGGATCATTTCCTAAGCAAATTCATTATGTCTGCACCCCCCAATGTGTCCGCCGCCGGCAAGAGTCCCGCCGTTGTTCCCACATCAGGAGGAAGAACCAGCTTGTTACCACCACCTCCTCAGACCGGACCTCGGTCAACTTACGAAGACTCCACAAAAGGGAACAACCTCTTCCAATGTAGATGCTGACATTCGGAGTATCCTTACCAGGTTGAATCAAAGGTTGGACCAGTAAGACAACAATTATAAGGTGCTGACCAATTCCATGATTAAGATGCAGAAAGATCAACAGCTCATCGCGTCTCGGCTTGACAACATATCACCACTGCGTGCAAGGGTTCTCAACTTTGACAACACTGGAGGATCTACATTTCAGAATGAATTCATCCCAATGGGCAGTCCTCCTCAAACTCATCCGCTGACATCCTTAATGATGTCGACATCCTTGCCCGGGGATACCCCATTGACGCCATCTTCCGCAGGATTCACCCCGTTCATCCCATTCACTGACAACACTACCGTTACGACTACTACGGACAACTCTGGTTTGCTAAATAATCTTTTTAATAATAATAATTTCAATCGTATTCCTATGGCTGACCCTTTTGCAGGAAACCCACTAGCCAAACAGATGCAGGATCTCAGAGAGCTGATAATGAACGTGCCAGGCGTAACTCCCCCAATTCAACCGGTGACGCAGAACTGTTACAATCAATCCCGGTTTGTCCCAGCAATTGCAAATGTCGACATCCCGAAGCGTTTCAATGTACCATCTATGAAGTTGTACGACGGCACCACGGACCCAGAGGAGCATGTTGCACACTATCAAGAAAAGATGGACATAATCCATATTTCGCTTCAATTTAGGGAAGCTTGCTTATGCAGGGGATTTGGATCCACCTTGTCTGGACCAGCTCTCAAATGGCTGATTAGGCAACCCCTAGGTTCAATTGGTTCATACGCCCAGCTCATCAACATGTTCTATAACCAATTCTCATGCAATGGACAATTTGAAAGATTGACAAGTGATCTCTACAATGTGACCCAAAGCAGCCTCTAATGAAACCCTAAAGGATTATGTCCACCGGTTCAATAAGGAAGTGCTAGAAATTCCCAATCTTGACATGTCGATGACCACGTAAGCATTCAAAATGGGGTCAAGAAAGATTCACAATACTATCGATTTGGTGATGACTCCTTGTAAGCGGTTGGAAGAAGTCGGGAGCGGGGCATTGAGATTCATAAGATCGGGAGGAAGATGAGGCTGCGAAGATCGAAGTCATCGTCCAAGATGTCGACATACGACCATCCCGACGGAAAGACCGAATCGTCCCATCGCAGAACAACCGTTCCAATCCTTATCCGAGAATTGACACTAGCAAAATTAATTCAATAGACTAAGGAGGATGAAGATAATGATAATGTGCCTAACATTTCGATTATTGTTTTTCCGTGACATTTCAGTGTACTCGTGCGATGGGCAACCTCGGGGGACAAAGCCGATGGCCAAAGAAAACGGACAAAGCCACATGGTGGCGTGACAAATCAAAATGGTGCGCTTACCATGAAGACTTTGGACACGTTATCGAAGATTGCATCGCGCTAAGAAAGGAGATCGCACTTGCTCTCGAAAGGACATCTTAAGGAGTCCGCTGGGGTCCGTAAAAGAAGGCCGAAAATGCAAGCTCCTCATGAAGCCGAAAGACCGCTTTCCCCCAAAGATCAACAAAGGTGATCAACTTCATCGCTGGAGGCTCGTAAATATGTGGAACATCCTATTCTCGCCGCAAAACGACATGCTAAGGAGTCAAAAGAGGAAAAGCCGTAAAGATAGCCCAAGATGTCGACACCCCCGCCAGATCCAATCACCTTTGATGAAAGCGATCGAGAGAACTCGCTAGAACCCCATCACGACGGTCTAGTTATTTCCTTGCGATCGCCAACCGTACAATACGGCGTATCCTCGGTTGATGGGGGCATCTCTGTCAATCTTATTATGTTGGGTACCCTTAAGGAAATGAACATCCCAATCGGAGATCGTTAAGAAGTCTTCAAGGTCGGTAGGCTTCAAAGTGGTGAAGTCAAAGAAACGGTGGGGGAGATAAAACTTCCAATATACTCAAAGGGCCTCAACACCATGGAACGGTTATGCGTAATTGATTGCGCAACATCTTACAATGTCATTCTTGGAAGACCGTGGATTCATGGAATGAAGGCCGTACCCTCCACTCACCATCAGTGTGTGAAGTTCCCAACACCTTGGGGTGTCGCTAAGATTTACATTGATCAACAGGTAGCCAAGGAATGTTATAAAACTTCAATGAAGGCATCGACATCTCCAAAACAAGCATAGCAATTACCGAGGAAAGTACGTGAAGTCCTGGAAGCTAGGGAGGATGATGTGAAAGAAGTATTGCTAGACCCTTCCAACCCGGACATCAAAGTACTTATTGGCACTGACATCCCATCAGATATAGAAGAGAAGCTTGTGGACCTATTAAGAAGAAGAATAAAGAGTTTCGCTTGGAAGCATGATGACATGACAGCATCAAGCAAAGATGTCATCACTCACAAACTTAACGTAGATCCTAGCTTTAAACCAAAGGCACTGTAAACGTAGGAAGTTTGCGTAAACCGTAAATCGATCATCAAGGAAGAGGTAGAGCGCTTACTCAAAGCCAACATGATACGGGAGGTCGATTATCCAAGATGGTTAGCAAACGTGGTTGTGGTAGAAAAGAGAAACGGGAAATGGCGAGTTTGTGTCGACTTTACCGATTTGAATAAAGCCTGCCCAAAAGATCCTTTCCCTTTGCCGCACATAGATTCGTTAGTTGATGCAACCTCCCACATGAACTCCTCACATTCATGGACGCATCCTCGTGATTTCAACAAATCTCGTATGGAACCATCTCCGACCAAGAGGACACCGCCTTCATAACACCCACAGTATTTATTGTTATATTGCCATGCCTGACTAAAAATGCAGTGCAACGTATCAAAGGCTCGTCAACAAGATGTTTAAAGATCAGATTGGGGACACAATGGAGGTATACATCGACGACATGGTGGTAAAGTCCAAGAAAGCCGAAGACCACATAAGCAACCTCTCTCAAGCCTTTGACATCTTGGACTGTTTCAATATGAAACTAAATCCAAACTAAATGCAACTTTGGAATGAAGGCCGGGAAGTTCTTGGGTTACATGGTTACTAAAAGAGGCATTGAAGCCGCCCCTGCAAGTATACGTGCTATTATCAACCCGTCATCACCTCAATCTCGTCAAGGACGTCCAAAGGTTGACGGGAAAGATTGCCGCACTTACCGTATTCATTTCAAAATCCTCGTATCGATGCAAACCTTTCTACGACATCTTGAGGAAAAACAATAAGTTCCAATGGGAGGATCAACATGAAGAAGCCTTTCAGAGCTCAAAACTTACCCGTCAACACCTCCATTATTGGCCAAACCTCAAGAGGATGAACATCTTTACATCTACCCGGCGCATCCGAAGGTGCCGTAAGTGCGCCTTGGTGACAGTAACGAGATGGTAATCGAACCCATCTACTATATAAGTAAGATACTCCTAGATGCAGAGACCAGGTATTCTCATTTACAAAAATTAATTCTAGCTTTGATAACTGCTTCTATTAAATTAAGGCACTATTTTGAAACACATACTATAATTGTACGCACTAATAATGTTATGAGAAAACCAGAGATGTCAGGTCGAATGGCGAAATGGTCTCGTACAATTAAGCACATACGACATCAAGTACGAGCCTTAACCGCAATAAAATCCCAAGCCCTAGCCGATTTTGTGGCCGATTTCACCCAACCCTGCAACAAGAGGTGGAATTGGAAGTACAGCAACTTCAAGATGATGACATCCTAAAAATTTGGACTCTCTATACAGACGGTGCTTCCAACATGAGAGGTACAGGTCTTGCAGGTTTAACTGCAGCCCAGGACTTAGATGTCAAGCATATCCGGGTGTTCATGGATTCCTTGCTAATTGTTAACCACTACAACGGGTCCTACGTAGCAAAAAATGCTAAGATGACGACATATTTGGAAATCGTAAAAATTCTTTCGGCCAAATTCAAATCATTTTCCTTGGAACAAATCCCACGAGAAGAAAATTCTCGCGTATGCTCGCAAACTTGGGTTCAAATTCTCTTCAAAAGCATTTCACAAACCAAGATCCCAATTGTGCATGTTGACATCCCAAAGAATTTATCATCTTGAGATGTTCGCTCTAGATGTCGACATACCTTCCTCTCCATCGCCAATTTCTTGGACAGCTCCTATTATCAAGTATCTCTTAGATGATACGATCCCACTCGAGGAGAAAAATGCTAGAGCATTCAGGTAAGAGTTTCTAAATATTTACTTATCGATAACCTCTTGTTTAGAAAATCTGCCGCAGTCACTACTTAAGATGTCTAGAAGCGTATAGAGCCCATCAGTTCTCAAGGAGCCGCACGAAGGAGATTGTGGAAATCATACCGGGCGTAAGTCTACATACTAAGGCTCTTAGAATGGGCTATTTCTGGCCCACAATGAGAAAAGACGCCGTCGACTACGCAAAGAAATGTGATTCCCGTCAACGACATGGGGACATCCCGCACCACCCACTGAATCGCTACATCCTATCCTCTTTGCCGCTACGGCCTTTTATGGTTTGGGGAATGGACATAGTAGGAAAATTGCCCAGGCACCGTGTGGAAGAGTATTTCTATTGGCTATGACAGACTACTTTTCTAAATGGGTAGAAGCCGAGGCATACGTGCAAGTCCGTGACAAAGAAGTTATATCTTTTATCAAAAGAAACATATTCAAATTTGATTTGGAATACCATCGTAGATAATTTGTGACAACGGCTCTCAATTCATTAGCAAGAGAACCCAAGATTTCTTGACATCTTGGGGTGTCAAGATGGTGACATCTTCGCCCGTTCACCCTCAAGCCAATGGACAAAGAGTCTAGCAACAAAATAATCATAAGCAACTTAAAAAGAGACTCGAACCGTAAGAAAGGACGATGGGCGTAAGAGTTACCAATGGTTCTATGGGCCGACAGACGACATCTAAGAATGCTACCGGTCAAAACCCTATTCACTTGTATTTGGAACCGAATCGCTTATTCCAAAGAAGTCCTCGTACCTACGGCAAGATACAGCTTGTTGACATCTCGAACATAATAAAGACATCTTGGTACATGACCTAGATACCGTGGACGAACCGAGGGACATGGCCAAAGTTCGCATGGCAAAGATATCAACAAAGGATAGCCATATCCTACAACAAAAACGTAAGGATTAGAAGGTTTCAAGTAGGAGACTTAGTCCTACGAAAGGCATTCCAAAATACCAAGGAGCCCAATGCAGGCAAGCTCGCCCCAAAATGGGAAGGACCCTACCTAATAGATGCACAAGCCGGGAAAGGAGCATATCGCCTGGCAACCTTGGATGGCCAAATGATACCGCGAAGTTGGAACGCCATTCATCTTAAAAGGTATTACGTTTAAACAGAATTCCCCATGAACTCATCTTTCCAGGTATGGATCGTCTTTTAATTCGTTGCAACCTTTCTTTTTTCCTATGCACCTTTTTAATTCTTTACAAATTAAGATGTCACTAACGTACTTTATGGAGAGACGTCAACCTTAGTTGGCGTCCGTTTTAACATGTTTCTGTCTTATGAGGTATTGACATATTTACATGGGGACATGTCGAATGCGCGTAAAGAACAACGTTTTCTCCTCCGTTAGAGACTGGCCATCTCTTCTCAAGAAAAGGTACACAATCCCTTCTAAGGTTTAAAGAGTTAATTACCTCTTTCTTAAGATGTTAGGTTACCACACCTTCGCCTGGAGCGCAAGTTATCTCTCTAATTGAGGTGTGGGGTGGGCCTATATGGTTAAACTCATATAGCTTACCCATTCCCACTCAGTTGGATGATTGATCTTACGTATTATTCTTATGGTTATGACATATACGTGTCATCTGAAGTATCTACGGTTTATGGCATATACGTGTCATCTTAAGTACCTACCGTTTTGGCATACTATCATGTCACCTTATGAGCATAACAAAGAATCATCCAAAGAAAAATCTAATCCAAAAAGAAACAAGCCTTGACATGCTTGAAAACTACTAAACGTTAACTGCATTAAAGTAACCATAAAATATCCAAGCTACCAACAATAAAAGTGCAAAAGTGTTGGACCAACCCAACACGTAAAAAAGATTGTCTTTGGTCCTTATGGACCCATTACATAACCAAACGAAAATAAAAATTGTTTTAAGGGATTCCACCCCAGTAACATCATCAAAAGACCAAGAGCAAAGTTCTTTTACCTTCTTTTTTAGGTGGCTTCTGCCGCAGGTGTTGCATTTGGGTTCACTTCTCCAACTACGGGTGTATCCTTAACGATCGCTTCATACGGACTTGACGACACCTCGCCTTCATCCGTCACCTCACCGTCAACTTAAACAAATAGGCACATTCCCTATTGATATCCCAAGTATCAGCCTTCCCTTCCTGATACTCCTTCATCATTTTTACCTTGCATTGAGAGACAGTTTTTGCCGCAGCCAGTTTGCAGGAATTCTTCACGTCTGCTATCTCTTTGTTATGATCATCCTCACTTTTCGCTAAGCTATTCAGTAAATCCTTTACCGTTTGCTCTTGCTCGCCAAAGAACTTAGCTTGTTGCTCTAAGGTTTTCTCGTGCTCTTTTATCTTATTCTCCAACATTGTTTTCTCTTTCTTGACCAAAGCAATATCCGCCTTGGATTTCTTCTTCAATATCTCCGTTTCCTTTACTGCACCTTCCAAAAGTCCTACCGCCCGTAAAATAATGCACTCAATATCAAAAGGTCTTATAAAACTTTGGAAACAAGACAAACACATTTAATATTATCTTACCCCTTGTGAAACTCGTACATTTCTTTTTAAAATCTCTTACGGACATTTCTTCAAAAGTATCTTCAACTTCAACCACCTCCTCTTGAATCGCTTTTCTCTTCCTTACCCTAGAGCCAATACCTATGCTCTCATCCGGCACAGAATCTTCTTAGGGGCAGGTGGAGGTTTCATTTCAATCTTAACAACGAGCTCAAATGAACATAGCCTCAATATCATCAAGGTCAAAGTCGATCCCGAAACTACCGGTTTGGAGACCGCATGGACATATAGATATTGTCAACAAAGAATAACGCATCAAATTGATAACAATTAGCAAAGGTAAAGAGACACTATGCTTACCGGTGGACATAATTGCAGAAGTAGAGGCCTTTAGGTATTCCGGGATAGTCGAAGATGCTTCCAACAAACCCTTAGGAGATCTCTTATCCGGAGGGAGCCCGAAAATTCTTCAATCTTGGTTAGAGTGTCTTCAAGCAGTGGAAGCAATTCTCCCCAATCGATATCTCGCATAAAAGCAAGAACAATTACAATTCGCTTGTCTCAAGAACAGAAGTCACAAAAGTAAGAATTTAAGTACCTCCCTTGTTCCATTGGCTCGATATCTCATCCTTTTCTCCAATAGACGTCCTATCAACAAAGAAAAATCTATTCTTCCATCCCCTATCATTGGAAGATGTGGCGGTGCTCATCAAGGAACTTCTACCCGACCTCTTTTTAAAAAGGTATCTTTTGGAACCAAAGGGTTGAAGGTCGTACGAATATGCGATTTCATGGAGCCCTAGGTTTAGTCCATTTTCTCGATTCATTTTAATGACAAAAGCAAAAACTCGCCAAGCCATCGGCATCAGTTGAGCATAAGCGAGTTGGTTTTTTGGAAGAACTCGTAAAACCAACAAAGGAAAAGGGTAGCCGAACCCTAGAAGAAAAGGATACTCAAAGAAACAGATCCATTTGCGGGAAACATAATCGTACCTAAGCTTCACGGAAAAGGATGAAAAAATTGTACCATTTGGGAAGTAGCATTGTTGTTTCATGGACTCTATTTGGGAATCACTAAATAAGCAAGTCTCTTCGTCCGGTTTTGCAAGAAGGTTTTCGTAAACGAAGTCATCGAGACTAATTTCTTTGGGGCCTTGTGGGGTTGGGACACTCTTGGTTTTGGTCGAGGACCACCTGGTCCTACCCATGGTTGACAGAGCAAAAGGAGAAAAATAAGCAAAGGAAGAAGGTGAGAAACGGAGAAGTTTTACCTTGAAGATGAACGGCGCCGTAGGCCAATGGAGGTGAAAAAGAAGATTTGAGAAGTCTAAATGATCTTACCAAGCGGTTATTAAAAAGAAAAAGGATTCTTTTTCAAAAAAGTTACTTTCCAGACCCTTCTCCCCAACCGTCCATTTGACGCCACGTATTCCTAAAAACATCCCATCAGGCAGAGCGTGCAGTTGAACAATTAATTCGAAAGAAAAATATTTTGCCTCTTCAGTTGCTAGCATAGCCAAATGTTTTTGGGGACAAATTGTTGTGGGTATTTTTCAACATGGTGACATCTTCAGTTGATCCTGCATATCAAGATGTCATTACTCTGTAAGTATTGTTTTAATATTTACTTATTCAATATTTCCTAATATTCTTATTCTTATTTTTCAGTAATTAAGAGAGGAATGTGGGATATTCTCCAAAGACGTTCAATGTACCTTCAACACTAGGGCGACTTAGTCTCACGGAGGTTGGAAGGATAAGCCAAAATCCCGAGATTGTAGGAACCGTATTAACTGCTTCATACTTATTTATATATAAGGGGAAATGGAGATGGAACACACTAAGGCTCACACGCACACACTCTACACACAAGCTCTTGTAATCCTCTCCATTATCTTCCAAAGTTGTATTCGTGATCATTATAGTGAAACTTTTAAGGTTGGAGACCTAACTCCCAGGGTTTTTTCCAAAGAGGTTGTCACCTCTAAGGTTTTCCTCGTTAACAAATCGTGGTGTCATTATCTCTTTTTCGTGCTTTTGTTCCATATAGTCGAATTCCACAGTCCCCTCCTTATTGTCCAATCCACACACTAATCAAAGTTAAGATTCTACTCTATTGTTTTTTCTACCAAAACATCTATTTCCTATTTTTATATTTTCCTAGAACATTATTTTATTTTCCTATCATTTTATCCTAATACAAGAAATCAAGGATATAAAAATAAACACATAATATTAACAATAATATTAAAAGCACACAATATGATGCTAAATTAGTGCCTAGGGTTAGGGTCGTTACATCAACAATCACAAACGCGCTAGCTAAGGCGCGACCATCCCAAATGTGATAAACAAAACCGCACTAATCAAAACCGCGCTAACCAAAACCTTACTAATCCAGCCGCGCGAACCAGAACCGCGCTGATCAGAATCGCGCTGATCAAAACCGCGTGAACCAGAACCGCGAAAACCAAAACCTTATTAACCAAACCGCGCGAACCAGAACCGGGCTGATCAGAACCGAGCTGATCAAAACCGCGCGAACCAAAACCTTACTTGATGCTAAACCGCACCTTTAACAAGTTGCATTCGACCACGCCAAATAAAACTCAAACCGCCTTAAACCAAATCTTGCGCCTTAGACCATCTGGCCAAATCAACTAGTTCCATCGCTGCTCAACTTTTGCCTGACACCTTTAAGCCAGGTCTTTTCTGTCAAAACTTTTCAAACTGCTGCATCTCGCCAAACTTTTCACTTTTCAAAAACTTTTCAAACCGTGGCATCTCGCCTCAATGTCACTGGGTCAAAAGGTTTGGCGCCTGAGACCAATATCCCCAGGTCGCCGCCCCTGATCTCGCCCGTAAAAAAGCCGAGACTTTTTAGACGCCTGGAACCACTATCTCCAGGACGCCGCGACTGGAACCACTATCTCCAAGCCGCAAGGTTTGGCACCAGGAACCACTATCTCCAAGGCGTCGGAGCTTCGCCACTCAGGCTAGGCTAGATCACATAAGCTTCGCCACTCAGGCTAGGCTAGGAGCTTCGCCACTCAGGCTAGGCTAGATCACATAAGCTTCGCCACTCAGGCTAGGCTAGGAGCTTCGCCACTCAGGCTAGGCTAGGAGCTTCGCCACTCAGGCTAGGCTGGGAGCTGAGCCAGGCCTCTGCCAGGACTCCCGAGTCTGCCAGTGCAGATCCTCCAGCCCGGATTTTCAACCAGACTTTTCTCGATAACTTCATCAACTTTGTCGCAGCCTTTATCAACTTTGGGGCCGCTTTATCAACTTTGGCACAGCAGCTGATGGGATGCGAGCCCAACAAAGATGGGATGTCGGCCAACAAGATGGGATGTCGGCCCAACAGCTTCGGGATGTCGGCCCAGCCAACAAAGATGGGATGTCACCCAGCTTCGGAATGTCACCAACAAAGATGGGATGTCGCCAACAAAGATGGGATGTCGGCTCAACAGTTGGATGTCACCAACAAAGATGGGATGTCACCAATGCCTGGATGTCGGCCAACAAGATGGGATGTCGGCCCAGCCGGATGTCACCCAACAAAGATGGGATGTCGGCCCAACAGCTGGATGTCGGCGACTTGAAACCGTTATCTCCAAGCCGCCGCCCTTTCTCGCCCATAAAAAGCTGGGACTTTTCTAGGTGCCCGAAAGCCGTTATCTCCGTGACACCGCTACTTGAAACCGTTATCTCCAAGCCGCAAGGTTTGGCGACTTGAAACCGTTATCTCCAAGCCGCCGCCCTTTCTCGCCCATAAAAAGCCGGGACTTTTCTAGGTGCTCGAAACCGTTATCTCCGTGACACCGCGACTTGAAACCGTTATCTCCAAGCCGCAAGGTTTGGCGACTTGAAACCGTTATCTCCAAGCCGCCGCCCCTTTCTCGCCCATAAAAAAGCTGGGACTTTTCTAGGTGCCTGAAACCGTTATCTCCAGGACACCGCGACTTGAAATCGTTATCTCCAAGCCGCAAGGTTTGGCGACTTGAAACCGTTATCTCCAAGCCGCCGCCCCTCTCTCGCCCATAAAAAAGCTGGGACTTTTCTAGGTGCCTGAAACCGTTATCTCCAGGACACCGTGACTTGAAACCGTTATCTCCAAGCCGCAAGGTTTGGCGACTTGAAACCGTTATCTCCAAGCCGCCGCCCCTTTCTTGCCCATAAAAAAGCTGGGACTTTTCTAGACGCCTGGAACCACTATCTCCAGACGCCACGCCTGGGCCTCAATGTCCCCAGGTCGCACTCCATCTTCAAGCTTTATCAATCCCTCTTTAAGCTTTATCAATCCATCTTTAAGCTTTATCAATCCATCTTTAAGCTTTATCAACTTTGTCGCAGCTTTAGCGGCAAAGCGGCAACAATCTTTATCAACTTTGGCATCACACAAGCAGTTCGGGATGCGAGCCCTCCGTATCAGCAACTCGAGTTTTACCATCCGGCCAAGTAACTTGGTCGACTTTGTCATACTTGACAGAGTCCCTACAAAGGACATGAGGTAGTCATTTGCAAATCAAGTAAACATTTTCTTTGTATTTAACACAATAAGCAAATATTATGTAACTTTTATATGAATGAGAGAAATAAGGAATTACAAATATCTTTCTCATTTTACCAAGCATATCATCATGACCATCACTTTTCATTACTCATCATTTCAAGATCTCAAACATGTAGCAGGTCAACGTTCCCATATATCATGACACTTCCATTTTCACTCAAGACCTTAGCATAATTTTTCATAATTCTGACGCCATACCTCTTTTACATTTAATTCGATCAAGATCCATATTTTGCTAATTTGACGACTTCAAAATTAACCAACCAAGTCAGGCTACTTTCTAAAAAATTGGCATGAAACATGCTACCACAGGGTAATACTAATACATATACATTCCTCTTTTAACAAATAGCGATACGTGTTTCATATCATATCACACATTTTGAGGGGCATATTAAAAATCCGTATATGAATAAAATCATGCACATTAGCATTACGTTATTGATCTTATATCTTCATATTTATAAGGCACGCTTCACATTAGCGGCCGAGCATGTCTCTTATCATAACAACCACATATTGTAACATAAGATCACATAATCACTTTCGCGAATCATAGACTTCACATATTCTAGTTACATTAGATTTGTCTCATTTATGTCAAAATCACAATTATTAAAATTACAATTGCTTTCTTTCTTGATATGCGAAGACAATAGCATTTTCACACATACATCATTACCTATGCCGACATTCACTTCTGAAAAGTCGCCACCTTTAAATATTTCTTATACCCGCATTTTGACTCACATGTTCAATTAACCAATTTCCTCCTACGAGAATTTATTTTCACAATCCCATTCTAAACGATGGTTACTACTTTAGATAACTCTATTTAAAATCTAATAATTCACATTCCCAAAATTAAATAAAGCCTCAGACAGTCTTATAAGAATTTCATATTCTAGTCATCTTTAACATACTTCCAGTTTTCGTCTAAGGGATTCATCGTACAATTAATTCATTCATTAAGCAAGCATAGTAAACAGAGAACACTTTCCTTAACTTTATCAGATATTCATTAGCCATTTTCATTTTCTGGCATGCATATTTCTGATCAACAAAACTTTAGTCACTTATTATCTCTTTTTAATGACATAAGTAGGCCAGCAGGTTAAGTCAATCCATTAAATATAGGAGCACATAACACATTTAATTTTGCTACGTAACAACGTTTCTAAGCATGCATCCTTATTCTCACATAACGATTTCATGTAAAAGTCATTTAACATGAACAGAAAGGATGGGAAGAGACGACCTGACGAAGGTTGATGATATTCCGGACGGATTCAACACCAAGGCTGTCACACGCTTGTCTTTCCCATTAACTTTTAACTTTCTTCATCCACTTTTCCTGTCTCAAACACTTAGCCCAACAGATAACAATACCATTTTTTTTTCTATTTTTCATTTTATCAAAGTAAAGGCTACCATGAAAAAAGGAAGAGTTGACCTGATTTATTTGGCCGGCAATCATTGTCTCCGGCGGCTTTCCTTTTCCCGAACCAAATTCACGGCCCTGCAGACAACAAAGACTCCCAAGAAGGCAAGCAATTCACTATTTCTTAACCAAGAATACATCATTTAAAAACATAAGGGTAATATTGACAAACTATCTTGAATATAAAACTAAACATAAATTTTCATATGTCGCCAAGCACTTCTTTCTATCTTTTTCATATGAAATCGCCAATCATAAAAACATTATTTCAAAATATACTTTAACCATTTCACGGAGCTTATTCCCGCTAGGTTATAATCATTCATATTCAAGTTTCTGTATCCCATTGTCTCTAGTTAGGGACAGGAAATAGGCAAGTAACGCATTAAGCCGATTTGTTCTATTAGGTTAGCACAGTAAATAGAGAGCATATTTGACTTTACTACGCACCAGAATTTCTAATCATATATTCATTTACACACTATTCTCCTCGTGTTTCACTTTCTTTTCCATCTAATAATTAGAGCAAATTGACCACCAGATTTAATATCACTTAAGGTAATATCAAGTTAAAGTCCCCTACTTAACATGATAATCGTATTTCAAAACTTATTCATATCTTTATTAAAAACGCCTTTGCATATACTTGTTATCAATTTACTAAGCATGCAATATCAAACATTTATTCACTATATATGGCAAAAATGGAAAGAAGCTAACTCGATAGAGATTTGCGGCGGTTCGACGTAAATCAGTCAAAGAATTAATGAAATTCTTAACGCCGTCCCTTGAATAACCTCTCTGACATAACGAAAACTAACGTCCCAAATAGAAAACCCACGCCAGCCTCTCTATATATTTGTGACTCGAGAATTGTTTTGCTTTTCCCAACCCACCATCGATCCACAATCTCAAACCAAACAAAAATAGGAAAATCCCTTTTAAACAATTCTACTTTCCTTTCTTTTTCAATTTCCATTCCCCTCTTCATTTTCCCTCTCCAAACTGCATTCTCTCTCAAGCCTTAACAAAAATAACAAATACTCCGTACCAATTTGGCTTTCTTCCTCTTTCACATTTTCCATTTCTACTTTTCATCAAAAACCTCAAACCTTCCAAGAAGTCTCCCCGTTCTCAATCTCCCCTTTAACCAACCAGGAGCGACAATCACTCGGCAAATTCACGATACCTCGTCGACCTAGGAGCGCCAGAGCGCGGCAACCACCGATTCCGACTGGCGAGATCTCTCACCGGCGACAACAACCCGGCAACAACAATCCCGTGACCTCCTAACCTTGCCCCCAATCCACTTTTTCTACTCCCTCGTGTGTCCTAAGTGACACTACTCTTTTTTGCGCACCTCAAGAATCCGGCGACTTCAACCACCTAAGCGACCTCAAGGCACGGCTGCGACTCCTCTGTAACTAATGTCACCACCTGGCCACAATCACAACCGCGAGAACACCAACCTGGGAGACAACTCAACGGCGACAATCAATCACCCGCAAACTGCATTCTCTTCGAAACTCAAACTCGCTTCCTACCGGGGGCGACAATCAACCGGCTGTAGATAATCTGGCGGCGCTGGCGAACGCTGGCTACAAGCTTGACACGTGTCGGTAACGTGGGCCGGCCGCCGACACACGCAGACGGGACAAGGCTTTTTTCTCCGCCGACACGCGTCTCTTCGGCACTCGTCTTCATCACCGTTCACCGTATTTACTTTCTCTTTCTAACTTCTTCCGCGAACGGTTCCTCTATCTCCTAGCGATGGATAAGTTTCAAAGATCTCGGCCCCTTCCTTCTTTCTTTTTTAGTTTTCCTGTGACTCTCGACCTTCTTTCTTTCTTTCTTCTCATTTCTTCCGTTAAACGTATCCGTCCCCGTCATTTCTTGCCCGTGTAAAAGGAAACGGAAAATATTCACTCCTAACTCCGGGCATAGTTTCTCCGGCGAACTCCGATTTGATTCCAAAGAAATTCCTCAAATCCAATTTTCTTCCTCTTCCCTGCATACAAAACTAAACCGTAAATTAACCATTCCGGCCGCCTCCGGCGAACTCCGACCGACCATCCGATCCTACCCCGACTATCAGAATGCTAATTTAATACAATACCCTCTATTTCTATTTCCGACACGATTCGCCGGAAAAAGTCAGTCCCGGCAACGGAACCAAACTGATGCTACCAAAAAAATAGGTTGCACAGGAAACTGACCGGGGTAGCAACGGTGGCTGGACCAGAAAAACACATTCCACGAGGTCCTAAATAATGTGGGATCTACAAGAGAAAACACCGTTAGGGTGGGGGGATTTTCCCCCCAAAAACCCTCCGACGTGAGAATCATTAATCTCATACATAACATATATCACAATTTATATATATGGAGAGAGAGAGAGGGAGGAGAGAGAAGCTCAATAAAAACATCATACCTCAAATAGAAAATGGGGGGAGTATATATATTCAAGGGTGATGTCATCAATGACATCATCATCCACATCATTTTCCTTTGCCACGTGTCACGCCGTCATTGGAGGGAAATCTCTCCTGAGATTACATTTGGATAAGGCCAAGGCCCTTAGACTTGACAAGGCAAGGTTCTTTCCCGGAGACATCAGCATGCTGCTGAGAGAACCAAGATGCGACATCCGACATGCGGGAACCAACAGCCGACATGCGGGAACAACAGGAGACATGCGACATGCAACCTCCGACATGCGGGAACCAATGTCACACATGCGGGAACCAACAGGAGACATGCGACATGTAACCTCCGACATGCGGGAACCAATGTCCCACATGCGAGAACCAACAGGAGACATGCGACATGCAACCTCTACAGGAGACATGCGACATGCAACCTCCACAGGAGACATGCGACATGTAACAACCACAGGAGACATGCGACATGCGACCTGAGACAATCATAGGAGACATGCGACATGCGACATGAGACAATCATAGGAGACATTCAATACTTAACAATCATAACATTAGCATCATACAACATGAGACATGCGCCCTACGATGCGCGACATATGATACATCGATAACCAACACCCGTCATACGGGAACCTCCATCCGACATGCGGGAATCAATATCTGACACACCATATACAATATGCGAGGGTGTAAGTACCCAAATCTGGCTCATGCCTTTCGGTTAAGTTTCCCGGCAATTTCGGTAAGTTTCCCGGCAATTCCGGTAAGTCTTCCGGTAATTCCCCGGACTTTCCTAGAGTTCCGGAACAATTCCGGAACTGTTCCAAATCATCTAAGGGAAAAAGGGACTACTTGGAGCCAAAGAAACACGTTTTTCTTTTATATGGAATTCCTTCTAGAAGACTGCCACCTTGCATGTTTCTAGAAGGAACTGCATGTGGCTCCTTATGTCGTGCGACATAACCAGCCAGGGAGAGTTCTAGAATCATGCCACCTTGCATGTTTCTAGAAGAATCTGGAAGTGGCTACTTATGTCGTGCGACATAATAGGCCATGAAGACTTCTAGAAGGTTGCCACCTTGCATGTTTCTAGAAGGAAAACGGTTATGGCTTGTTATGTCGTGCGACATAACAAG
Source organism: Adenophora triphylla var. japonica (assembly GCA_022495995.1). Lineage (NCBI taxonomy): Eukaryota > Viridiplantae > Streptophyta > Magnoliopsida > Asterales > Campanulaceae > Adenophora > Adenophora triphylla. The sequence goes on from JAFEMH010002750.1 coordinate 131,904, forward strand.
CCCATGCAGGCAGCCTATAAATAGAGGCCTTCACCTCTCATTTGAGACACACCTTTTCCACCCCTCAGTCTCCCTCTATAGGGAATACGCCCAGGAAGCATCCCCTCTCCTCACAATCCTCCCAAATCAATCCCAAATCAATCCCACACACACTTCCCACACACACACTTCCATACACACCAAGAACCAAGGATTCCCACGGAGCCAAGGCTTGATTTCGGTCCCAGTTCTTTGTTTTGAAGGCTCCTATATCTAACTTGATATAGGGAGTCGTGTTCTTCAAGGGTAACGATTTTCTATCCTTTTCTTCCTCCTATCTTCATTTTACATAAGATCTATGTGCTATTTGTATTGATAATGTTGTATTCTGATTAAAGTTGCATGCTTTAGCTTCATATTGCATAGATCCACATCTGATTGCATAATCATTTCATGAAATAGCTCTGGTTTGACTTGGTTTTGCATGAACACTCGAGATGAGTGTGGATCCCTCATATCCACACCCTCTTGAAGTGTTCATTACTGAAATACTAGCTCCTGAGACCTATTGGTGAAGTAACTTGGCTATTTTAAGGCCTTGTTACCTCTGTAGATCTCATTCTTGAAGACTCTGCAAAGTGGCTAGTTATGTCACGCGACATAGGCGGCTTTATGTCACGCGACAAACATATCCAGGTTGCGAAACTTCCTATTTTCAAGCCGTAATCCGATGTTAACCCCCATCATGCTATAATCTGATGTCTATCTGCAATTTAGATAGTATCTATGTACATAAAATGCCATCTTTTCATTAAAATACCATTTTCATACATAAAGGTGCATCCTTTGCACCTAAATCCTATTTTCATGCATTAAAATCATTCCTTTTGCACTAAAAATTGCATCCTTTGCATTCAAAATCCCTTTTCACATTAAAGATGCATTCTTTGCACCCAAAAACTCATTTTCATACTTAAAAATGCATACTTTGAATTAAAAAATCATTCTTTGCCATTTTCATGCATCATTTGTACACTAAATGCTATTTTCCAAACATAAAAATACATTCTTTGCACAAAAATCATTTATTTACATAAAAAAGTATCCATTTGCAATCAAAAGCATCCTTTGCAACTTAAAAATGTCATATTTTCACTAAAAGTGTCATTTTTATCATGCATTCCCCCATGTCCCCATTAGTAACCTTGGAACGGACCGGTGTAAAAGATCCTATCTTTACATCGTTTCTTCCATAAAGGTTCCATTATCTCTTTAGAAAGGGACAACCTTGAATCCTATATCTCCAATTATCACTTAAGATGAGTATGAAGCATATATATAAGCTCGACCGTCTCAAAAGCGTAGGATTGATGGGCTAAGGACATTTCTTCCTAAAGAACCTCATCTTTGACTATAAAGGGAGTCATTCTCTCGATCACGCAAGTCCCGAGGTTAAAAATGCGATGATCACAAGTCCAAGATGAGGACGGGATCATAATCCAGAATACATAAAATCCAAGAAATCCCGAGCGACAACCAATAAATGGTTTGTACGTCCGAAAGACGACTTGGGACATTCCCTCCCTTATTTTCAAACACATGCACACAAGAAAGCACGCAAGCAAGCACGATTAATGGGATCTTGGGAGACTTGCTCCGGCAAGGCACCTTGGGTGAACCACGATCCGTTCTTCCCAAGGGGTAACTTAACCTCCGAACCCATAAAACCTTTTTTTCAAAGTTTTGAGGTAATCAAAACGGCGTGGCGACTCCGTTTTTCAAATTAAACCGGTTGTCTTCAAACTCGCGTGAATTTCCAAAATACACAAAAATTTGGGGCACACATTCACAGTTTGGCGACTCCGCTGGGGAATATCCCAAAGGAGAAAAGCTTTATTTTCAAAACAAAAATCGATACTCGGTATATAGGTGGAAACCACTTACCCTTCCTATACACTCCCTGATGTGGGAGTTGGGATAACCGGTGGTTTAACAATCCCACGTACCAGTATCCCTTTTCGAAAAAAAATAAAAGAAAGCTTTTCCCTTTGAGCGGGTTAGACTCTCGTCGCTGATTTCATTAATCGTGCTTGCTTTCTTTACCATTGCATCATTTGCATCTTGGAATCTGTGCATACTTTGAACGGGAAATAACCCGAAAAATAGCAAAGGAGTGGAACCTGGAAAATTGATCCATGCAGTCGTACGGCTCAATCCTCCTTGGATTCTGACCGGGCGACCCTAGTGGCAATTCCACCAGGAAAAATCATGGTTAATCTGGCAGTCCTAGCAGCTTGGGGCTATTCAGCTCCATGACTGACTGGGGCTCCCAGAAAATTTACGTGCTTACGTGTTGCATTTTCCCCGTCCCGAAAATCATTCCTTTAAAACACATTTCTGAAAATCTCTGTTTTAACTCAAAAAGGAACATTTTTAGGAGACCGCACACTACGCGCACCTGATATATCCTATACACTTTGCACGCACGTCCTTCAAACCCGAGGGTGGTTTCAGCTGCAGTCACGGACAGCCTTACGATGCTCCCGGGCGCGCATGGAATCATCCCAACCTCCTCATGGCAGCCAGTGTCGACCAATGCACAGTCCGTGTCACACGTTTAAAAAAAAACCGTGACTTTTGGTTGGTTTTTGGTCTAGTCCGTGTCATATAGCCCAGTTGCATACCCTCGTAAAGGTCAAGCCTTAGTTCATAACGGAAGCCAAGATTTTCGCTCAAGCGAAGTTCTGCCAAAATTCCGACAAGGAAAAATTGGTAGGATCTTGACTCCGACATTGACTTTGACCTTGACCCACACGGAATGCATAAGAGTCAAGACCGAGTCTTTGCCAAGAAAATTCCAAAGATCTTTTGCTCAAGCGAAGCTCTGCCAAAATTCCGACAAGGAAAAATTGGCAAGATCTTGACCCGGCATTGACTTCGATTCTGACTCATTCCCGGCGTATGCAACGAAGTTCAATGTGACACTGTGTCATCCGGCTTTTGCCGCCTGACCCATGCCTATTATCTTCTCGGACATTACCGAAAGTCAAAACGTCATTCGCTCAAGCGAAATTCTGCCAAAATTCTATCAAGGCAGAAAGACGAGACTTTCCCGGTATTGCCTTGACTATAATCCGCATCGCTCGTGCGTTAAAAGGTCCTATGACCCGCTAGACCCGATAGGAGCGTTCTTTACTCTCGGTCGGTGGGATCCGTGTGCCCTATAGGACCCTCGCCCGGGGCTGTCCACCCTGGGAGGTCGAAATACAGGTGGAATACGAGGGGCTTATAGACGTAGTGACGGAACCCACTGATCCAGGATCTAGAGTAGTTGCGAAAAAGAAGGGCAAACCCCCTTTTCCAACCAAATAGGAATAAATAAAAGACACTGTTTTAAGTAAACTTGAACGATTAATGTAATCATAATTGCATTTTCCTATCTCTGATATCCCTAATCGAGACCTCCTCTGTCCAATTTCCGATTTTCCTGTCCCGACCTTTCATGGTCAAATCCCTAATCGAGACCTCCTCGGTCCGATTTCCGATTTTCCTATCCCGACCTTTCATGGTCAAATCCCTAATCGAGACCTCCTCGGTCCGATTTCCGATTTTCCTGTCCCGACCTTTCATGGTCAAATCCCTAATCGAGACCTCCTCGGTCCAATTTCCGATCTTCCATCTCCCTACCTTTCATGGTCAAATCCCTAATCGAGACCTCCTCGGTCCGATTTTTGATCTTCCATCTCCCGACCTTTCATGGTCAAATCCCTAATCGAGACCTCCTCGGTCCGATCTTCAATTTCCAATCTTGACCTTTCAAGGTCTCATCTTTTCCGATCAATTAGGATTAGGAGAAAATGTGTTTCGAGAAAAAGCTAAAGCGATAAGCGCATGTTACTTGAGCCTTCAACCTAAATACTCACCTTCAAGTCTAAACCTTACCTACCCCCGAGTCTAAACCTTGTCTATCCCTTTCCCGCAGCGAGAAAGAAGTGGGCGAGAATACTAGGTCAGCGGCTTTTCAGTGCAAAAAACCTTAGGTTCAGATAGTTCGGCAGAATCGTTAGTTTTGTCAGCTCAGGGAGTCAGAATGGCAGATTTGACAGAAAACAGTGAGGGTGCAGGAAATCAGATGGTTAGGAAGGAAGAATTAATCCTGGCTTTGGAAAGTGCCCATAAGGTTCATCAGGAACAGCAAGCCATGCTTATTGACGCACTCCATCGTCATGGAGTTCAGGTCACAGTTGAGTCGAACGGTTCTCTGGTGGTAGTCGAAGATGAGACTTCAGAAACAGTGATTTAAGTCCCTTCATCCTATAACCAAGACCCCCCAGCCTATAACCAATACCTTCCTCCATCCGCATATGATCCCTTGTCAAGGACCACTCCTCCTCAGTCCTTTCCAACATCCCAGCTCATCAGGGCTTCATTGCCCTCAGTTCCTCAGAACGGATTGGGCTTCACCCCGCCTGTCTCTCAGTTCCAGCAATACCTGCCAGTCTATACTCCAGCTTCACATAATCAGTTCGAGCTATGTGGCTATGTTCTAAAGCCACTATACCCACCTGAACGAAGTCATGAGTTGCCAAAAGAAAATATGGATGATTCCAATTTCCAGCTGTCACTTACCGGACTTAATGAATTCAGCCGTCAGAGTCCTGTTGCGAGTGCCGGTAACTCGAAAGTCCCCGTTGACCCCCACGTGGCAATATTGATGGAACAAGTGAAACAAATGCAAGAGAAGTTTGACCTCATGATGAGTATCAATACTCCCTTGACCCCAGACGTCTAACCAGGCAAGGAATTGATTCCACCAAGTACAACCCAATGCCACCAAAGACCAAACAAAGAACCGTACCCATGTCAGCACCAGTTCCTCACAAAGGAAAGAGTGTCGTAGCCTCCTTCAGCCAAACCCAACAATGGAACCAATCGGACAATGGGAATCCAAGTCTTGAGAACAACAATGTCTCCCGAAAACCCCGCTCCCTTCATTTTGATAATGCGGAGAAGCCTTTAAGCAAGATTCTGGAAGAGCTGATGAAAGAAAAGCTGATAAATCCACTGGAGAATTGGAAGCCCAAGAACCCCAACGTTCGGATGGATGAGTCTAAGCATTGTCTTTTCCATCAGTACCCTGGGCACGACACTGATGATTGCACCTATTTGAGGCATGAGATCCAGAAATTGATAGAAAAAGGGAAGCTCGAGAACTTCCATGGGCCAAAAACAGAAAGTTATGGTAAGAGGTCAATTCAGGAAGTGCAAGGTCAGAAACGTCAGCCTGATGATTTTGGGATGCCCATGAGCAAAGTTTTCGATGATTTGGTGAAACGAGGCCTTCTCACACCTCTCGAGAATTATAAGCCAAGAAACCCCAAGAGAGTTGACAGACCAAGTTCTCGCGAGTACCACAAGCATTTTGGGCATGTGACATACAAGTGTGTGGATCTCGAAGAAAGAAATTCAAAGGGCCGATCTACGAAGGAAAGCTCAAGTTACCTGGCAGTCCAACCCGCGAAGAGTAGCTAGACTAGGGTCTACATATCCTTAAGTAAGACTAAAAAAAAAAAAAGAAAAATAGTCTCTCAGTCAACCTTCGTAGGTTCTAGTACTTTTCTCTTTCAATCAAGTCCTCTACGGACATTGTAATTAATCTTTAATTTTCTATAAAAGAGTCTTCTTCTTTTCTTACTAGACTTAAGACATTATTTGCACACCTACATTACATTTAATGAAATGGTTTTATTTTAGATGATCACTTGCATTGCTCAACAAATATCTCTCAAAATAATTCACGTTCCGATTAATCAGTGTGAGAAAGTCAACTAATGCCTTTCCCATACACTTTCCTTACCTCACAAAAGGCCTTCATTAAACCATACACTTTCCCAATCATGCCCCCACCTTCACTTTGACCAAGTCAACGACGGCGGCATTTTCAACGGACAACAAAAGGCCACTCAGCTTCGAAAGATTGACCCCGTGTCGACAACAACCTAGGAGCCTGCCTTCGACCTCAAGGATGTCAAGAAAAATTCAAGCAGGGGCTCACCTTGGCCCTCAAGTGCTTCAGAAAATAAAAAAATTTCAGTGCAAAAAGAGTAATACCCAGCTAGGCTGAAAATCCCAAAAAAAAGGCAGTCTAGGCAAAAAACAGGATTGCACATAAAAAAAAAGAAAAAAAATGCAAAGGTGCTAAAAGAGTAATACCCAGCTAGGCTGAAAATCCCAAAAAAGGGGTAATCTAGGCAAAAAAACAGGGTTGCACATAAAAATAAAAAAAAATGAGGCCAAGGACCCAGCACCGCCAATCAAAAGCTTGACGGATCGACAAGATCAAAGGTCAGAGAATGAAAGTTGTCGATAACAATGGGGCGGTCGAAGCAAAGCCAGAGGCATTTCATAAGCCTGTAGGCACGTACGAATCCTTTCTTCCCCAATGAAAGAGGAAGCAATCAGAAGCAGCCGTCCAAGAATGACTTGGTCAAGGAATCATCCCGAGGCCCACGCCTCATCATCATCTCACCCTAAGCCTTTTCACTAAAGGAACCACAAATCCCAAAGCCCAAACACAGTCCGGCCAAAGCCGAACTACGGCGACCTGAGCTCCTCACAATGAGGGGAACGTAGGCAACCAGTAATGGTCCGGTCATAAACATATCCAAATTCCTGAAAAACCGGTCTCATCAAATGACCTCTCCCATAGACACAGTCAGATTCCAGAAAACCCGGTCTCATCAAAAGACCTCTCCCATAGACACAGTCAGATTCCAGAAAACCCGGTCTCATCAATGACCTCCCTATACACAAACCTTTCTTTCACACCAGCCAACCTTGATCCGTGACATTGGTTGACTTTCTCCTCATGATTAATAAGAATGTTTTTCTTCATATCGAGATTAGTGGTTGAATAACCCGAACATTAATAAAGGGTTTTAAGCAAATCTTGTGATCATTGTAAATAAAACAAGTTTTCAGATGTCTTGACAAGTCTCCCTTTTCTACATCTTAGGAAAGATAGTGCTAAACACTGATTTTCTGTCAGCAGGGGCTTTCATACACTTTTACCAACCTTTCTACGCTTATACTCTCTCAAAAGAGTCAAACCCAAAACGAGTTTTGTGCCTACGTCGGATAAGGCCATCGAAATAACACAAAATCGGGATCTATTCCCACCTTTCGAAAAATATGCCCCTGCATGTATAAATTTCTAAGAATCTTCTCTTTCACATCTTCTTAAGATTGACTGATTGACTAAAGAAAATAAAAATAAAAAAAAGGGAAAAAGGATAGGTTTTCCCTCTTCTGCTGCAATTCGCATTAGGGCTGCCTTGGAACTCTTCAAAGTTGGGTCTTTGCCAAGCCATTCCTTTAAACTGGGGCTTCTTTAGCCATTTTTGGGGTTCGCATCGAGTTCTTCACTAGGTCCCTAGATGAATTTAGTCTGGGTCAGATTAACCCCAGGATCACGTTCGCAGATTGGGATTTTTGCTAGGTCACCAGACTGGGGCTTCGCCAAGTCACTTCGCCTGCTCAGTTCATCCAACCGGGGTTTTGCCAGTGAAAGGATCTTTCATGGGGCTTTGCAGAAAGTTCTTCCTCAGACCGGGGCTCTGATGAATTGTATCCATCCCCAGAAGATAGGTTTGGTCACTTCGACATCTGCTTTAGTCTTTGGTTGTAAAAGCCTATCGACATTAGCTTCAAATGCCAGAATGTGAGAAAGGAACATTCATCGAGACCCGAGTTTTAAAACCTGGGCCTCAAATTTCAAGAGGGAATCTTAGTCCACATTGACAACATCTCAAAGAACAACAAAGCTTCGCTCCGCACCCAAGGGATACAACCCCACCTGCTTGAAACCCCTCTTAAACACATTCCATATGTACATACAGACCCAGTCTCTACCATTGTTTCCAAGAAAAAAAAAATTACCCCTAGGCTCAAGTAACGTGCCAATTGCTAATGATAACATTTTCTCCCAAAAGCGCCTTCGTTACTTCCGTTATAACAAGATAACGCCAGACGACAGTTTCCTAATTGTCAAAAAAAAAAAAAAATCCAACTTTAGCTACCTCTATCACAGATTGAGAAGTATACTCAAGTTTGTCCAGCTATAGCTACCTCTATCTACCCGATAGTGACGTAAGCTTTAGCTTCCTCAGGTGACAACCTCCATTAATTGTCAAAACCTCAAGGATCCTAGACATCGTTCCTAACTGTCTAGATGAAGCTTGAACTACGAACAAGGCTTGATTCCTCCGGGATACGTAGGTAGCCTTTCATAAAAGGCTCAGCCATCCGACCACTTTGGTCACCTTCTCTTTCTCCATTCTCCAATGGTGCATAAGCTTTTTCATAAAAGTCCAATTTTTGACCACATTGGTCACCCCTTTTGATTTGGCACATTCCTAGTAAGATCGGTTGTTTGACCTCCTAGGTCACCCCGTTTCCATCCTTATAGGAAGGGACCAAATATCTCTTTGCCATTGTCCCAAGGAGGCCAGGTAGGTGACCTCTTTTGGTCAGCCAATTCCAACCTCGTGTTTGCAATTCCATTCCGCCCAAAGGCAATGAAAAGCACAATCAAAGCTTACTAAGTCGCGCAACATAACAAGCCAAGTCGCGCGACATAACAAGCCACATCGACATCGACATCGCAAGATATCGCTTTCCCTGTGGCAATCCCCGACATGTCAATAGCTGCAAATGCCATCCATCCACTTCTCAAATTCATAAGGGAGGGTTCATTTACCCCATGTACACCCATTGCATTCGTATTCAAACCAAAAATCCATTCAAGTTATTCAATTCAAGCCAAATACCATACCATTGTCATTTCATAAGTGCGTGCAACAAAATGCATAACAATGTACATACAAAATGAAATAGGCCAAGTCCAAAAGATGTGCATAGCAAAAATAAAATGATGTTTTCCCCAAAAGGGGTACAATAACCAAAAAAAAAAGTCATAAAAATCTAAGGGGAAAGGGGGCTACTCTGAGTCATCTCCATCATCCTCTCCATCATCATCCTCTCCATCATCTTCATCCTCGCCGTCATCCTCAACCTCCTCAGGCTCATCGTCGAGATCGTCAGAAGGTGCCTCATAAGCTATGGTCTCCGTGCGATAATAATCATCAAGCTCAGTGATAACAGTGGAGTCAAGCTCATAGTCGTCGCGCCTCGCCTCCACCATCCTCATCCTCATCCTCATCATCATCATCAATCTCAATGGGTCTCGTGAAGAGGCACATTTGGCCTCTTTGTCCGAGGCGTCGGTCCACTAATGCCCCCGCTGGTGCTCGCGCCATCGTAGCGGCTCTTCTTCCTTCTACTGTCCAGTGGAGAGATATCGATCGAACCCCGTGATCGGCACTGATTCTTCCAAAAGCTCATACCTTTCTCGGAGCTTGCTAATCATGCCCACGCCGGTATAAGCCCCGGTCGAGTGCCTCGTAAGCTCGAGCCGACACTGCTATGCGTACATAACAAGTGTTAGAATGCAGTTCTTGATAACAGAAAGAGATGCAATCAATCCAAAAGACGTAAGGAACAGTACTTACAGATCTAGAACCTATCGGGAGCACCAGGCGAGGATGAGTCTATGACATATCAATATGAGCTCGCCTCATGCGACCGCCACCCTGGTAATCAATGAAGGTCGGGGGCAAAGGAGGTCTAGCTACATAGCCAGTCGAGGGTCCCGTGCCCTGAGCACCATAGCCAACCCTGGTCTGTGGGGACTGAAGATGTCTAGCCACGTACAAAGTGTAATCCCCATCCCGTGTGAAGAGATGTGCTGCCATGCCTACGATCAAAGCATCCACATTCGCCAATTGGCGAGGCAGCCACATCCTAGCTGGAGGATCATCAGGGATCCGAGCATGCCTATTGGGCCCATGCTGTCTGTACACTCTCTCTCCTAAGTACAAGGCATCTCCAGACAAACCCACCAACAGCTTGCGACACTCTGTCAAGTGCGCAAAGATGATCCAAATCCGTATCGTCATAACGGCTACCCAGTGGGAACATACTCGCCTCGTGGAATCCTCTCAAGCACCTCGCCGTATCATGGTATGAGGCCGTAATCCCGCACCTCGAACCCTCCGGTGTCCTAGTCTCTGTCTCCCGGCACTCTTCGTCCACCGTCTCGAGAGCAGGAAAGTGGTGGCAGAAACTCATCCCGTATCTGCCACTCATAACAACCAAAATACTCGAAGGCCCAAGCCTGAAAAGAAGAAGAAGAAGTCAAAACAAGGAAAAGGACATAATGAAACTCGCAAAAGAAAAGAGGTCAAGATGAGAGAATACCTCAAAAGCCGATGACAAAGAAGTAAAATACTTCGCCCTCCCTCTACCGACGTCATCTAGGGCCAAATACATCTCGGCTAAATCGGCCTCACCCCAGATAGATTCCCACGGTGTCCTGTGCTCTCAAAAGCTCCAACAAGAAGTCAAGGCAAGAGATGCGCTGTTAATAAACAAGATGTCGAGAAACCCACCCATGCGAAGGCTCTAGCTAATCTCTCGGCTCTCGCCCGCCTCTCAACAGGTCATCAACGACAATGTAGTCCCCGCACCGCCCCCAACCAAGCCATGTAACTCGCCTAACTTCATATCCATTCCCCTTCTTGATCCGGGAACGAAGCCAAGTAAGCCCATAAAATCGCATCGGCAATAGGCCGGGCTCAACTCCCCGTGCAGGCTCCTCTATGTAGAGCGGCTCATCCGTAAAGGGCGCCCCGCGATGATCGCAAAATCCAGTGGTGTGACCGTCGTCTCACCCCAAGAGAAGTGAAACGAATGAGTGGTCTCCCCACCAAAACTCTCAATGCCCTCACCGATCCACACTCCTCTCGAGTGCCTCCGATGGCCTTCGCCATCTCAAAGAATTGCCCTAGCCCAAAGAGCGTAAATCATGCCCTTAGGCGAGTCCATCTCGCTCCGGCTACCCGGCAAGCTATCCCATAGCCTCGCCAATCACCTCAGGGAGCCACGGGTGCGCAATCCCTGCAAGAAAACATGGCACAAATATTAATATTTTGTGCTATTTCTTAAGATCATCCTAAGCAGAAGATAGGTCAAAACCTATCATCGAAGAGCATGCATTTTAACATCACATTCCCTAGGTCAATCTATGTTCACATGCCAGTTCATGTCAATTCATAGCACAGTCTGAAAAATCCAGTTCAAATTGATTTCACCCAAATCGAAAATTTTTCAAAAAAAAAAAAAAAACCTAGGTTGCTTACCACATCCTTCTTCCTGACATCCGAGGTATGCTCATCGAGCTGTGGGTAGAAATCCCCTCTTCGTGCTTCCGGAAGAAAGGGCCTTTGATTCCTCTGCACCCCCTTCCTTCGAGTAGCTAATTCGGCGTGTTGAGGAGCCCTTTTGGTCGGATAGAGCCTAGGAGGCATTTTCCAATTTTGATCGAACTAAAGTTGTTTGATTTCTCTAGATCCCTCTCTAATCTCCCTCTGATGTTGCTCTCTCTCTTCTCGCCGTCGCCTCCCTCTCAATTTTAAGTCTAATTGAATTTCAAAATGGCGACTGTGCGATTTTTATTGAATCTGTCCACAGGGCCTATTATGTCGTGCGACATACTAAGCCCCTGTGGTTGATTTTTACAATTTTGCCCCTGAAGGCTCCATTTTACAAATTTTGTCCCCCATGGGCCTGTTTTGCCCTTTTGTGTCCCTGGCATTTCTAATCATGTTCAACCAAATTTTCCTCCAAAGGCCCCCGAGGCCTATTTTTACAAATTTACCTCTGTGACTCATTTTATTTGCCCTTGGCATTTTCAGTTCTATTTTCAAATAATCGGGTACGTCCCGTTGCTTTAAAAAAATTATCGGGTACGTCCCACTTTTCTTTACAAAAACTATTGATTCCTTCCTACTTCTTTACAAAATCCATCCTTTTTCGCGATCTCCGTTATTGCCAAATGGGATAACGTTTCCTTCGGGAAATCCTCTGTTATTGTCAAATGGGATAACGTTTCCTCCGGGAAATCCTCCGTTATCGCCAAATGGGATAACGTTTCCTCCGGGAAATCCTCCGTTATCGCCAAATGGGATAACGTTTCCTCCGGGAAATCCTCCGTTATTGCCAAATGGGATAATGTTTCTTGTTAAAAATTTCAGTTATTGCCAGAAGGCAATAACATTTCGACTCATTTCGCTCTTTTTCGATCTCCATTATTCCAAGGTGGAGGAATAACATTTCGACTTTTTTCGCTCTTTTTCGATCTCCGTTATTCCAAGGTGGAGGAATAACATTTCGACTTTTTTCGCTCTTTTTCGATCTCCGTTATTCCAAGGTGGAGGAATAACATTTCGACTTTTTTCGCTCTTTTTCGATCTCCGTTATTCCAAGGTGAAGGAATAACATTTCGACTTTTTTCGCTTTATTTCGATCTCCGTTATTCCAAGGTGAAGGAATAACATTTCGACTTTTTTCGCTTTATTTCGATCTCCGTTATTCCAAGGTGAAGGAATAACATTTCGCTCTATTTTGATCTCCGTCATTCCAAGATAAATGAATAACATTTCGACTCAGTAAAAGCTCAAACTACGACCTGGCTTGATTCCTCCGGGATACGTAGGTAGCCTCTTGTAGGTTCAGCCAATTTGTCACATATGACGCCCCCTTTCCCCGGTGGATTCCGAACTACGATTTTGGCTTGATTCCCATCTGGGATACGTAGGTAGCCTTTCATAAAAGGTCCAGCCACTCGACCAATTTGGTCACCGAATCCATCTCGGCATTCGCCAGATTGGATCCTTTTCTATCGACAACCCCACTCGCCCTGCAAGTGACGTTGCCGAGGGGCTTCTGTAAGTACCCAAATCTGGCTCATGCCTTCCGGTTAAGTTTCCCGGCAATTCCGGTAAGTTTCCCGGCAATTCCGGTAAGTCTTCCGGTAATTCCCCGGACTTTCCTAGAGTTCCGGAACAATTAGGAACCTGCTCCAAATCATCTAAGGGAAAAAGGGACTACTTGGAGCCAAAGAAACACGTTTTTCTTTTATATGGAATTCCTTCTAGAAGACTGCCACCTTGCATGTTTCTAGAAGGAACTGCATGTGGCTCCTTATGTCGTGCGACATAACCAGCCAGGGAGAGTTCTAGAATCATGCCACCTTGCATGTTTCTAGAAGAATCTGGAAGTGGCTACTTATGTCGTGCGACATAATAGGCCACTTCTAGAAGGTTGCCACCTTGCATGTTTCTAGAAGAAAAACGGTTATGGCTTGTTATGTCGTGCGACATAACAAGCCCATGCAGGCAGCCTATAAATAGAGGCCTTCACCTCTCATTTGAGACACACCTTTTCCACCCCCCAGTCTCCCTCTATAGGGAATACGCCCAGGAAGCATCCCCTCTCCTCACAATCCTCCCAAATCAATCCCAAATCAATCCCACACACACTTCCCACACACACACTTCCATACACACCAAGAACCAAGGATTCCCACGGAGCCAAGGCTTGATTTCAGTCCCCAGAAGTTGTTGTTTTGAAGGCTCCTATATCTAACTTGATATAGGGAGTCGTGGTCTTCAAGGGTAACGATTTTCTACCCTTTTCTTCCTCCTATCTTCATTTTACATAAGATCTATGTGCTATTTGTATTGATAATGTTGTATTCTGATTAAAATTGCATGCTTTAGCTTCATATTGCATAGATCCACATCTGATTGCATAATCATTTCATGAAATAGCTCCGGTTTGACTTGGTTTTGCATGAACACTCGAGATGAGTGTGGATCCCTCATATCCACACCCTCAAGTGTTCATTCTTGAAATACTAGCTCCCCGAGACCTATTGGTGAAGTAACTTGGCTATTTTAAGGCCTTGTTACCTCTCGTAGATCTCATTCTTGAAGACTTCTCGCAAAGTGGCTAGTTATGTCACGCGACATAGGCGCCTATGTCACGCGACAAACATAGCCGGTTGCGTAAACTTCCTATTTTCAAGTCAGTAATCGATGTTAACCCCCGTCATGCTATAATCGATGTCTATCTCCGCAATTTAGATAGTATCTATGTACATAAAATGCCATCTTTTCATTAAAATACCATTTTCATACATAAAGGTGCATCCTTTCGTGACCTAAATCCTATTTTCATGCATTAAAATCATTCCTTTTGCACTAAAAATTGCATCATTTGCATTCAAAATCCCTTTTCACATTAAAGATGCATTCTTTGCACCCAAAAACTCATTTTCATACTTGAAAATGCATACTTTGCATTAAAAAATCATTCTTTGCCATTTTCATGCATCATTTGTACACTAAATGCTATTTTCCAAACATAAAAATACATTCTTTGCACAAAAATCATTTCTTTACATAAAAAAGCATCCATTTGCAATCAAAAGCATCCTTTGCAACTTAAAAATGTCATATTTTCACTAAAAGTGTCATTTTTATCATGCATTCCCCCATGTCCCCATTAGTAACCTTGGAACGGACCGGTGTAAAAGATCCTATCTTTACATCGTTTCTTCCATAAAGGTTCCATTATCTCTTTAGAAAGGGACAACCTTGAACCCTATATCTCCAATTATCGCTTAAGATGAGTATGAAGCATATATATAAGCTCGACCGTCTCAAAAGCGTAGGATTGATGGGCTAAGGACATTCCTTCCTAAAGAACCTCATCTTTGACTATAAAGGGAGTCATTCTCTCGATCACGCAAGTCCCGAGGTTAAAAATGCGATGATCACAAGTCCAAGATGAGGACGGGATCATAATCCCGAATACATAAAATCCAAGAAATCCCGAGCGACAACCAATAAATGGTTTGTACGTCCGGAAGACGACTTGGGACATTCCCTCCCTTATTTTCAAACACATGCACACAAGAAAGCATGCAAGCAAGCACGATTAATGGGATCTTGGGAGACTTGCTCCGGCAAGGCACCTTGGGTGAACGACGATCCATTCTTCCCAAGGGGTAACTTAACCTCCGAACCCATAAAACCTTTTTTTCAAAGTTTTGAGGTAATCAAAATGGCGTGGCGACTCCGTTTTTCAAATTAAACCGGTTGTCTTCAAACTCGCGTGAATTTCCAAAATACACAAAAATTTGGGGCACACATTCACAGAGGGCTAAGCCATTGGCGGGAACCAAGATCAGAACTATAGCGATAAGCCTAACTTTGGCTAGTATCATAATCATAAGCACTCAATATGCAGCATATAAAATGTAACACAGGGAAACCAAACCATAATTATAACTTTGACAATATTCTCATAAAATTAGGGCCCCCCAAAGACCATAAATTAGGGCCCCCTATCCTCATAAAATAGGGCCCCCCAAAGACCATATACTCGGGCCGGGTAACCATTTAAAGGGAATAATATTTTGTCGTGACGCATCAGATTTGACCATAGAAGATGAAGATCGGGTGTGTAGGCGGCGTTTTGTTTTAATTTAGGTGGGTAATTACTTAAGAATTTTGAGGGTAAAATAAAAATAATGGTGGTGTATTTAGTATTGAATATTTATTTTTTTAGTAAATTTAGTTGTGCGGGGGTATTTATAAATGTTGCGGGGTTAAATAACAATTCTCTAAATTTTACTTATACACTACATTTAGATATATCTTCTACATTATTTTTAAGATATCCACTACATTTAATAATAAAAATATTAAGTAATTATGATTTTCATCGAAATGCATATCTTGCACAATAAAGAATTAACTTTCAATAGTAAATAATATTTTATTTATTTTTTAAACTTGATTTTTAGTTTATTTTATAATAATTTTATCATTATATTTTCAGAATAAAAATAAGATTTTATTTGTTCCATAATTTTTATTAAAAAGACTTGACATTTTTTTTTTACATAACATTAAGAAAACTTATCAATGTTGTGAACTTGACAACAACATATAATTGAAAACCAATCTACTCTCCAAATTATTTTTAGTTTCACCATTTTTTTTAATATTTGAAGTAAATTATGAATGAGTAAATTAATAGAAAATTATTTTTTCTGGACACTAGAAAATATAAAATCAGGTTTTTAGGGATTTAACAATACCATTTTTAATTAAAAATGTTAGTTAATCATTTAAAAGAGTTAGAGACCCAAAAACCCATAGTTCAAATAAATAACCCATTTTAACCCATTTGAGATTGAAATCCCCCTAAAACCCACACATCACGGACACAAACGGTTTGTTAACACCGCCGTTTCCGCACATTCCAAAAAAAAAAGATTTTTTTTTTCAAAAACTCTCTCGTTATCCAAGCGGCGCCAACGAGTCTCCAACACCAAATCAAACCCTAAACACGCCATTGAAGGCATAATCGAACCGATTGAATGTTTATTGCAAGTGGCCGTCTTCTGAGAACATCCTTCGCGCTATCTTCGAGAAGCTTCCTTTAATCGATCTAGCTAGATCGGCTTGTGTTTGCCGTCGTTGGTGTTTGGTGGCCTCCGATAGGGAGATTCAGACCAAGGCTTTTAAAGCCCCATGAAAATTGAAGCATGTTGATGGAAACCCAAATTCCGGAAGCTTCTGGCGAGAGACTACTCTCGCTCGCTTTGCTATTTCTCATCGTTTGATAGGTGCAATATTGTGGATTGTATAATTTTATCTACTTGTGAAAATGTGGGAAAAACTAATGTTGTTAGTTTGGTACTATGTTGTTTTAACTGGCATAGCAATTGGTGTGGGTTTTAGTGTGGTATAGGACCTGGTTTGATATTAATATGAAACTTGGTATAGGACCTGGTTTGATATTATAAGACATTTGTTCTTTTTATATTCATATTTATCTACTTGTGAAAATGTGGGAAAAACTGACTCGTGTTTCTTTCAGATCTGCATCTTTGGATGATTATATTCAAGAATATGGTAGAGCAAATTAAAACAATTTTCTTACTCTCCTTACTCAATGTGGTTTAAGTTGAGACTGCAAATTAAGTCCTATACCAGATGTTATATGACGATTCAAAGGTCTTAATGCGTTGGTATAGCAACTGGTATAGGATCTGCCAACATCGTATACAAAAGAACATTGAATGGTCCTATAGCAACTGATATAGGACCTGGCAACATCATATACAAAGTTATAACACCTTTAATTGGTCCTATAGCAATTGATATAGGATCTGTCAATATCATATACAAAGCTATAAGGCCTTTGAATAGTCCTATAGCAATTGGTATAGGACCTGTCAATATCATATACAAAGCTATAAGCCCTTTAATTGGTCCTATAGCAACTGGTATAGGACCTGGCAACATTATATACAAAGCAATAAGACCTTTGAATGGTCCTATAGCAATTGGTATGACCTGTCAATATCATATACAAAGCTATAAACCCTTTATTTGGTCCTATAGCAACTGGTATAGGACCTGGAAACATCAAATACACAGCTAAAAGAACTTTAAATAGTCCTATAACAAGTGATATAGGACTTGGCAACATCATATACAAAGTTTTTAAGACCTTTTAATGGTCCTATAGCAAGTGATATAGACACTTGATTTATTGTTTTTTGTGAATAACAATGTGGCAAATGGTATGGGACCTGGCAACATCATATACACAGATATAAGGCCTTTAATTAGTCCTATAGCAACTGGTATATGACCTAGCAAACATCAAATACACATATATAAGCCCTTTGAATGATCCTATAGCAACTGGTATAGGACCTAGCAACATCAAATACACAGATATAAGCCCTTTGAATGGTCCTATAGCAACTGGTATAGGACCTGGCAACATCAAATACACAACTAAAAGAACTTTAAATGGTCCTATAGCAACTGGTATAGGACTTGGCAACATCAAATACACAGCTAAAAGAACTTTAAATGGTCCTATAACAAGTGCTATAGGACTTGGCAACATCATATACAAAGCTTTAAGACCTTTTAATAGTCCTATAGCAAGTGTTATAGGACATGGCAACATTATATACAAAGCTTTAAGACCTTTTAATAGTCCTATAACAAGTGATATAGGACATGCTCTATTATCAAATAAAAATATACAAGAAGCAAAATATCAAATAAAAAGATTCCTATAAAGAAAGATAAACAAAAACTGAGATTTTATGATTAATAATGGTGGCTTTATCAATGGGAAAGGTACCCAAAACCTTTCCCACCAATTACATCAAAAAACCTTAATATCCCATAACCTAATCAATTTCTATTCCTTCTCATTCCCAATCCCAATCCCAAACCCATTTCCCCTCTCCATAATCCCTACCCAATTCCACCCTCTAATGCTGCCCCTTCCCCACTATCACATAACCAATCTGTGCACCTTACGTCTCACCAGGCGACAGAGGATCAAGGAATCCAGCGGGCAAAACAACACCAAAATCACCATTCAATCTCTTCTTCTCCTTCTTCTTCTTCTTCTACTTCAAACTAGGTCTCGCACTGCCACCGTTCGAAGCCCTAACCCTCTTAGGCGCCGGCGAAGAGTCATCGAAATCGGAGTCCAAATCAATTACGGAAACGGAACTCGAATCGTCTCGAACCCTAGTATTCCCCTGATGCTTGTCAACAACTTTTTGCTTCACCTTGAAATTATCCATGGCCGGAGATGGTTTTCAATCTTGCATCCGGTGATTTTGGGGATAGATTTGAGCTGATTTCTAAGGGAATGAAGAGAGGGGTGTGAATGGGACGAGGGGTCACGAAAATGAGATTGATGGAAGTTAACAGTGTTAACTTCATTTTGGCCGTTCCCTGGTATAATGGGGTTTAAAGGGATTTTAATTTGGAATAACAAAGGAGTTAGTCTTTTTTAATTTGGGCTGGGTTTTAATGGGATATGATCTGGGATTTGTGGTTAAAAAGGAATTTTTTCCCATTTAAAATTGTGAAATTGATATATGACAAATCTAACAATTTTAACTTGATTTTTATTGTAAAACTTATTTTTAACAAGTGTTTTCATTCATTTATAAGTTAACAACTAAAGTTTCATACTTAACTTAAGAAATATATTTTCTAATTTGAAATTATATATTTAATATAGCAAGTGTCTAATCTTCATTTCAATCATTAAGGGAAATATCAACGTAGAAATGTTATTAAATTGAAATAATATGCGATTTATTTATAAAGTACCTTGGTGAAAGATGAATAATTCTCTCTCATTACAGTACTTTTTTATAATTTATAATTTAATTTGTAAAAAGTTACTATGCATTTTTTTGGCATTATCAAAAAAGATATAAAAAGTAGGGGTGAGCACGAATCGGTTTGGATCGATTTTAGGATAAAACCGACACCAAACCAATAACTATCGGTTTTATGTAAATCGAAACCATTAACTTCGGTTTCTTAATGGTTCGGTGTTACCGGTTTCGGTGTGATATCGGTTTGGTTCGGTGTCTTAATGGATTGTTGGGCTTTAATGGGCCTTGTTTGGGCATCAATTACTTTTGTTGGGCTTTGTTGGGCCAAGCATATAAACCAGCCCATATAAATGAGTATTGTTGCCTGGGTTTTTGGCTGATCAAGTCTTTTCAAGAAACTATCTTTTTAGTTGGTTATTCTTGATTCTTTCTTGGGTTTAAAGCTGACTATTAGTAACACGTGATCTTTTGTTTTAAACTTGTACTAAAATTATGATGATCTTAAGCTGTTTGATGAAATTTCTAAGTAAGAAATCAATTTGAAGGGATTTGATATGAATGAGTGTGGCCTGTATGACAACTGTTTTATGTTACTAATTGAATGGCGCGAAAGGATTCATGTAGCCGTTCACTGAGCAGTTGAGACTATGGCCGAGTTGACTTGTGCTGTGACATACCCAATACTTTTACCCCTTCTATCATGAAATAAATTGCCCATTTAAAGTACACTGCCGAGCTAACCCTTTGAGCTACATGATATTCAGTTTTTACCCCATCTAACGTGAAATCAGCAATTTGATTCACTTTTAAATTTGGTTTTAGTGAACAACCTAAACATTATAATGTCAAATTATTTGACTTTACTAGGACCATCAAAGTGAGATATTTGAGGAAGGTTTTTGGTTCTCATTTCTAATTTTATTCCTAGTATGTATCTTGGTTGGGTAACTATTTGCGCCTTGAGCACATAGGGAAATTATCTTCTTTTAAATGTTAAGTGTTGTTGATAAGTACAACATAAGGGTTTGTAACATGTAATGCAGCTGTATTTTACTCGAACTGCTGGTAATGGTCATCTTGGTGTCCTCTCCAAGGGGTTCGCTAGGAGCAGAGTATTTTAGACAAATAAGTTATTGTGGACTACAAGGATCGTCAATAATCTGTCAGGCAATACTGGGCATTCCATGCATCTCGTTGCATTGAACCTGTAGTCAAAATGTTTTGATATTTACCATAGTATAAGATAAAACGACGTAGTTTTGACTATCGGTGTTAACGGTTTCTTATCGGTTTCTAAATTTTTAAAACCTAAACCAAACCGAAAATTTCGGTTTCTAAACTTTTAAAACCTAAACCAAACCAAATGGTTCGGTTTCGGTTTTTTTGGATTCGGTTTTTCGGTGTTAATGGTGTTAACGGTGTTAACGGTTTTTTTTGCTCACCCCTAATAAAAAGTAAAACAACCTTACCAACAAAAAGAAATACAGTATAGTACTTCCTCCGACCCGCCCGAAAGGGCACTTTTGGTCAACAGCAGTTAACTTTGACCCAAACATTAATGCAAATCTAATCATTATATTGAAATTCTAAAATTTTTTATTGATAAATCATTAAATGGTTTATGAATAACAATTTTTAGAATTTCAATAAGATGATTAAATTTGCATTAATGTTTGGATCAAAGTTAACTGCTGTTGACCAAAAGTGTCCTTTCGGACGGGAGGGAGAGAGTATACCATAAATAATTAGAAAGTGATTGAAGGGCATTTGAGTCAAGAGATTATATTATATTAATGAATATAGTGGAAAAGGAAAAAATTATAGTGGCAATAGCCCCACCCTCCCTCCCTCCCTTGTATCATTAAGTTTTGGGTAATAAAAAAAAAAAAAAAAAAAAAAAGTTTTGGATAAAAAACTTTGGTGTTGGAGTGCCATGTGAAAGAATGGATGAAATGCGACTAGAGGTCAGATTCCAAGCATTCAGAAGACTGGTTTTACTTTTACAGCCTGCATCACAAGTTGTTAAGCAACCAAATCATTTAAAAGCTTATGTTAACAATGTGACAGTGTTAATAATGGCCGGGACTCCATGAAGTTGAAGCTTCATTTCCTTAAAAAGAATTGTTTTTTTCGACTACCACTACCAAGGCTTCCCGCGAAAGCCTTTTTGCTGTGATGATCAACTCCTTCTACCGCCTCCATCGGAGTCTCCCTGTCGCTCTACTTCACACTCGCTCCCTTAAGCCTCACAAAGACAAACCCACCAACTGGAACACTACCCACAACTTTGTCCTCTCCAACCCTTTACTCTCTCTCTTGGAACTAAATTGCAAATCCATTCCCCAACTCAAACAGATTCAATCCCAAATGATTGTTACCGGCTTACTCTCCGACAGGTTAGCCGCTAGTCGCTTGATCGCCTTCTGTGCCATCTCCCAAGCCGCTTCCCTTGATTATTGTAAAACAATACTAACTAATTTACCCAACCCTAATGTATTTTCTTGGAACGTGGCCATTAGAGGTTTCTGCGAAAGTGGTGATCCTCAAGAATCTATTTTTCTCTATAAGGAAATGTTGACAAACCATGAGTCCCGTCCGGATAATTATACTTACCCTTTGTTGCTCAAGTCTTGTGCGCGATTATCGTTGATATGGATGGGTTATCAGATTATTGGGCATGTTTTGCAGTTGGGTTTTGACTCGGATTTATTTGTGAATAATGCCCTTATTCATCTGTTGGTGTCGTGTGGAGAGTTGGGCATAGCGCATAAAGTGTTTGATAAAAGTACTGTTAGGGATTTGGTTTCTTGGAATTCTTTGATTAATGGCTACGTTAGACATGGGAGCGCAACCGCAGCGTTGATACTTTATCAAGAAATGGAAATGGAGAGGATTGAGCCGGATGAGGTTACCATGATTGGGTTGATATCAGCTTGTGCTCAACTGGAGGATTTGAATCTTGGCAGAGAGTTTCGTCGTTATGCTGATGTAAACGGCTTAAACATGACTGTTCCTCTTGCAAATGCTCTTATGGACATGTATGTCAAGTGTGGAGATCTGGAAGCTGCGAGTGTGATATTTGATGGAATGGCCAAGAGAAGTGTGGTCTCTTGGACAACAATGGTTGTCGGCTATGCCAAATATGGGATGATGGACATGGCTCATAGACTCTTTGACGAGATGCCAGAGAAGGACACAGTTCCGTGGAATGCCATGATTGGCGGTTATGTTCAAGCCAACCGTAGCAAGGAGGCGTTAGCTTTGTTTCATGAAATGCAAGCCACGGATGTTAAGCCTGACGAAGTGACCATGGTAAGTTGCTTGTCTGCAAGCTCACAGCTTGGAGCACTTGATGTTGGAATTTGGATTCATCGTTACATTGATAAACACAAACTGTCTGTTAATGTTGCCTTGGGAACTGCACTTGTTGACATGTATGCCAAGTGTGGGAACATCAGAAAGGCACTTCAGGTCTTTCATGAGATCCCTTACAAGAACTCCTTAACATGGACAGTTATAATTGGTGGGCTGGCTACTCATGGGAATGCACATGAGGCAAAAGCCCAGTTCTCAAAGATGATCGATACCGGCTTGACCCCAGATGACGTCACATTTCTTAGTGTCTTGACGGCTTGTTGTCATGGAGGTTTGGTAGAAGAGGGTCGCAAAGTTTTTTCCCTAATGACCTCCAAATTCAACATTCCCCCCACACGCAAACACTACTCCTGCATGGTAGATCTTCTGGGGAGAGCTGGTCTACTGAAAGAGGCTGAAGAGCTCATTAAGAGTATGACAGTTGAAGCAGATGCTGTTGTCTGGGGAGCTCTGTTTTTTGCTTGTCGGAATCATGGTGATGTTGAGATGGGAGAAAGGGCAGCTTTGAAACTTTTAGAGTTGGACCCTCATGACAGTGGAATTTATGTTTTACTTGCTAATATGTATGGGGAAGCAAAGATGTTTGACAAGGCTGGGGAGGTGAGGAAGATGATGAGCGAGAGGGGAGTAGATAAGACTCCTGGCTGCAGCTCAATAGAGGTGAATGGAAGTGTCCACGAGTTTATTGTTAAAGACAAATCACATCCTCAATCCAAACAGATTCACGAATGTTTGGTTCAGTTAATGAGACAGCTGGATCTTTTCGAAGATAGCTATGGGGTGTAATGAACATTCGGTCTACAGCAAGATCCATGCCAATGCCATAAACAGCTAGCCAAGGCTATTCAAAGCAAGTTACATCCAGTATATTGCTCAATTACAATATAGCTGTCGTAAGGCCTGACAGTCGCAGAAGAAATCAGTCAGTTAGGGAGTTTGTAGCAGCCATATTCGTTCAATTTATTCAGAGTTGAGCCTTAATAATTTACTTCTGTTCAGCCTCTAGATTTCATACATCCCAAAGATAATAGCCACCAACTTTTCTGTAAAATATAATGTTTGCTTGCTTTTTGGAGCCCTATTATACCAAAGATAGGTGAGGAGAGAAAATCCAGAAGAAAATTAAGTTCATCTCGACTGTTACAAAACATCCATACCTCAGGTAAGACAGTAAGCACAAGAGAATTACTACCGATGTGAGTTAAAGAGAGAAAAAAAAAAGAAGGAAACAAAAACCGTTCGAACCATGAGCCGACAGATTTTAGCTACAAAAAGAAGAATAAGGTTCTGAGAGCTCGACTGTTCATTCAATTGAAACACAAGTTAATCAGAAAAGCAGGTAAGGTTTAATTTAGGAGCTTCAGGTGCCTCTGCAGTGAAAACAGGGCTTTCTAAACTCTTGGGATGAACACACCAAAAGTTCAGTGAAAACTTCACCCATTCACTATGTATTCGATTCATTTCCTTGATTTCTTCCTGGAAGACTTGGATGAGGCCTTAGGTTGCTCTGCAGCAGTACTCTGTGAACCTCCTTCGGTATTTGGTGGTTGGTTTGATTTCAAACTCACAGCACCTGCAGCTTCTTTAGAAACTGCACCTTGGGAACCCCTAACCTGAGCTGCTCTCTTATCCTTCCTCTTTGGTCTGTAACTAGACCTCTCCCTCTTAGGTAGCCACCGTTCAGGATCTGGTGGAGGACCTGGATTTGCAGGGTCAAACCCTTTCGGGTACTTGGGCTTTCTCTTCCCTTTCTTCTTTGCCTTTTCCTTGTTCTTCGTTTCATAGGGTTCCGCAATCCCTCCATTTTCCACATGCTTGGCACCAGAAGTTTTCTCCAAAGCATCGACATCAACTGCCTTCAGACCAGGCAGTGGTTTCAGTTGCTTCTCATAGGATTCGGCTTTCTCAAGGTTGGTATCAGCAGCAGTACAAATCAGCCCTACCAAAGCCTCAATGTTACCATGGGTTTTGACAAGCTCCTCGTATAGACGAGAGGCCTCCTCCATACGCCCATGCTTGAGCTTAAAAGCTGCTGCCTCTTGAATTATAACACTCAGCTTGTTGTCTTCAGTCATGGCATTTGACCAATACTGGATAGCAGAATCAAGCACTGAGCTGGCACCATCAATATCTCCCGAGCGTTCTTTTAGAGAGACAGTAGTGGCCACAGTGGCAGGCATGTGCTGAATATCAGGTATCTTTGCAAGAGACTCTGAAGCAATTTGAGGGTGCCCAGCAGCAGCAGCAACCTGTGCCCTTGCAAGTAAGACCACCTTCGATTTGTCAGGGAACTTATCTGCAAACTGCCCTAATATTTCTTCAGCTTTGCCAGCTTTGTTCTCTCTCACAAAAACTGCAGCTTGAAGCAGCACTGGTGTCACACTGCCAGGAAACATGTCTGGCAAGGCAACAACAAGCTCTCGTGCCTGTAAAGTTTTTATAAATGCAACTATGAAGTATGACCACATAAAGAAGCTATATACGACAAGGTGAGCGAGGGGTACTTCGAAACAACAAATACAGGATCTCAAATATAATATTACCTGACCCATCTTGTTAGAGTGAAGCAGCAGTAACATCCGATTAGTGTATATTGCCTCTTTTTGTTTAGATGAAAGTTTGTCTAGTCCATGGGCAAGCTGGAAACCCTGACCTCCACTACTTTTCTCTATTAAACGCTCAAGCTTACGTAAACTATCAGAGATATCTTTGGAACCCTTCAATGAAATAGAATTGTTTATCGCAACTGCAATCGATAGTTCATCTGCCAGATTTTTCTTGATAATGTCTGTGTAAGCTACAGCAGCATCTCCTGCGTTTCCCAGGAGCTGGAAAAAAGGGAGAGAAGAATACGTTGTCCAGCAATGTTGCATGAGGAAAATATACGCATCTAATGCCACCACATTACCTGCTGAACATATGCCAACTGTACAGCTATTGGTGCTAACTCAATCTCTAATTTGTCCTCAGCTAAATCATCTTCCATCAGTGTCTCCTGACCAATTCTGTCAAAGAATATACACATTTCTGCAGGTTAATCTTTTGCACTTCATACAACTACTCAATGAGAATCGTGGATGCTATATAACAATAATGGGGTCGTATCAGTCTCAATATACTAGCCATTAGATCCAAGGGCCAGCAATGCTGAAAACAGGAGAAGATGCACATACTTTTCCGTTTAAACTACAATAATCAAGAAATATTCAATGATACGGAAACAAGTAGTGTATTCGTAAATATGATTTTTAACAAGAAGAAAAGCACTGTAATACATTTCAGCTTTATAAACTTCAACAAGTGTAACAAAAACAAACGACATACATTACAAAAGTAACTCATTTCATTCAGAGTCATTGTGTCATACTCCCTTCGTCCCAAAATGAAAAGAGTTCTCTTTTGACCTTTTGGGTTTGACCACAAAAAGGGGAAACCTGGTGGTACACTGATAATAGTTTAAATTTTGTTACCCATACGTAACAAATGTATGTTGAACAGCGATTTTAGAAATATCAATGCTAACCACTAAATATAAAAATGGTCTTCTTCCGTGGAATGGAGGGAGTAAGCTAATCATCACAAATTGTGGGTCGCAAGCATGTTATGAGAATTCTTATCATGAGTAGAAAATGGAGGGACATAGTCACGCGACTCACGCCACATGATTTTTTTCCTTGGTCAAGAAAATCAAATAGGAGTAGAAAGTGTTTAGAATAAAGGTATCACCTTCGAGCTGAAAGTAGGAGTTGATCAGCGTCTGAGTATTTCTTTCTCTCAATCAATGCACATGCAACATTAAATGCCAATTCAAAGCTGTTAGTTGCTTTAACACGCAATGCGTCCAGCACACCTTGCACTTCTGAAGCCTTCCCTGCCGAAACCAAACCAGCGACAATGTTGATTTCAAGCGATTCGATCTTGGATTTCTGGAGATTTCGATATATATCCACCGAAGATTCCATTCTTCCAAGTCGATATAAAATCTGGGACTCTAACAGCATTGTTGCAGAATTTTCTTCTAGACCTTCCAGGCATTTCAAAGCATCATCTAACTTATTTTGTCTGTATAAGCAGTACGCCTATTGAGAAATAGCAAAGATTAATATTTAAACACACACACACAGATCAATAAGAAACTTTACATATAGACACTTGATCTTAAGCCGAGACAGTTTAAGGATATAAAGCATATACTAAGAAGGGTCATTCAAGAAATGTTTGGAGCATCCTTACTAGGTATGTGAAACAAATATAAGAGGAAGAAATCATAAGAGGAACAAGGGAAGAAAAGGATAACAATGACAGACCAAGTACTCAGATATTGCTATTCTAGCATACAATTGAAAAATATACCAAGAGAAGTTTAAAACAATAGGGTTTAAAGTATGAAAGAAATAATCAGGTACTGTACATGAATGGAAAAATGCAGACATAAATAACCTCAATGACAAAGCAGTACAAGAAAGTAATCCATACTTATCCATGATCAGGAGTGAATCAATCCAGGCAGGGTAAATATGGTTTTAGTCAGAATGGCAAAACGAAAAAGTAAAGTCAAACACAAAACCTGAGAGATCGACGTATAAAATAAACATAAATGGCAATTTCAATAGAAACTATACTCAACAGTTGTTTTGAGAACTTATTAATTTATTTCATTATTAATTTGAATAAATGGCATCAAAGTGAATTCCAAGGTAGATAGCAGTAATAAATCAGCTATGCCCTTATGAAATCTATATGTAAGGGTGATGTGTGCTTGTTTAGTTTGACATGAATGCCAAAATCTACCTTGAAGAAGTTAAAGTCAGAAGGGAACTTTTTAGAAGACTGGATAATAGTGGAAAGGGCCTCATCAATGCTATCATCTTTAATCAAAGCCACAATCTTAGAACGAAATGCATCTTCATCGTCAGGTGCAATCGATAGAACTGCAGGAAAACAAAAGATTTTCGATTCACTTAGTAAACCCAAAGAGATAAGTGAACGGAAGAAGGGAAGGAGAAATGATGAACCTTGATCAGAAACTTTGACAGCCTGTTGGAAATCAGATCGTTGAGATCGTTGAATGTGGCGATTGAGAGAAGAGAATAGATCTTCAATGGATGTGGCAGCTGATGCGGCGGCTTTCTGTTTATCTTTGGCCTTGGGAGCCATTTTGACCTAGTAACTATGATTCAACAGTTACGGAATCAAAATTTACAATATTGTTAGAAAGGGGAAAATATTCCACAAGATTCAGAATGGCAATCAATTTGAAAACCCTAATTCATTCGACTATTGATGTGTACGCAGCGGAATAATTTAATAGAGACTCGCTTAATCGAATCTCAAATGAGAATTTCCAAAGAAATCTCAGTAACAAAGTTATTTAGACTTTGAGAATAATAACCGAAAAGGATACAATTGCAAAGCAATAATTGGATTATAATAAACTTGATTCATTTACAAATGAAGGATGAAGTATTTATACTGATTTACAAATGTTGTTTGAGAATAATAAACAGACATGATCTTCCGTGAACCAACACAGCCTTTGCGAACAAACAGACATCAGACATGGCTTTTCATGAACAGGCACCAACCCTTCCGTGCAACCCCTCGGCCGAGGCAAGGAACATGCTCGGCCGAGCAACCAATATTAACCCAAAAGACACAACCCTTCAGGAACAGCACGGCCGAGTCGCAGGAAAAACACGGCCGTGTAACAGCTTTGGCTCGGCCGAGCGTTAGGATTGACTCGCCCGAGCAAAACATATTTCACAATCCAAGTTTCTGTCTTCGAACCCTCGGCCGAGGCAAGGATTAGCTCGGCCGAGCACCTGTGCTCCAGTCTTGCTTGGTTGTTTAACTACCGCCGCCAAGTGCTATTCCATCTTGGTCCGTCTCGATACGTGCTACATCACGCGCCCCACTCGAAAAGGATTCGTCCCCGAATCCATGTCTTTATAAAGGGGGTCATCCGGTAGAAAGCAACCAAATCCGCTACATTAAATGTTGGGAGATGTTCCATCCAGGGGGTAATTCCACCACATAAGCGTTGTCATTGATTTTCCGAACAATCTTGCAAGGGCCAAGTTTCTTTTGATGGAGCTTGCTATAAGTACCTTGAGGGAAACGCTCCTTGCGTAAATGGACCATTACCAAGTCACCCACGGTGAAGACCTTCAAACGACGACGCTTGTCAGCATGTTTCTTATAAGTTGCATTAGATTCTTCAATATTTCTCCGAACTCGATTGAACTCGCTCTATCATTTCCGCCATATGCTCCGCGGCTATATCAGATCCCTAACCTTTGGCAAAGGAATCAAATCAAGAGTATACGAAGGAGGCTTTTGATAAACTATTTCAAAAGGTGTCTTCTTTGTAGTACGATTGACCATGTTGTTGAATGCGAACTCAGCCGTGGCTAATGCTAAGTCCCATTTTTTTGGAAAATCACCACATAGACAACGAACCATTGAACCCAATGTCCGATTCACTACCTCTGTTTGACCATCTGTTTGTG
The DNA here is from genome assembly GCA_022495995.1 of Adenophora triphylla var. japonica. NCBI lineage: Eukaryota > Viridiplantae > Streptophyta > Magnoliopsida > Asterales > Campanulaceae > Adenophora > Adenophora triphylla. Next base: position 160,911 of record JAFEMH010002750.1, read on the forward strand.
GGTGAAAGGAACTACTAAACTGTAGTGAAGTCTGAAAAATATGCCAAAGAGTACGCCAAAAGTGATCGAGAAATTTTGTATCCCTGGTCCGATGTGATTGATTTAGGCACTCCATGTAGGCGAACCACTTCCTTGAAGAACAAACCGGCGATATGTGCAGCATCCGAAGTTTTTCGACAAGGAATGAAGTGAGCCATTTTAGAAAAACGGTCAACCACCACAAAAACAGAGTCATTCCCCCTCTGTGTCCGCGGTAGCCCCAAAACGAAATCCATTGATATATCCTCCCACGGACCATCCGGAACAGGCAATGGAGAATATAATCCCGTATTTTGGGACTGTCCTTTGTTAAGTTGACAAACCATACATTTCCGGACATAAGTGTGCGTATCTTTGCGAAGTTGTGGCCAAAAATACCTTCGAGAAACAAGTTCAACAGTCTTGTCACGACCAAGGTGACCATCTTTATGTAACTCCGCGATAAGGCTCTCGCGAATTGAACCGTGAGGGATACACAACTTGTCACGAAAAAATAAAAACCCATCTTGTAATAAATATAAGCCAACCAGATCTTCATCTTGACATTTGGCCCAAATTTCTCCAAAATCAACATCTGTCGCATACAAACTTTTCAAACAATCGAACCCCACGACTGTCGTATGCATTGTCACCAACAAACTAGCCCGGCGACTCAAAGCATCCGCCACTTTATTAAGCCGTCCACTTTTGTGTTGAATGACAAAAGAAAACTGCTGTAAATAGGATACCCAACGTGCATGCATGCGATTTAGAGTTGTCTTACCATTTAAGTATTTCAATGCTTCATGATCCGTATGGAGAATGAACTCACGATGCAGCAAATATTGTTCCCAATGTTTTATCGCCTGTACAACCGCATAGAACTCAAGTTCATATGTAGTCCATTTTCGCTTTGACTCCTCCAATTTTTGACTCATGAAAGCAATCGGCCTCGCACTTTTGCGTCAAAAACTGACCCAATGCCAACTCTTGAAGCGTCCGTTTCTAACTCGAAAGGAATAGAAAAATCTGTAACACAAGGAGTGGAGCATTAGTCAATTTATCTTTAATCAACACAAAACTTGCCGCACCTCATCACCCCAAAAGAAACCTCCTTTCTTCATACAATCCGTAATCGGAGCCATTATAGTGCTAAAATTTCGTATTTAATCGCCAAAAAGTAGCTAGCCCATGAAAACTTCGCACTTCACTAACTGTCTTGGGAGTTGGCCAATCATGAATAGCACGGACTTTTTCCTCGTCCACTTGAATGCCATCCGCTGAAACAATGTATCCCAAAAACAACAATTTATCCAACATAAAACTGCACTTCTTTAAATTAACATACAACTCATTTTCCCGCAATGTTTTCAAAACACTTTGCACATGCCCGATATGCTCCTCCTCTGTTTTGCTATAGATCAAAATATCATCAAAATACACCACAAGAAATTTCCCATTAAACTGCTTGAGAACCTGGTGCATTAGACGCATAAATGTACTCGGTGCATTTGATAAACCGAAAGGCATAACTAGCCACTCATACAACCCCTCCTTTGTTTTGAAAGCGGTTTTCCACTCATCGCCTTGTCTAATCCGCACTTGATGGTACCCACTTTTTAGATCAATCTTGGAAAATACTTTGGAACCCCGAAGCATATCCAACATATCATCCAAACGAGGAATTGGGAATCTATACTTGACTGTGATTTTGTTGATGGCTCTACTATCAATGCACATGCGCCACGAACCATCCTTCTTGGGCACAAGTAAAGCCGGATCGCACAAGGACTTAAACTTTCCCGTATATACCCCTTTTTCAACAGCTTCTTCCACCTGTTCTTTCGAGAATCTCGTGCTCCGCAGACTCATACGATAATGTGGGAGATTAGGCAATGAAGCACCGGGTGTAAAATCAATGTTATGCCGAATATCTCTCAAGGGTGGCAACCCGAGGGAGATCATTAGGCATAATATCACTAAACTCATCCAAAACCGATTGTAATGATCTTGGAACCAAACTAACTTGTCCCAAACTTTCTTTCCGCACAATGGCATAAATAACAAAGATCTCGCTAAATCTTCAACAAATTCTTGAGGAGTACATAAAGAAATAATAGGTTTATATTTCTTATTACTACGAGCACCCTTATCAAGTGTCGAACGTAATTGGAAACGAAACCCATCTTTTGTGAAAAGCAAAGTATTATCTCTCCCATTATATACCACATTTACGTCATACTGCCACGGTCTACCCAATAATATATGGCATGCATTCATATCAACAATGTCGCATAAAATTTCATCCTTGTAACTCCCTATAGAAAAGGAATAAGACACTGTTCATGTACCTTTATATTGCCACCGAATTAATCCATCCAAGCGTGTAAGGGACGGGTGCTTGTGAACCTTCAACCGCAAAGAATCCACGAAACTACGGGCCACCAAATTCTCACTACCGCCACTATCCACGATCACCGTTGCTTCAACATTACTAACTTTCCCCTTTGTTCGAAAGATATTGTGTCGTTCCGATCATCATCATCACTAGGGGTTGTCAATAAAAGCCGTCGAACCACCAAAGATTCATGATTATTTGTCTCTTCCATTTCTTCATTAAGATCAATCACACCGTCTTCATCATCTTCTTCGTCATCACGATCTACCATGTTGACTCCTCGTCTTAGAGGGCATTGATTAGACATGTGTCCTGGTTGCAAACAAATGAAAACACTTATCACCAAATGTCTTACTATAAGGGTTTTGATTTTGTGGACCACGATTAGCGGTGTTGGTGTTACGTCGAACTGGAGGATTTTGAATATCATGGGGCCATCTCGCTTCCCTTCATTTCTACCAGCTTTCCCCAACTTGAGCTCTCCGAACCCGTCACCGTATTTGACCCTGGATACTGGATTCTTTGAACTCGCAGAAGATGCGGCAGAAAAATTTCTGTATGATTGCTGCTTTTCGATCTTCTTGGCACGAGTAATAACTTCACTTACAGACCGGTTTGTAAACAATTCCACCTGATTCCTTATGCCGACCCGAAGACCACTAACGAATCTCGCAACTTCTTGTGCCTCTGTTTCATCCAAATCCGCCCGTGCCGATTGGGCATAAAATCGTGGGCGTAATCTTCAACCGAACGAGCGCCTTGTTTAAGGTCCAAAAGGCTTGGTAAATTACTTGTTCATAATCATCCGGCAAAAAGTGCGATCGTAACTCCCTCTTCATTCTAGCCCATGAACGAATAGGTGCTTTGTTACGACGATGTCGCTTACATAATTGTTCCCACCAAGCGGATGCTCCGTCACGTAGTTTATATGCTACGTAAGGAACCTTCCGATCATCCTCAACTTGCATCAAGTCGAAGAATTTTTCAACCTCTCGCTAGCCAATCTACGAACTCGTTCATCTTCAAATTTCCGAGGCAAAGGGTGGGATATCCGCCCTAATTTTAGGACGTTGATCGTTCCGAGGTGCTTCGATGTGATCATCCTCGTCCTCAACGTCGGAATCTTCCTCACCAACCGGGTCCTCTTGACGGACATTCCGTCCCCGATGATTTGCCCGATTTTGTGGGTTGACATTACCAACTCGCATCTGAACCAATGCAGCCAATAGTTCAAGATGTTGACGTTCGCCTACGCTCTCGGCCTCTTGTTCTTCGTGCCATGCGTTGTTCTTCTTGCTGGGCCATGCGTTCCAGAATAGCTGCGATGTCACCGTTGTTTCCTCCATTGTTTGCCATCTTCTCGTCGGAGAACCCCAAAGATCGTCCGATTTCTGATACCAAATGATGTGTACGCAATGAATAATTTAATAGAGACTCGCTTAATCGAATCTCAAATGAGAATTTCCAAAGAAATCTCAGTAACAAAGTTATTTAGACTTTGAGAATAATAACCGAAAAGGATACAATTGCAAAGCAATAATTGGATTATAATAAACTTGATTCATTTACAAATGAAGGATGAAGTATTTATACTGATTTACAAATGTTGTTTGAGAATAATAAACAGACATGATCTTCCGTGAACCAACACAGCCTTTGCGAACAAACAGACATCAGACATGGCTTTTCATGAACAGGCACCAACCCCTTCCAGGCAACCCCTCGGCCGAGGCAAGGAACATGCTCGGCCGAGCAACCAATATTAACCCAAAAGACACAACCCTTCAGGAACAGCACGGCCGAGTCGCAGGAAAAACACGGCCGTGTAACAGCTTTGGCTCGGCCGAGCGTTAGGATTGACTCGCCCGAGCAAAACATATTTCACAATCCAAGTTTCTGTCTTCGAACCCTCGGCCGAGGCAAGGATTAGCTCGGCCGAGCACCTGTGCTCCAGTCTTGCTTGGTTGTTTAACTACCAGTTTCGCCAAGTGCTATTCCATCTTGGTCCGTCTCGATACGTGCTACATCAACTATAGATGAAATTGGGGAGAAAAGGAGGAGGGAATCGTACCTTGAGTGAACTGAGAGAATGGCCGGCGACTTGAGAAAGAAGAAGGGCGGCCGCAACTCAACGATGATAAGCCTAGGATTACTCTGTCACTGCCGGGTCGGATATCTGCATTGTTACCGCGGGTGCCCGACAGAATCCTGGTGAATCAAGGCTGGCTTTGATTGAGAGGAATAAGAAGCTCTCTGGGTTTCCAGCGAATCGGGGACGAATGTGGATTCGTCTGGGTTTAGGTTCCTGATTGCGGATCATCTTGATGCGAATGCTCAAGATGTGCAGGTGAGTTTATTTCTATTTATGCCCTCATTCCACACACACACACAGAAGTGTTTAAAAAATTTTAGGAAGAAAAAGCCCTTTCTCTGATTTCTGAGAAATCGAACTCATTACCTCAGGTTAAAAATCAAGAGCTCTGGCCACCAGGCCAAAGTCTGATGATTTATTTATGCCCTCATTGTATCTTGTATCTTTGGATTAAATTGATCTTTTAACGGTTTGGTTTGGTGCCAAACTAGACAACCAAACCAACTAATGTGTTATAAACTAACGCTAGGTTTATATCAAACACTTTTTGAATTAAGTTTGGTGCTAGTTAAACAAAATAATAAACTTGTTTCTTCACGACATGCCCAACAAACTGTAATTGTTCACTTATAATTCGTTACTATTTCTTCATTGTAGTTTAAGAAAACGCGGATTTAGTGCCATAAAGTTGCCATCTGCCCCAAAAGAGGGGCAATTTCAAAATTAAATAAAACATCCCAATCTGGAAATGAAAATTATCAAAAACCCCCATAACTAAATTTAAATGGCAAGAATATTCTTAACTCAAACGAAAACCCTTTCCTTTCACTAGCCACCGACGTCCGACCACCATCCCTTTGGCAACTACAGTTGAATACAAAAAAAGAGACACAAGTAGTGTATCTAGATCCATCACACACACAAAACAAACTCAATAATAAGAGAAAAATAACTGACTTTATATTGATAACAAGAGCTGCATTCTATGCTTACAAAAAAACTGATTTGCCAGGAGGAGAATGGCTTATTTATAGGACTTCTAGGAGTAATCTTGTGAGCATCCCAATCCGAAACCTAACGCGTGTCCCGAGCTTGGGAAGTCCAAATTAAGAAAATCCATCTTAAATTTTTAAAAGCTTTTTATTTCACCTTTAAAAGAAAACCAATTCTCAAACTTTCAAATTAATATCAACTGATAATATCTCCACTTGGAGAAATTTCCACAATGACTTCAATAAATCATAATCTAGTAAATTACATCGTAAACCCCCAAATACTTTGTTTTACAAAGGAGTTTTATATACAGCTTTATAAAGGAGTAATACTTAATAAAGACTCCAGACAACCTACTCATATACATAACCTGACAAGTCCCCAAAAGCAAAAGTCCAACTCTTATCCCCGGCCTCACTGGTCCAGGTCACCTGTCTCGGCAGAATCTAAAACAGTAAAAGGGGAAGGGGTAAGAATAAATCTCAATAAGCTATTATGAATGCAGCAAGATGCCAGACAAGATGCAACACATAGCATGGTTACACATAACACATTATGAAAGCGGTAAACACCTTACGTTACCTCATTTTACCTTCACTACAAGAAAAGGGGCTATTTACGGCGCTCATTTACGGCGGTGGACACGCGTCCGCCGTATATATCATATATATACGGCGGTTATGTATACCGCCGTATATAAGTAATATATACGGCGGTCTAGACCGCCGTAAATAAGTAAATACGTATATTTGACATGAAGGCGTACGAGATCGAAGTTATATACGGCGGTGTATAAGTAGCCGCCGTATATAGTTAACTATTATCGGCGGTTTTGTACGCGTCCGCCGTAAATAGTTAACTATATACGGCGGTTTGTACGCGTCCGCCGTAAATGTCATTAAATACCGGGAAACCAAATTTCCCTATTCAGTTTCGCGGTATCTCTCCCTCTCTTTCTCTCCTCCAAAGCAGCCATAGCAGCTAGGGCACCGACGATCTCCATAGCTAGGGCACGAACGAAGATCTCTTTCTCTCCTCCAAATCAGCAGGTTGGTATTTACTTTTAATTTTTTGGTTTTTATTGTTCTTGGTCTTGGTCTTATGTTGTTTGTAATTTGAATTTTGTGCCCTATATGTATCTAAGAAATTTTAAATTTCTAGCCTAATTGAACATTTGGGTCCAGGAACAAGAAGGCGAAGGGGAGATATTAGAGTAATTACTACTCTACTCGGTAATTCTTCTGACTCTACCTATGCGTTCTCGTATGAGCTTGGGTTTATAAAGATAATGCTGCAGTTCTTCCCTGATTTCAATTGGTTTTAGTTAGGTCATGACTGTTTTTTAGTTGGCTTACTGACTTAGGGTTTTCGATTAGTAGGAAAACGGATCGTGGTCTGTTGCGTGCTCTAATTTGTTTGAAGGATTACATTTAGGGCCATGGACTCTAGGACCCCTGAGCGACATAACAAACCCATAAAAGCCCAGACGAGATGCAAAATTCCATAGAAACCCACTCTTACATATTACCCCTGCTCGTCGCTGCTCTTATACCCAAAGGTATAAGACTAAAATTACTTTTATACCTAGGTATAAAAGTATTTTTTTTTTCAATTTTTTTCACCTTTTCTTAAAAATAAAAAAAATCTCACATTTTATTAAGCAATTCACTCCTATACCCAAAGGTATATGCCTAAAACTACTCTTATACTTGGGTTTTGGGTTTTTATGGGATTTTGATCTGAACCTCTATTTGAGGGTGGACTTTTTGATCTCGTCTAGGCTTTTATGGAGATTTCACAATGTTTGTTACAGCATAAATGCTGACTATGTGAGCTTTATATTGTATCTTTTTCTTATTCAAAAGGTTGACTTACTTTTTCTTATTCAAAAGGTTGACTTACTCTTTGATATATGTTGGTCTTTTAGCGTGTTTTTCTTTGTGCTTAAGCTGATAATGCTATGTAAATTCAATCAATTATTGTTTTCCCTCAATGCTTGACTTTTTCTTATGCGTTTCAAGTTTTATCCTAGTTATTTGCATATATTTTCTTTGCATCTCAAAACTTTCCTACCTCAGATTTCTACTTATATGTTGATACTTCCTTTTCCTAGTGACATGATCATGAATCTTGATACCAATGATTCCTTCTTGCTTTACTAAGATACTAAGTTGCCTCCAACAAATAGACAATACCTAGTCGTGGACTTCTTGTTTGAAGGCAAACCTTGTAAATTCCCTTAACTCTAGTGTGCCCGTAATCTCAATCTATTAGTCCATATATTGGTGTTGCGCACTTCAAAAATAATGTTGCGCACTTCAACCTAGTTCCTAAAAATAGTTTCAAATCTTTTGTTGCATGTCCATATTCTTTTGCACATCAACCTAGTTCCTTAAATTAGCTTCTCAATTAGGGGGGCTTGTGAGAGAGAACGAATGATGTTGTCATAGGGTTATACTATATCATGGGCCCAAGTTCGACTAATAGGCTAGGCTCCAACAATGTATATTATCTATATCGAGCCAAAAGTTGTACATATTTAGACTATGTTTGTTTATGAGTTTATTTTTATTCTAAACTTTGTGTCTCTCGGTCTTATATATAGGTTGTATTTTAACGTTAAAAATATCAAGTCAAGTCATATATGGACAAAAGTTGGATTGATTTGGATAATCGAATTTCAAATGAGTATTTGTGCAGGGTTGACAACTTTCTCGATTTTGCATTCTCAAAAAAGTCTGGTGTTAAAGAAATATATTGTCCTTGTAAAAATGCGCAAATCGTTACCAAGAAGACCGTGCAACCGTGAGATCACATTGTATTGCGGTGGGATTTCAAAAGATTACAAGAATTGGATTAGGCACGGGAAGAGTACATTTCGGCGCGTAAGAATGATAATAATGATAGGACAATGAAGATGGCATTGAAATTGAATTGGGCGTGCAAGATTGTATGAGGCGAATGGTACATGAAGGGATGGGTATGCCGGATAGTAACCGGCCCGGGAATTGAAGAAATCGTACAATCGAGATGCATCCACCGCAAAGTTTCTTAGACTTTTGAGAGATCTTGATCAAGCCTTGTGGGAAGGGTGTGATAAGTTTACAGTACTCTCATTTATTGTAGAACTTATGCACTTTGGAAGGCTAATTATCGAGTGACCGATAAGGGATTTACTTCTTTATTAAAAATTTTCATTAGGGCATTGCCTCGGTCGCCGAAAGTGCCAAGTTCCTATCGTGAGGCGTAAAAGATGACTAACGGATTTGGGTTTTAGTTATAAAACGTGGGACGCGTGCATTAATCATTGTATGTTGTTTCGAAATGAAACTGAAAAACTTACTAAATGTGAAATTTGTGGAGCCTCTAGATATAAGCAACAAGAAGAAGGGGTAGCGGTGAAGGTGCGGAAACAAGTGGCAAGAATAAACTTCCCAAGCAGGTAGCGATGAAGAAAGTATGGTATTTTCCCTTAAAGCCAAGGTTGCAAAGGTTGTATTGGTCATCTAAGACCGCGACACTCATGAGATGGCATGCCGAGAAAAGAATAGACGATGGTGTGCTGAGGCATCCTGCAGACTCTCGTGCGTGGAAGAAATTCGATGAACGTTATCCATTATTTTCAAGTGAAATTCGAAATGTTAAATTGGGATTAGCATCTGACGGATTTAATCCTTTCATAACAATGACTATATCTCACAGTACTTGGCCGGTTGTGCTTATGCCATACAATCTTCCACCTTGGTTATGCATGAAACAGCCATATTTCTTCTTGTCGGTGCTTACTCAAGGCCCAAAAGGGCCGGGCAACAAGATAGATGTGTATCTCCAACCGTTAATTGATGAGTTGAAGGAATTGTGGGAAGATGGTATATCAACTTATGATGCATCAAGGAACGAGTTGTTTACTTTACGAGCTTCACTATTGTGGACAATAAATGACTTTCCTGCATATGGAATGTTGTCTGGATGGAGCACTAAAGGTGAATATGCTTGCCCTTGTTGCAATGTGAGACCTCAAGCACGATGGTTGAATCATGGTGGCAAGTATTGTTATATTGGTCATCGACGCTTCTTGCCTAGGAGTCATGCTTTTCGTAAGGATAAAGGCTCTTTTGATGGTACTCATGAAGTGAGAGATAAGCCCAAGTTATTGTTTGGAACAAAATTGCTTAAACAAGTTGAAAATATGGAAACAGAGTATAAAATAGAAGATGTTATTAAAAAGAGGAAAAGAGAAGAGGGTGAGAAGCAACAAGCCAAGTTGGAGAAAAGAAAGGTTCCTAAGTTGTGTCACAATTGGAAAAAGAGGAGTATCTTCTTTGAGTTGCCTTATTGGGCAAATAATCATGTTCGTCATAATCTTGATGTTATGCACATTGAAAAAAATGTGTGTGATAATGTGCTACATACTCTGCTAGGTACTCAGGGAAATCAAAAGATAATGATAAAGCAAGAAAAGACCTAAAAGTGATGAACATTCGGAAACCATTGCATCTACAAAAGCTTCCATCCGGCAAAGATATTATGCCTCCCGCTCAGGTTACAATGAGTAAGAAGCATAAAGACACATTCTTGAAAGTTCTAAAGGGAGTCAAAGTCCCCGATGGCTACTCGTCAAACATATCTCGTTGTGTACATCTAGAGGAAAGAGCTATTTGGGGTCTTAAGAGCCATGATAGTCATATTTTGCTCCAACAACTACTCCCTTTAGGTTTGTTCGAAAAGTGTTGCCTACTTCTCATTGTAAAAGCCATCATTGAGTTGGCAAATTTCTTTAGGCAATTATCCTCAAAGGTGAATACACTTGCCGATCTCGAAAAAGATACAAGATCGGATGGTCAGTCACACTATGTGCTCTCGAGAAAATATTCCCACCACTTTCTTTGATGTTATGGAGCACTTGCCGGTGCATTTAGCCGAGGAGGCCTTGCTAGCAGTGCCCAATACAATTTCGTTGGATGTATCCAGAGAGGTACATCCATATTAAATTTACTTTGAAAAAGTTAAATTCTTTTTACATCTCGCTTTAGCATGAGTAAATGTTTTTGTAGGTTTCTACTTACATTAAAATTATATGTTCGAAATCGAGCCCATCCCGAGGCCTCCATAGCTAAGGCAATTGTGGTGAAGAATGCATGACTTTTTGTACGCAATATTTGGATGACATTGAGACAAAGTCCAATCGTCCTAGAAGAAATGATGATGAAGGTGATGAGTTAGGCCGCTTTGTAGGAAAAGAAGAGGTAATTATCCTTGATTACATCACACGAGTACAAGCGCATAGATATGTGCTTTTCAATACCGAAGATGTTGAACAATACCTAGAGTAAGTGATTCCTTACATGAGGCTTACATTCCTTATATCTTTTATATTTCAAATTAATACTTAATTCATATTTTCGATCCGCTCGTAATGCATCGTGTACATTTGAGGGAGACATTACCTCGTAATCAACGACATCTTATAGAGAAAGAACATAATGATAAGTTTGTTAGCTGGTTTAAGGATTATGTAAGTATGAAACCACCTTCATATAATAGTTTCAATTTATCGTTTTAAATATTTTCTTATTAAATTTTGTTTTTTATAAAAGGTATGCACGACGAAAGATGTAGTGCCCGAAAGAATTACGAGTCTTGCATTGGGTCCTCATATGGATGCGAGGCGGTATAAGTCTTACATAATAAATGGTTTTCGATTTCGAGTGAAGGATGTCGATAGACGAAGGAAAACTCAAAATAGTGGAGTCATGCCGAATGCAAGTGTGACAAGTTTTGCAAGCCGAAAGGATAATAATCCCATTGTAGGGGATGTTAACTTCTACGGGGAGTTGATTGAGATCCTTGAAATTCGTTATAGCAACTCAATAAGATTTGTATTGTTTAAATGTGATTGGGTTGATAACCGGACAGTAAGATGGAAGATGAGCAAAAATTTACTCTTGTAAACTTCAATCACAAGTTGTATAAGGATAATCGAGTTGGTGATGAACCATTCATATTAGCATCTCAAGCCGAGCAAGTTTGGTATGTTAAAGATCCTATAGAAAGTGATTGGAAAGTTGTGATGAGGATTACGCCAAGAGATAGTTTTGACATATATTCAAATGATGATAAACAAGTTGCAAATTCGATTCCACAATTGGTACCATTTTGCTCACAAAACTGGATGAAAATGTTGCTAACGAAGAAGCATCGTGGGTGCGAGAGGGAGTTGATGGGGTCGAGATTGAAACTACTAATATCAATGACCTAGATGTTGATATGGCCGATAATGATGATGTTGATATGGCCGATAATGATGATGATTAGTTTGAGTAGTATTTGTTTAGATCTTATTTGCTTACTATTTACTAAGACAATGTTATTACTTAAGTTTCATGTTTCAATCAAACTTCTTATTTTTGTATGGTTGAATATTAATATTGTTACTTCTATATAATATGTATTTGTTTAGGTCTTATTTGCTTACTATTTACTAAGACAATGTTATTACTAAAATTTGTGTCTCTCCGTCTTATGTATAGGTGGTTTTTGTGTTGAAAATATGCCTCCTAAGGAGAGAGAGGGTAGCAACAAGAGGGGTAGACAAAACCCGCCGCCCGTAGTCCCAAATGATCCGTATATGGATTGACCCAATTGACCGCCGCTCAAAAGAAAAATGGCGGAATTTGGAGGGTAGGAAATTTCAAGTCAACACTTTCCTTCATTTGCCGGTGTTGAGTGATTTGGGTTTAGAGACGTTAGTAACAGAATTGATGACGCAAGTTTCCGGGTTAGGTAATTTCCTGGGAAGACTCCATCTACGTATTTGAGATATTCACTTGAGTTCCTTTCAACTTTGGAGGTAGGCCAGGGGTCACAAGAAAATACTATTCGGTTTCATATGAATGATGAAGCCTATCGAGTGGATTATGATGAGTTGAGGCAAATCTTTGGGGTTGATCAGCCAAGAGGAAACTGGGTCGAGTCCGATGGGGACTTGTTTTTCTTTTCGGAGCTCACAGGATTGCCCCCGCAAAAAATACCTTAGGGCTTCCTCTCTTTCTCACCCGGCTTGGAAATTATTTTACAGAGGTCTATCTATGTCTTGGTTGGCAAACGGAGAGCCCGCTCAATTGAATGTGGCTATGGTAAACCTTTTGCGAATGTGGTTGAGGAGTTTTCAGTGATTCCCGATTGGGTTGATATTTTTGTTCGGAGATGTGAGGCATTTGCCCTTACCAAAAAGGGAAACATATCAATAGGGGGGATGATCACATTGATTGTCAAGCTTGTGTGGGTGAACCAAAACCCGAGGCGACGAGATTGATGGGGGCACGAGTTTTTATTCTCGTAGACTCGGCTAGTGCGGTATGACAAGTTTGTGAGGGACCTGAGGGCGACGTACAACAGTCTTTATTATTTAAATATGGTACTCCTGTGAGGACGGTCCGTTGCAGGTAGGGGCCACGTTTCCGAGTGGTGAACAAGCCAGGCATTGGCGTATGCCCGGTGTTGATGATCAAATGGATCCCGCTGATGAGGAGGATGATGAGGAGCAGGAAGAGGAGGATCGAGAGACAGGTGGTCGTGGAGGAGAGGAGAACCAGAGCCAGCAGGTTCTTTTGATCGTGGGATACCATGAGGGCATTTTTGAGGAGCAGGAGCGATCAAGGATCGCCGGAGCAGAGCCGACATGCTTTGGAGGATGCTAGATGGGGAGGTTATCGCTCGGGAACAGAGTCGATGTACTTTAGAGGATGCTAGATGGGGAGGTGCAAGATCGGTTTGAGGGGTTGGAAGATGAAACCGCCATTTTGGGAGCCCTAGATAATGCAGAAATGGGAGGCTCGGGCGATGCAGACAGAGCCCCGAGTTACGAGCCGCCAGAGGATTATTTGACTATGATGCATTCGAGAGCCACCGCCGTGCAATGCAGGCGTTCTTCCCGTCGACCTACTATCGTGACAAACCTCCGGCTCACATCGTTGATATTATTGTGATGTTATTATTAATGTTTCATGTTTCAATCAAACTTGTTATTTTGTATGGTTGAATATTAATATTGTTAATTGTAATATGTATTTGTTTAGATCTTATTTGCTTACTATTACTAAGACAATGTTATTACTTATGTTTCATATTTCAATCAAACTTGTTATTTTGTATGGTTGGATTGAATATTAATATTGTTAATTGTAATATGTATTTGTTCTCGCTTCTTTTCGATCAAACTCTTATTTCCTACAGATCTTGTTGCAGCAGCTTACTTTCTACCTCCGTCATCTGCTAGCTTGTCCAGGTACTCCTTTTACTTTGGGATGTCCCCGCCTCGCTTCCCCACCGATTTGGTACCCGCGGGAGCCCCACCCCCCGTACTATTTTATACTTTTTCTCGTATCAAGCAAGGCTTGCCCTATAGTGTTGTTGTTGTTGTTGTTCCTCGTGGTTGTTGTTCCCCCGCCCGCTTCCCCACCGATTTGGTATTTGTTTTTTGTTAAATGTGACATATAACAAATGTGTCCACAACCCGCGAGCCCCCCGTAATGTCATGTTTGTTGTTCCCCCCGCCCCGCTTCCCACTCAAATCACATATTTTGGAGGTAATACACCACATATTTTGTATTTAACTGATGAAATTGAATTTGCAATGCCCTCTTTATACTCTCTCAACCTTGAAGGGACTACTCTCAACCTTGAATTGATTTCCTCGTTGTAAAAAAAAAAAAAAATTATGCAAAAAAAGGGTGCTCCTTTAAGGATTGGACTCATCCCCACTAGATCAAATCCCCTTGTTTTTTATTTTTCTTTGTGAAGTATATCTAGCTTCGTTTGTAGAATATGTTTTCTTGATGAGTGTTGATGGTTTCTGCCTCGTTTTTTTTACCGTAACAAAGCCTTGCTATATATGAATGATTTTGGCCCTGTTTTTGCAATGGGAGTTTTTTCCACCTTAAAATAGTAATAGTGGTGTCTTCTGTCTTGTTTGATCTCAACTATTTGCATAAATTCTTCTTTTTAGTCTTGTTCTTTTACTAATTGAGCTGCTGTAGGGCCTTCATTTATGTGTCATTCCAAATATAGCATGGTCAAGTTACGAAAAATAGGACTACATTAATTTAAACAATAATGGTTCAGAATATCATTTCTGGAAATCAATGTTAATTCTACTATTTCAAGGGTCTTCACTAAAGGATTTTGCATTAAACTATAGCCTGGAAAAATGAAATGAATTGCACTCATGTACATGAAGGCTTATAGTAATCAAATTGACTTTGAAAAGTCAAAATAGGAGTTTCTTTTCAAATGGAGAGAGCATGCGGTCTCACTATCATATACTCATTCAATGAGCTCTTTTTTTTTTCTCTATGCTAATTATTGCTACATATGTCAATTTCAACTTCAATGAGCTCTGTTATACTTTATACTTTTAATGAAAACGATACTTGGTATATAGGTGGAAACCATTAACCTTCCTGTATCGCTCCCTAACCCGGGGCTTGGGATAAATTGTGGTCTAACAATCCCACGTACCGGTATCATTTTTCTTTAAAAAAAAATGAAAAAAAAAAAAAGAAAAGTTGTTGTTGCTGCTGTTTTGTTGTTGTTGCTGTTTTGTTGTTGTTGTTGCTGCTGTTTTGTTGTTGTTGTTGCTGCTGTTTTGTTGTTGTTGCTGCTGTTTTGTTGTTGTTGCTGTTTTGTTGTTGTTGTTGCTGCTGTTTTGTTATTGTTGTTGCTGCTGTTTTGTTGTTGTTGTTGCTGCTGTTTTGTTGTTGTTGCTGTTTTGTCAATGTTCATATTTCTATATCTACCTTGTAGTATTACAATTGTATATTGGAAGCATTGTTATTCTATAAGGCCATTTATAAGACCAATATATGGTCTTATACATGATACATAAGACCTATAATAAATTTATAGGTCTTATACATATATTATAAGATTGTTTTTTTGGGTCCTTTACTTGGTTTATCCAATTCTTGTGCTATAATTGAATTGTCATATGACAGATATGCCTCCAAGGAAAAATTTATTACTGTGTCGTGGCTCTAACTCCTAAAGGAAGAGGGTTGGCAAAACCAACCGCCAAATGGGGTAAAGAGAGATTGATCATAATATGGAATAATTATGGTCAACCGTTGGTGGGAAATGGCACAATTAGCTACTCAGTATAGGAATTTTTGCTAAAAATGGGGAACATTTCCCATTAACTAATGAGTGGTCTCGCATGAATCACGAGTGCATAAATAACGTATGGAATGACGTTACGGTAAGTTGTAATCCATATTTCTTACATATATCTCTAGTACGTAGTCAAAAGTCTTATGCTTCTCTAACAATTGATTTTTTTCTTTGTTGAATTGTGTATATAGGAAAATACAAATGCTCCTCCGGAGTATTTCCCGGTTATGGCTCTTTCTCTCGCTAAAGCGTGGCGTGATCGGAAATACAATGTGAGACAATCATATAATAAGTATTATATAGTTATGAATATTACTCGGTTATGACTTTGTTATGAATATTGACTCGCTTATGAATATTATTACTCGGTTGAAACAAGATTATAAGATGTATCAATCGACGAAGACGCATTGGCTCACCCACCCCGCTGGGTGCGTTGGGATCAATGGGCTGCACTTGTTGCGATGTGGGGTACGCCCAAGGCTCGGGTATATTTCAACTTAATCTCAATCTATTATCGTGAATGTCTTATATAAGTAGTCAAATTAATACTAATATTATCTTCTTTTTTTTTTTTTTCCAGAAATATCAAACAAATAAATTGAATCGAGAAAAACAATCGTGCTCGAATAGGACCGGAAAACGTCCCATCCCAAAGTCATCAAAGAGGTTTGTCATCGTTCAATTTAGTTCTCGGTTGTCAATTCAATTAATGTTTCTTTTTGTATCGTATATAAATATTTTTTTTTTTGTCAAATGATTCTATTATAAATTGTAGAGAGGCGACAAGGGATTACCAACTGATCGCTTAAGCGTTTTCATACATACGCGCACGGGCAAAACACCCGCAGATCAAGCCACCACTCAAATGATTGTAAGTTAAAGTTTCAACCTTTTCTCGTTTCAGCTTTGTTATTCTATAGAATACTTTTTTCATTTCTAACTTCATTTTCATAATATTAATTAAAGTTAAAACATTTATATTGAACATGTTGTTTTTGTTACAAAGAAACGCTTAATGATGCGGTTGAGGAGCCGCGTAGGACTCTCGCGGCGCGTGAAAATATTTTTGTTGGTATGTTTGGCTCGATGACCATGGGAGAGTTCGATGTATGGGAGGCGGTCCGAACAAAACTAAGGTGTTTGGTAAATCCCAACCTTCTCAGCAACAGAATGAGGCGGTGGCGGGGGTCGAGCGCATTTTGAAAGACAACTTGAGGAGGAACGCCGAAAAATGAGGATGAACGCCTTAAGTTACAACAACAAATTGATGAATTGAAACGTTGGATGGAACGACGTGGAAATGACGGTAATGAATAGGTGTTCGTGGATTTTAGACATTGTATATTTTGGATACATTCAACAACTAATAACTTTTTTGTATAATGGTTATTATGTATGGATACATTCAACATTAATTGTGTTAATATGTAGATTGTAAATATTGATTGCATTTGTGTATTTTTTGTTATATTGTGTGTGTACAGGTTGAATTTGGTTTTTGTGAACGTATTTTTGGGGAAAATGAATTATACAAAGCTGGGGAAAAAAAAAAAAATAGGATTATTTACGGCGGTGACTAAATCCGCCGTATAAACCTAGGATGACTCGTGCCCAAAGGGGGACGAGGGAACCAAGAGGGGTGTAAATGGGACGACTCGTGCCATGTTGGACGAGTCGTCCCTATTTAGTTATTTACGGCGGATATAGTGACCGCCGTATAAAAGTCCCATGGACGACTCGTTTGGACGAGGGAACCCGGTGGGGTGCAATCGGGACGACTCGTCACGGAGCGGACGACTCGTCTCTTATTTACGGCGGTTACACATTCCGCCGTATAAAGATCACTCAAATACGCCATTTTATACGTATGTATTCCATTTATATACGGCGGTGGTATATCCGCCGTATATAGTATATACGGCGGTTGTCCCGCCGTATATAGTATATACGGCGATGATTTATACGGGGATCTATTTACGGCGGCTAGTCCGCCGTAAATACTATATACGGCGGGGCGCGTATTATTTACGGCGGATTTTAACCGCCGTAAATAAGCCTGTTTCTTGTAGTGCTTTCTCGTCTGAACAATATGTCGTACAACGTGGGAGTAAAACTCCGCTCTTTGGTGAACTGCCCCCATGCACATTCACCCCTTATAGGACTCATACCCCAGAGATCCATATAAGGAAAGAAGATACTTATATGACCCTTATTCAGAGTATCATATAATATCGCTGCTACCTGTAAAGCTTTTGGCTTAATACAGAAGCATTCCACCTAACTCCAAAATCGCAGCTGATTGTAAGGCTTTTGGCTCAATACAGAAGCTAGCACTCCCACTCTGTGGCCACAGAGGGGACGGTCACAGGTATGATGAACCTTCAATCACTTATAGAACAAATCCATAATTGATTGAATTCCATTATACCCCCGAATCACATATAATATAAACACGTTCAAGCACATAATAGATACTTGAAATAAAATCCACCAAAGGGATAAGAATATAACAACATGGTAATGTATACTCATGTTAAATCAATACTATAGTGCAACATTCATTTAATACACTATGCATAATACCATCAATGAATATGAATTCAAGTAAGGTAACAATATAACCAAATAATCCACACTTGGGATACAACGAAACAATATGCCAGATAATCCACACTTGGGATATAATATAACAATATGTCAAATAGTTTACACTTGGGATATCAAGGTATCCACATAATCAATAATTTCACAATTGGGATAACAATGCCACAATGTGGTACATATACATTTATAGCTAACGCAATAGTGTAACCTATAGCTTTAACACTATTCAAGCTAACCACCAAGGATATGGGAGAAAGTAAGGTCACCATGTACCATAAACCATTCCTACAAAGTCATTACTCAACCTTGAATAATCTTAATAAAAGTTCATGATCTAATTCCCAAGTTTGAACCACTTTGGTGAAGTTACCAATCAAGCTTATCAACCATTCTCCGTACAATATTTAAACTACTTCCACAATTCCATTTTGACCAAATAAGACATCATGGTATATCCAAAGTATTCTACTTTAATCCAAGTTAAAGAGGATTCATTGATATCTTAAGATGATTGGGTTTATAAATCTTTAAAATAGTTAAGAATCATGAGGAGTGGGTTTCGTAGGAATCAGCAAGAAAGAAAAACTGGAGGAGCATCTGATGACATGAGCGACCGCCCAGGGAGAAGTGGGCGACTGCCCAAGTTGGGAATTTCCAAAGGTTGAAGCCACTGTCGAGGTGGGCGGCCGCACAGGCAAGTATGGGCGACCGCCCAAGCGAGAGAATAAAAATGGAGACCAAAGGTTGTATTGATGGGCGGCCGCTCAGCCCCACATGGGCGACCGCCCATGTTGAATTTCCTGCCTCACTCAGCTCACTAACCCTTTTCATATATACTCTTTTCCTTTTATCAATCTTCCTTATTTTTGTGAACATAAAAGGGGTTTCCAACTTTACAACCCTCATTTTAAATCAATTAAACCCAAAGTAGTACAAACCTAGAATACTTATAATTTGGTTTCCTACTCATTTCACCACCATATTTTAAATTTACATTCTTATTCTATCTCAAAACACATTCTTACACTCTTTATCAACTTCCATGAACATTAATATAATTCTAGATCATTACTCCATTTCCCAACTCCAAGAAAGTGTTCTAAAATCTCAAACAACAATTATAACAAAAATATCAACATCAAATATTTCGTGAACATTAAATTGAAGGAAAGTCATAATAACTCACATTATTAAAAGTATATCAAATTCTTTTTCTACTTTTTTCTACCAAATGAAATATACTCATAACCTTTCCCCAACTCAAAGTAAGATGGACATAACCACATACAAGAACTCCATTAAAGTCATTAACCTCTTACATTTCTTATACCCTCATTCTTTCAACATAGACCCCCATTTCATACTAAAAATCAATTCAACCTTAAATAACCCATTTTACTCAATTAACCTTATTCAAGAATACAAAATCCTTTTTCTTTTCACAAAGTATTCATTAACACATAAAATGAGCAATTATTAGAAGGAAGTCATAATAACTTACCTTAGAAATATGAGATGGAATAAGGATTTTCTTAGCTTGATGTGCTCCCCTCGACGCCACGAACAAGGATGTACAAACGGATTGAAAAATGAGAAGGAATTGGAATTGTTATGATTTTTGGAAGGGAAGCATTTGAAATGAATTTTCCATGGGGATTTTCTTTTTGAAAAAGTTAAATGAAGATGATGGTGAGGGGATGGGGATGGGGAGGTTAAAGAAGATGAGGAGAGGATGGGGAGGTAAGGAGGAGGTGATGGGGAAAAAGGCAAGAAAGCATGGCCTCCCATGCCTCCCCTTTGACTAACCTATTTCAACTTTCACTTAGGCCCCTCAAAGTCTAAGGAATTACATCTAACACTTTAACTTCTATTCTTTACACAAAGACACCTCACCCTCTCATAATATTTTATTTATTTATTTTATTATAACTCCACCACACTACTTTATTTTATTTCCAATTAAATCCTAAGGCTTTAAAGTTATTTCACAACCATCCTAACTCTTCACAAAAATCAAAGACATAATATGAGTACCTAAAGTCAACAAATAATATAAAATGCATATAATGGAATAATAAATTAGTGCCTAGGGTTGTGGTCGTTACAAATCTAGATACTGATAAGAGAATACATGAATGAGAAAATACAATAAAACTAGATAAGAACTGACTTAAGATAATTCATGAATGTGAAGGGACATAAATGCACCAAGAGACTATTGATAAACCTCACCAAGTAGCATCAGAATTTCAACACTCCCCTTTGATGCTAGCTTGTGAAACTAAACCAAGTTGGCCACGAAACTTCTCGAACTTAGCTTTTGACAAAGCCTTTGTGAAGATATCCACAACTTGGTCATTAGTATCAACTTTGATGAGATTGATTTCTCCATTCAGGACTTTTTCACGAACAAAGTGATAATGAACTTCTATATGTTTTGTCCTGGCATGAAAAACTGGATTAGATGCTAATTGAATGGCACTTAAGTTGTCATACCCGATGTCCACAGGTTCTTTAACTGGATAGAGAATGTCATTTATAAGTCTTTTAAGCCATATATACTCCTGAGTTGCAAATGTAGCAGCATTATACCCAGATGTTGAATGTCTTGTAGAAGGATTTTCGGCCCAATCCGCATCCACAAATCCTTTGGGTAAAAAATCTGCAACTCTCTTGTACAGAACACCATATGAAATGGTGTGAGACAAATAACGAAGAATACGTTTTGCTGCATCAAGGTGTTGTGTTCTAGGACGCTACATAAACTGACTGACCACTCTAACTGCAAAGGAAATATCCGGCCTTGTAATTGTTAAAAACAACAGACTCCCAACAAGCTTTCTGTAGATACAAGGATCTTGTAGTTCCCTTCCATCGTGCATGTCGAGCTTCAGATTTTGCTCCATTGGAGTAGCCATAGGCTTAACATTATGCATCCTAAACCTCTCAAGAATCTTCTTCACATACTGCATTTGTGATAGAAAGATTCCATCTTTGCATGTCATCACCTTCATGCCAAGGAAATAAGAAAGATCTCCGAGATTCTTCATTTCGAATCTCACTGCAAGCTCCTATCGCAATCTTGCAACTTCACCTTCATTATTGCCTGCAACTATCATGTCATTGACGTACAACAAGACAATGACATGCAAGCCTGAAACTTTCTTCACAAATAAACTTGAATCAGCCTCCGAAGGAGTGTATCCGCAAAATACCAAGTATTCTGAAATTTTTCCAAACCAAGCACGTGGGGCTTGTTTGAGCCCGTAAAGTGCCTTCTTTAGGCGACAAACATAATCTGGATATTTTTCTGAAACGAATCCGAGTGGTTGCTCCATATAAATTTCACGATCAATATCGCCATAAAGAAAGGCGTTCTTCACATCTAATTGCCATAATTTCCATCCTTCGCAAGCTGCTAATGATAAAAGAACACGAACTGAAGTCATTTTTGCCACAGGACTGAAAGTTTCTTCATAATCGAGACCATACTTTTAAGAGAAACCTCGGGCCACAAGCCTTGCTTTGTAACGGTCAATGCTTCCATCATCCTTCTTCTTGATACGGTAAACCCATTTACATGAAATGGGCGTAATACCTTCAGGTTTGGGAACTAAATCCCAAGTTTCGTTCTTTAGCAGGGCTGCCATTTCTTCTTTCATTGTTGATTCCCGTTCTGGACTACCTTGTGCTTCTTCGTATCGGTTAGGTTCATGATCATCATAAGGCCCAGCAAGAAAACACTCCACTATATTACAATACAACTATAGTCATTGTATTTCACTGGAACCCTCCTTTCTCTTGTTGATCTTCTAAGGTTTGGATTTTGAACTTCCTCTACAGTTTTTGGTTCTACGATCCCCCTTGAATCAAACTCATTCACTTCTTCATGAGAGAAACTTGAGGGAACTTCAATTGCACGATCTTTGCCTTCTTCATTAGTGATAGGAGCTGGAAAAGGGGTAAGAGAACTTGACCCATAATAAGAAGAGACTTCATCAAAGATTACATCTCTAGAACTCACAATTTTGCGAGTTTCTGGGTTCATACACCGCCAACCCTTTCTTCGTGAGTCATATCCCACAAAAATGCACTTCTTGGCTTTCGCATCAAGCTTGGTTCTCTGTGAATCCTGCACATGAACATAACAAATAGATCCAAAAACTCAAAAATAAGAAACAAAAGGTTTCATCACATATAAAATCTCGTATGGAGACTTCATGTTGATTGTGCGAAGGGGGAGCCGGTTGATCACATGACTTGCACAATCCATAGCTGATGCCCATAGTTATTTTGGTAAATTTTTAGAATAAATCCAGCTTCGACAAATATCAGCTAAATGCCGAATTTTTCGTTCAGCAACCCCATTTTGAGTTGATGTTCCCGGACATGTCATTTGCCTCTTAATTCCCTGTTTATGGCAAAATTCAAAGAATTCATCTGACATATACTCCCCTCCATTGTCTGTTCTCAAGCAGTGGGTTTTCTTTTCAAATTCACCTTCCACCATTGTTTTGAAAAATTTAAAATGAGTGAGTACTTCAGACTTTTCTTTCATAAAATAAAGCCATTAATATCGAGTAAAATCATCAACAATAACAAGCATATAACGAAATCCCGCATAGCTTGGCATCCTACAAGGACCCATGACATCCAAGTGAATCAGCTCTAGAGGCTCCTTACTTTTGATGAAAGATTTTCCAAATGGTAGGTGATGAGCCTTACCTAGATGACAACCTTCACAAACCACATCTACTCGAAAATTTCCAAAGTTTGGGACGCCATAAACAAGCTTTTCTTTGGAAATTTGCAGCAGCCTGTCATAGCCAACATGTGCTAATCGAGAATGCCAAAGTGTAACGACCCGAATTCGAAGCCCGACCCGCTACGTAGGCACCACACACTGGCCCACTAAGCACCTCCTCAATTGGGTCAACCACAACCCATCACAGGCCTCCAAAAGTCCAATGGATGATTTGATGCTTAGTAGTAGTGTATGGGCCTTCTATATATCACACTAAATTCCCACATATTTTCGATGTGGGATGGGGATATCACAATCTCCCCCACTCAAACCCTTGTCGTCCCTGGCAAGGTCAATCAATACCCAATATGCATCTTTTTTTCGGAAAATGCCACAATTGCGGTGTGCACACCGCAATTGTGGCATTTGAAATTTTTACGATATTGAGGCTTCCCATTACCAAAGTGCTCTTCATCTTACCTTTTCTCCTCCATGTTTTTCTGCTCATTCTTTTGGTAAAATCGTTGACTTCCCCCTCTTTGCTGGTTTTTAGAAAAGAAGACTTCCTCATTTGTAGAAGTAGAAACATTTTTCTGAATCGAGACACTAGACATTTGAATTACCAAAGCTTCCTGATTAACGAGCAGACTTTCTAACTCTTCAATTGAGGGTTGGTTTGCCCAACCTTGAATTGAAGTCAGAAATGGCATATACTCTTTCTTAATTCCCCGAATCAAAAGCCGTCGCAGTCTATCATTAGTGACAGCCTCATTTGGTGCCAATTCATCAATTTCAGAACATATATTCTTTATTTTGATAAAATAATCACAAATTGACATGTTACCTTGACTTGTGTTTGCAAGCTCGTTCTCCAAGAATTGAAGTCTAGCCTCATTCTTCTTGGTAAAAATCTTCTCCAACGTGTCCCATACTTCAGATGGGTGTTGAATGTCACGAATATGCTCAATTAACTCCTTCTGAATGGAACTTCGTAAAGCAAACAACGCCTTGCCACACCTTATCTTCCACTTCCTCCTTAGTTCAGCATTATCTGGTGTGTCTTCAGGAATGCGAGTATCATTTCCAGCGATTGTCTCCCATAAATCCTGTCCTTGAAGATACGCCTCCATACAAAGCCTCCAATACTGATAACTGGAGCTGTTAAGCTTCTCCACTCCGAAATGGTTCAGACCACCATTAGAATCCATCTCGATGATGTGAACCAAAGATTGGAAAGCAAATAAACTGTCTTGACATAAAATAAAAACAAAGGAAAGATACCCGGCTTTGATACCAAGTTAAATACAAAAAAAGGAGACACAAGTAGTGTATCTAGATCCACCACACACAAAACAAACTCAATAATAAGAGAAAAACAACTGACTTTATATTGATAACAAGAGCTGCACTCTATGCTTACAAAAAGTTGATTTGCCAGGAGGAGAATGGCTTATTTATAGGACTTCTAGGAGTAATCTAGATACTGGTAAGAGAATACATGAATGAGAAAATACAATGAAACTAGATAAGAACCGACTTAAGATAATTCATGAATGTGAAGAGACATAAATGCACCAAAAGACTATTGATGAACCTCACCAAGTAGCATCAGAATTTCAACAACTACCTCCGGCCAGGGGCGGACCCACTTGTGAAGAGTGGGGCGACAACACCCACTGAATTTCAAAAAAAAATAAATAAAATAAAAATAAAAATTAAATTAATATTTATGTACTTTTCCTTTATCATTAAGATAAAATTATTAAAACTCAAAAATTATGATTTTCTTTAATTCTTATATATCATATAAATACTTAGCGTTGATTTCAAGAAGTTGCTAAAGGTTATAAACAATTAACAAATTATGACATCTTTTATTTCCTATTATAAAACAAATTAGCGTTGTAAGATATTTTGACTAATTAATTGGACAATCATATAAAGGGATCTTAAAGGGATTGCAAGAGTTTCAAAGAATTGTTGCATCCATAATGTTTAAATTATGATGCATTTTTCTAATATATATTATTATGTAATATTATTTATTATATTATTTTCAATTATATATTGTATGAATAAAATTAAGGTGATTGGTTTGAATTATGACTTCACTCCAAATAAAAAATAAAAAATTTGCACCCACTAAAAATTTCCTCGGTCCGCCATTGCATCCGGCCATACCTAATTTCGATCAACCCCACCCTTCCCAACCCCACCTTCAACAACCAACATATATTATCATTTAAAATTCAATTATTATGGTACGAATCGAACCCAAGTTCTCTTAATGTGAAGTGTTACACTTTTTCACTATGTCAAACCACTTTATTGTTTATTTTATGCACTTCTATAATTTCATAACATAAAGCAAATATACTTCCCAATAATTTATTTCGGGCATACTTCTCAACTGTTTATATGAATTTCTCAATTGAACAATTACTAAACTTCGAAAAAGAACAAAGGTAAAAATGAGAATATTTAATTTATCATTTGTTTAGAAGTTATATGAGAGCATGTTCATCTTATTCTTAACTTTAAACAACCGAGAAATTGTGTTACCAGATGTTTCACGGATAATGTAACAACATGTTTGTCTCAATTTTTAACAAATAAAAAAGTGAAAAATAAGATTTATCTTTATCATAATAAGTGATAACTGATATTTTATTCTCAATTGTGAACATCTCGAGAGATGAATTATCCTGTATTTAAAGAAGATGTTTTTATACATTCATTTTAACTCTAAGTAACTAAGATGCATCCTGTATTTAAAGAAGATGTGTTCATACATTCATTTTAGCTCTAAGCAACTAAGATGCATGAGATATGGTAACACGTTCAGATAGCTTCAAACAAGTGAGAAATCATTTTTTTAGATGTTTGACGTTTGAAGAAAATGTGTGATATATTCATTTTACCTTTAAACAACTAAGATATTGATTTCTCATGTGTTTAAAGAAGATATCGTAACACATACATTTAACTTTACACAACTGATAAATTAATTCATCAATCATTTAAATAATTGAGAATAACATTTCACAGGTATGAACAACTGCGAATGACGATTCTCAGGTATTGTAAACAACTAAGAGATGAATGTCTTAGTTGTTTATAAGTGAAAAATATAATTTTTAATTATTAAAATTTGAACCATATGATGTGTGTACTTGTTTAATTCATTTTGGAAATATGATTGAAAATGTGGTTTTAGGTCATTTTAAAGATTTTTAGACTTTGAGATGTTTCGTTTTGAAATTTTTAGGGAAAAAAAGAAGAGAGGGAAAGAGGAAGAGATTATGTTTGTATAGCGCTAGAAATGCGAAGTGTGTGTGTAGGGAGGGGTATTCTTGTCCAAGTACTATAATAAGCACTTTTTGGCTAGTTTTGAAATTGTTCGTCATGTTTTGATAGTTTTCATTTAGCAAAATGACTTTTGGGCATAACCCCCTTTCAAAACTGAGATCCATCCAACCAACAACATCTAAAGTAACACTTTGCACATGGCTCAATTAAAATCTTTAACAAAAGTTAGATGTCCATTTGTGACTGTCATACTCCATAATGAGATGACAATTTGTGGGCATAATATATAGGGCCAGAGCCATTCCAAACAATATAAGGGAGAAAGAGTAGTGCGTGATACTTGACTACAATAATAGGTGCTTGAAAGTTATTTGGAACTATCATTATATTTCTCTGGTGACAGACTAAAACCAACACAAATATTTGCATTTTATTTTCTCACAATTCGTCCTTTACGTAAAACTATACCATTTTGTTAATTCTAGAATATATTAATACACATCTAATTGTTGAATGAATTATGGTCTCTTTATCATTGTAGGCCCTCTGTCTTTACCCTGAAACGTCCCCAGCAATAGATTAAGTAATATTCAATTCATTCTACCCAAACAATCAACTTTTACATCGAGGCTAAAATTCATGCTAGAAAAGAGAGAAATTCTTTCAAAATGTTTCGGTCCCATTTTCACACATAAATTTGAAACATAAAACCTGAAAGGTTGTTAAAAAAAAAAGTTTATCCAATGTTATCTCTCAAGCTAGGTAATGATTGTCAAAGAACTTAAATTCATTTTACATCCAATATTCATTTTCACTAGCTTGTTAGGTATTTAATCTTCACCAAATACATTTTCAAGTTTTACCTATGTGATAGATTAAGTCATTTATTAATAAAAATAAGAGTGGATGTATCAGATATTGTTTGAATTAAAATTGTAAAAAAAGTTACTCATAATGTGGTCTTGACCTATGTTCAATACAAGTCTCCCAACATTTACAACGGGTTATCTCTAGTCCAATTTGGGTGAGATCCCATCCCAACTTCTCATGCGGAGGTAATCAAGGTCAACAAAATAATCCACTTCCCACTCCACCACCACAAAGGCAATTTGAGCAAAGGAAAGAGCCTTGGGAAGAGGCCATTAATAGGATGAGGTTTGCGCAGCAGTCATCATCGAGGCAACATGATGCTATCATAAAGAAGCTTGAAATAAAAATAGGGCAACTTGCTGAAGCCCTACAAAGCCACAAGCCCGGAACCATCCCAAGTTAAGAATAACAAGCTATGGTCATATCCACCCTACAGAATGGAAAAATGGTAGGTAAAGAGGTAATTTATCTTTCATCTTCTTCTCCTCCTCATATTCATGAAAAAGAGTACAAATGAATTGGGGGGAAATTCAAAGGTTAGTATTAATCTCCCACCAGTGCCATTTCCCGATCGTTTGATGAGGCATAAATTACAGCAACAAATGTCAGAGTTAATGGACATGTTCTCAAAGGTTAGTATTAATCTCCCACCATTGAAAGTTATTAAAAACATTTCTGCCTATGCCTATGCTAAGTTTTTCAAAGAAATAAATTCTAAAAAGTATAGGTATGGAAAAAATGAGAAATTGATCATGGGAGAGAGTGCTAGTGCCATAGTATGACAAGACCTCCCACCCAAACAAAAAGATCCCAGAAGCTTCACAATTTCTATTAATTTAGGGGATTCTAAAAAGGTGAAGGCGACTTTGGACCTTGGTGCTATCATCAATTTATTGTCATACTCCATGTACTTAAAATTGAGCTTATTTGAGTTGAAACCCACCACAATGACCCTCCAACTAGCCGATCGTTCCATTAGATGACATTTGGGCATTGTGGAGGATATGTTAGTTCAGGTGGGGACTTTGATTGTCCCCGTTGACCTTGTTGTTCGAGAAACTGTTAATGGAGAGAGAATGTTTCGAGAGTCACTTATTTTGCTTGGCGCCCATTCATGGCCACTACCAACACTATAATAAATGTGGGGAATGAGAAGTTGTCAATGTCGGTGGCGAATGAGAGAGTAGAGATCCCGGTTGATGATATCATGAAAGATATTATGAATGATGAGAGGGATTCTTGTAAGTTTGTGGATAAGATAGTGGAGTGTGTGCAAGAGCACCTATGGGAGGAAAGTGATTGTGGATAACCAGAGAGTATGTTGAATGACGGTGAAAATCCTAGGAATAGTGGGGAAGTTTATACTATGGCTAAAAACATTAAGGCCGACGAACACTCTTGTATTGACAAACCGTATCACCCAATAGATCACTCCTACGAGGAGTCGGTGTCACAATTAAAATCATTATTCCCTTTAAAACCGAAATCCATTGATTCATGTGCTTAAGTTGAAGAGTGTTATTTTCTTGATATATCTGATTCTTTCTTTGATAATATTTTTTGATCAAGATAACATCTATGATAATTTTGTTTAGAAAGATGACTTTAAAGTTGTTGAAGTGAAAGTACCGAATGAGTTTGGGTGAAAGGCCCCCGAGAAGAAGAAGAAAAAGGCTAAACAAAAAGCTTTAAAAGTTCCTTAGGTACCACCAGAATTAATAAAGAATGGAACTTAAGCTTGAATAGCAGTGGGCTTTTGTGCCCGAGAAAGCATGAGGTGGTACAAAGGAAGAAAAGCAAAGACTAAGGATAACATGGCCACCTCAACCCCCAAGTAAAATCGGAGTCATAGTTGAGCTAACGACTCTAAACAAATGCACTTATTGGGAGGC